>NW_019059991.1:339041-353145 GCF_000696155.1 Zootermopsis nevadensis | reverse complement strand
GGTGCCGGAATTTATAACTTGTGTTGGGCAAGATCGTGGTCTAGGCAACACGGGGTTTTCCTCCGTGGCGTCCCAACAATTACTCCATTCACACACAGACGAAGGCAATGGCAAACCACTTCTGGATCATCTGCCAAGAACGTATATGAACAGGTCCCAGTCCGAGAAAAGGATGGAAGGATCCTGTTCATATGGACCTGTCGTCAGACAGAACACTAAATAATATAAATATATATATATATATATATATGTGTTTGTTTGTTTGTTTGTTGAATAACAGGATTGGTGAGATATACTCCAATTAGAACAAGGTCTGTGCTTTGCATATTTTCCAAGTACGATTTAAATAAATTATATGCCTTCGATGTTTTTCTTAAAGCAAGTCTTGTAGTGTTACAATTAAGAACAATTTATTACTTCTTCGTATTTTTAAAATATAAACTGTCTTATTTAAATTGATATCATTCTATTCAAGCTACACTCATAACGATCAAACGAGCGGTAATTAGACTACATGGACGTTTATGAATATTTTAACAAGTGTTGAACACATTGCCTATTTATTCATTTTAACATGGGTAAAACACGAGTATCAAGCAAGTGTAGAACGTTACGTCAACAAATTGTACAAATTGATTCTAACGTACCCTATCGGTTGGAGCATGCTGTTCAGTTGTAGGGCCAGTGCGTCGGTGTTTGATGCAATTTTATTACATCAAACACTGAAATAATTCATGCAGTGAGGTTAAATAGAATAATGAGTGAAAATAAAAACGCAACAGATCGCGGCTATGTTAGCCTAAATGCTCTTATCTTGTCTTATCACTTATCTTGTACAAGATATCACCCTGAAATAAGTTGAAGCCACTTAATTAAAAACTATTATTTCAGTTCCTAAACGTAACTTTGTCGTACCATATTTTAAAGGTATAATATTTAAATTTTGAAAGAAATATCATTAAATTAAGTTCATTTTAATATAATTGAATAAAAATTTTCTTGGATATTATCCATCGTCTAGTAAATATGAAACGTAAAACGACGTTTCGGAGATGGGACTCTATCTCCGTCTTCAGGTTCCTACTCAGTTGGGACCACTAGATAGAGCTAATCCCTATCTCCGGACCTTTCTTGGATATTATCCATCGTCTAGTAAATATAAAACGTAAAACGACGTTTCGGAGATGGGACTCTATCTCCGTCTTCAGGTGCCTACACAGTTGGGCCCACTAGATAGAGCTAATCCCTATCTCCTGACCTGAAGACGGAGATAGAGTCCCATCTCCGAAACGTCGTTTTACGTTTTATATTTACTAGACGATGGATAATATCCAAGTAAATTTTTATTCAATTGACTCTTCACCATCGTCAAGAAGTTTTAGATTTGATATTATTAGCATTCCTCACCACTTTACATTGCTACAAACTCCTTTTGAGACGTAAACTAAAATTTCATATTTTTTTTTTTTACCTTACAGAATAAAGCACAGAAGAATAAAGATCTGTGATCCGATTTCTATTTTCGAAGATCGAGAAAACTAGCCAAGTTTGCATTCAATATGGCGATTACTATCCGAGCTAAAGGAAAGCTTATTAACGGGTGAAAAGATTCAGAATTTCAAAGGAAAGCCGACAAGCGACGATGGTTGGCGTTCTGGGTGGCCATCGATTGTAACATGAGTCCTGCAATAACGGCTTAAGACGCAGTCAAAATTAAATCGTAACATTTGTTCAAGGTCGAGACGAAATGCACCGAAAATCAACAAAAACACAGCACTGCTGTGGTATTATTTTATCAAAGTTTATAATAACACAGTCTTCAAAAAAAATTTTCACATATTACGTTATTTTTAACACGAATTTTAAGAAAGCAGGTCGACATATCTCGAAGTCCTTTACTGTGCTCTATCGGTCTCATAAGATAAGGCGATTTCAACATAATGAATTCATGAGACTGCTTAGAAATCACTTATTTTATCGACAATAAACTTTCTCCTTACCGGACTAAAAAAATTTTGATACACTAGAACTCAACAAAATCTCGAAAATAAAATCGATGTTGCAACGATAATAGGACATGTCTTTTCCAACTGAGATCTTCCACAAAACTACTTTCTATGGTTTTCATTCGAAAACAATATTATTTCACTGGATATTAATTATAATTTAACTAATTTAAATAGAATATTATGCTGGGGATTTTGTGAAAAAATAAAATTACAGACACGTATAAGTGAAATAAGTCAAACTAGAAAAACATTTACGGTCAGATGTCCCGGATGGAGTCACATATCCAAGTCTCACTGGTTCATTACAAAATAAATCAAATACAATGTACTATTCTACTACCATCTGTTGAGTGCTAAGGTAATTCAGATAATAGTATCAGCCTCTCATGCTGAAGTAGCCCTTTGAATACTTTGAACATTAAGAGAGGAACTTAAGTGGGAGTCTGTTACGCTTAACGACAGTCATTTGCCTCTCTCCAAGATGTCATTGACGTCAGAGTTGTCTAACTTTCGACAACTTCAATCGGAGTTTACAAATTGCCAGTATCCACAGTTACGAAATACGACTTCAAAACTAACTGAAGTATTTGTCCTTGTTATTAATTTAATTAGAACAAATTTCTGTGTTACGTTCAGAAAGTAATAGTTTTGGATTCAAACTCATAGAAGCTACTTTTGATCTACTCAAAACCAGATTTTAAATGCAATTTGAGGCAGATTAGATCAGCATGCAGGAAACCAGCTGGGGCAGTATTTACGAGGGAAATCAGCATAAAAGTCAGTTGAGGAACACGAAGGTTGTGTTAATAACTCCTATTGATAAGTCATAGTTTCTACCAGATTTCTATCTGAAATATATTATGATTATTCCATCTATTCACCATTTTACAAGGTATTTACTTCCATGTACCCGAGACAAACCTTGCCTGCAGCAGATATATCCGAAATACATTTTTTTAATATGTCTTACATGTATTATATAGTTTTATTTTGAGGGATGACTATATATTTTATGACAGCGTCTTTCTAATGATGCATGAAGATTCTAAAATTGAAGTTTTCTGAAATTCCGTGATGTGTTCCCCCGGAATGTTGGCCAAATATTTTCTAAGTGACTTGGAGACAGTTCCAGTTGCTCCTATAATTATTTGGATTACTTTTCCCTTCACTTTCCACATTCGCTGTATTTCAATGAGAAGGTTCTTGTATTTCAAGATAATCTCCGCTTCATTCTTAATTACATTTCTGTCAGTTGGTATTGCTATATCAATTAAGAGACAAGTTCCATTTTTGTTTTTGATTATAATATTATTATTATTATTTCGTTATTAACGTCTGTGCTTATACGTTATTAAACGTAATAGTCATTTTGGTTACATTTGTAACAGGTACCTAGCGCGTCCCTTATGACTTTGCGTCTGTTAGATTTATAACAATTATGGTAAAAATAACTTGATATTTAAAGGGTAATAATATTGGTAGGTCTACTTTAAAATCGCACTTAACGAGTATTCTCCACTGAACACTTGTTTTCTACCGAATCTACTTGTAACGTGAGGCGTTTTGACTCACGTAATTTTTGGTTTACGCTTTAGAATTGTAAAAACCCGGTAATCCACTAAGACATATTTCTTTGGGGGAGGATGGACGTCACTTGCTAAAGAATGACTTTCTTTTCTTCAGGCACAGGAAGTCATCGATGCCTTGGAAACACAGATAGACTCCAAGCTAGATGACGCTGTTTGTGGGGTACGCGTGGCTAACGGTAATTGCTACGTGTGTCTGGCGAAGGAAGACAACGTCGGGGCCCTCTTGCAGACTGGACTGACGATTCGAGGCGCCAAGATCAACCTGGAGGACGTGTCCCGCGACTCCTTAATAATAGCCTTGTCCGGTGTATCACATGATGTGCCGGACATAACCGTGGCCAGGGCAATTTCCAACTATGGAACCGTCATTGGTGAGTTCTAAAATGACGAAGACTCCACTAAACACACAAACGTTTCGTCAAATACTACCTGCTTCTTCATATTCGTCCAATTATATTCACCGACCACTGAATTATTAAATATGATCATCTTCTGAATCCTGCACTGTGTAGTCTGGTAAAAATTAATCGATGTTTCAGAGGAACTTGCTGTCTCCATCATCAGGGTGATATTATGGAGGAGGCAGTATTCTCCTCTAAAATCATAAACGAATTTCGACCATACTACACGTAGACCAGACTCAGATACTGAACTGTTATAACTTATAATGTATTTCCACGTATCATTAATTCCTTCAAAACCAAAACTAAGATCTCCACACATTTTTTAAGACACGCATCGAAGAGATAAGTGAGATATAAATTATGCTCGTATTTATTTGGCTTGTTCCCACGACAACTTAAAAACTGCAAACTATGACCAAATATTTCACAATTTTATTGCAAAAATAAAAAAACACACAATGAAATTTAAATTTAACGTAAATATCCGTAACGCAAATAGACCGTGTAAGTCCACCACGGAACATTCTGGAAATCCCTAGAACCGAGGAATGAAGCAAAGCAGATTATTTGCGTAGCCTTGAGCCATGCGCTGGCCTACCACTGTAAAGAAAACCGAATGTTCCTGACAAGTGATTCTGACGTAACGATGGGTGCTGAAATGATTATGATTCCTCTTCAGTACCGGAAGTTCATTATTCGATGCTGTATCTGTTACCGAGGTTATATTCTTTAATACTCTCTAAGCTAAGTGGTTGGTAGGTTTATTTATGGGTTCGCTTAACGAAACTTTGCCACCTTCTCTGTTTATTTAAGCATCGGATGCCTGTGTGATTGCGAATTCGGAAAGAGGGGAATTAAAGGATCCCGGGATCTATTTTAAGGAATTATATCAGCATTTTCCTGGAGAGACATACGAAATCCATGAGACACTCAGTTGCTTTACCCAACGACATTGCAACCAAAGAATACGTACTTACGTGTGAATGGATAAGACGTGGAAGACAAAATTCATGACAAATTGTGACTTATCATAGAAACATTTTTCTGGAGAGACAGAGCATGACAAACTTTTGTCGAGATATCCGGTCTACGTCAAAGATACCAACTCATGATCTCCAAAATAAGACTCAGGAATGCTAACTACTGCAATTCGAAGTTCTGTAGTACCAGTAGTAATAACATTCAATAGAAAGACAAGACAAATATCCTGGGGGCAGAGCTCCAAGAAGAGGATTTTCAGGGGGGGTATGCCCCAGTTGGAACAAACCGAAGAGGTTAAATAATCCTGTTTGGGGTCAGGCAAGGGGAGGGGGTGCAGCTCCCTGAAGTGACTTAGTTCCCTCGGTGATGAAGCCCCCTTGGAGCAGTCAGGGTTTTCCTAAGGGCTTGGCGCCTACCAAAAACTAATTGCGCGGTCTGTCTGAATGTTTGTTTTGTTTAACGGCGCAGATATCACAGCGTTGGGTGAGAAAAGCCTCGATACATGATCAGTTGAGTTAAACATGCCCTCCTGTACCGCGATGCGCCACTGCGTAAGTTTTTGAACAATCCTGTTCCGAATTATTTTCATAGAAAATTCTATAATTCTCCTGCGGCTGTCTTCCAAGAGAAACATTTTCTTTTTTATCTCCCATTTTATAAAAACGCGCCCTTTTTTCATAAATTGCCTCTAGAATATGAACACTTTTTTGTCTCCCGTCAAGCGACCATGATTGTATGACCATACTGAAAGGCAAAAGATACTTAAACACATTAATATAATAAAATACTATACATACAGCTCAGAGTATAAATTCGGTGTCCCCCAACATAAAAATACATATGTAATTCATGCAGAGAGTATTACGTTATTTACCACTTTATAATAAGTTCTGAAACTTATTTCATGGTAAGTTATACAGATGTCCAAAAGTTCCTAACTAACTAACTATCTAGATGGCTTACCGAACCCGAAGGTTCATCTCCGAATTAACCAAAGCTCTCCACCGGACCCTGTCCTGGGCCAACAAAATCCAGTCTCCTTCAACTCCTATCTCCCATAGATCCCGCCTGAGATTATCCTCCCATCTACGTCTAGGTCTCCCCAGCGGTCTCTTCCCCTCAGGTTTTCCAACCAAAAGTTTCCTACGTTGTATAAAGAAGTGGTATTCAAACCTGGGGTACGTGTACCCCCGGGGGTACGCGAAGACATCTTATGGGGTACGTGAAATTTAAAAATAATATATTATTATATGATAAACACTGAATAATCAGTAATTTATTTAATTTATTTTAGATGTAGATTATATACTATGCATAACTTGAATTATACACCAACAACTTTTTGGGGTACAAAGTTGAAGAGAAATTATATCTGGGGGTACGCGAACAAGAAAGGTTGAATACCACTGGTATAAAGTATGACATTAATTACATCCAACATCTGTAGTATTGAAAATTATGTTCTCTAACCCGTAACTACTCCTCAACACGTCAAAGTGTAAAATAATTTTGAGTTACAAACAAAAAAAACCTGTAGTCAACGTCTGCTCGTTGTGGACTTGCAACGTAGTGTACAGACATTTTTGAACACCCTGCAGTACATTGTTCCCATTTCTTTTCTTTGCAATTACCGTTCCAACGTCATTACTCCCACACACACACGTGCTCGAACCGTATTAGTTAAAGTTCCGGGTCTGCCACTGGTTGTTGCACAAACCTCAAACATCCTCAGGCGAAACACAGAGGAGATACACACAATGTGGTTTACTTCGTATTAATCGTCTCATGTTTGAAGCCATCACAGCTCGTTCATAAAAAAAAGTACGTATCAGAAATCGGTTGTTCAACCTCAGCAGCAACAACACCTGAAGATGATTAATTACATCGAAACATGTTGTGAAATGAATGAAAGCGCTCAAATGTAACATCCTTATAGTGATGAATGGCGCTAATTTAAAATTTTAAAAAAAATTAAAATTTAAAATTTTAACATTTAAATTTTAAATTTTAACATTTAAATTTTAAATTTTAACACCCAAATATAGTTTTGTGTATTGACCTGTATTTTATTACATATTTTAATCCAAAACACAAACATGACGCATGTAAACCTTAAACTCAGCAGCAGATACAGCGTTGTTAAATGAACCGAGAACTGACACAACTATCGATATATTATTTTAAAGATATAATGGGGTTACGTGGGCGATAAGATTTTCGTTTCGTTTTGTTCTACAAAACTTCTGACTAGTCTTGAAATTTTGAATCCACGTACATTTATTGAAGTTCGAATTATTTTCCCCCCAATTTTATACTCGGACTGAGTCTTAAATACGTCAAATACATTTCAGCATAACTTTCAGAACTGTATAAAAACTTTATCAAGTACGTAACTCACCTCTCCACAAGGTTAAATTAAACTACAGAGTGTCCCAAAAAAGATTCTGGGGTGTCCCCTTCACTACCCCTTATACTATTTTCGAAACACATCCTACGTTCGCTGTCATTGCAAAGTGGCAACATTTCCGTAACTTTTTAATATTATTAATAATTTAACGAGTATACAGCCGTAATGGCTCGTCCTAGGTCAATATTCAAACACTTGAGATTGTAAACAAATGATTTGCGATCATTCGTCTTTACATTTTTACAACTTTTGCCAAATAACAAAGTTACCCTATGACTCTGCACTTATGGGACACTCTATATAGTCAGGTTCTATACCAGAAAACTACGAACGCTCCACGCCATATTGACAAAGCTCTGCTTTGGAGAATTCATGCAAAAATGGAACAGGCGAGATGGCCTATTTAATAATGCCAGCAGATGAAGAATAAAAAGAATAATTGACTTTAACGGTTATTTATAATATATTTAAATATTTCAGTAGAGAGATAAACCGCTCCTAGGCGCTGTTTGAGATTTCAACAACGCTCTATTCTTGAGAAAGACAGAGGTTGGAGCAAACATCTGTTGAGGTCTTACAAGAATCTAACTGTAGCCAACTGTATACAAACAAATCTAGGTGGACAGGCAGTTTAAACATTAGGGAGAAGTACAGGTCCAATCAAAAGCAACAACAATCCTGAATGAACCGATTTTTTAACCCTTTAAAGCAGAATCCCGCCTTACATACAGAGCTGAAATTCAGGGCTTATGCGCCTGGTCACTTATAGCTCAAGAACGGATATACCGATTTTAACCAAACTTGGCATGTTCATTTCTTGAGGCAAAGAAGAGATGATGTGGCCAGAACTCACTACAAAGTGTCGTCAAGCTATAAAACTAAGAGATGATAAAGTTGCGTCATATTGTGATAAATATATATTTGTTTAAATCTTGTCACTCAAATCACAATAAAATTCCTATTAAATATTAAAATATTACTATAATTAACATTTAAATATTTAAAACGATGTTCTCTATCGAAATGTTCGATCTAATGATGTTCTAATGTAAATCGAACATTTCGATAGAGAACATCATTTTAAATATTTAAATGTTAATTTTAGTAATATTTTAATATTTAATAGGAATTTTATTGTGATTTGACTGACGAGATTTAAACAAACTATAGAACTAAGCAAAAACCGAAAACTGTAATAGGTTCGAGTCCTGACGACGAAATTTTAAATTATATCAAAAAATAATCACGTACTCGTTTCTGAGAGTACATTAGAGGAAACCGTCAAATAGTAAACACGGAGATCCTCGATCTTTTACTCAGGAACAAACCGCAGAGGAGATTACGCCTACCAAAGAATTAAACCAAGGCCAGCGATAATTGCATGGCGAGGTCTAAAATAGAATATAGGATAATGAGGAGGCTGTGCATGGGTGAAATGAGTAATGTTTAAAAAAATTGTCGGGAAATCTGAATGATTAGAGAATAAATACTCTACTGGATTAATCTGATTCATCATGGTAAGGGTTTAGTAGTGGCCTCCTGTGAATACATAAATGAATCGTAAGAATACATTAATATATGATAAATTTAATTATACCCTCAGCAACAAACAGTTTCTCAAGGACTTCGTTCTATATCTTTTCCTACTTTTCACATGATAGATTTGACATTAATATTCATGTGGCGATGTATGTTCTAAGAAATGTTGGATTTTTAAAAAAATTGGCAATGGAGACAGAATATTGCATCGAGTTACATAACCGTTCAATACTAAGAAATGCACCTGAAGATGGCCTAATTCACAACGAAACACGTGATGAAGCAAGATTATATTTGTAATAAAGAAGATGTACTAACTCACACTAGACATTTATTCACAGTTTATTACACAACAGAATTCAATAATTTAAATTAATTATAAACAATTCTGTATAATCGTCAGTGCAAAGTGATGAAGCTAAATAAATTCAATCAAATTATACGACTTAATATAATCTGCCTGTCTGGAAAATGTAATGGATTTTTCCTTTACTCTGTCTCTTTTGCAGGTGATGTGGAACGGAGATTTTACAAAGGAGTGGATACCGGCGAGAGATTCATCAGAATGAAGCCGGCTGACGCAGATATAAAAGACGTTCCATCCGTCTTGAATCTAGCTGGATCAAAAGCTACTCTGAGGATTATGAAACCAGACGAAATAAAAGAACTGGCATCTGCCTGCGTTCCAGAAAGCGCTGGTGAGCAACACAGGAGAATTTTATAAACCTTACAAATGTTTTCAAATGTACGATGTCGCTAGATTTTATGATTTGGGTTTTGGTGTTGTGCAGACTCGTATGTAGACGACGACGTTAACGTTTTGGAGGGACATACTGCCTCCATTTTCAGGGCTGAATATGTTTTTTTCTCCGAAACGATTACATCTATCGACAAGACTGTACGGCATCAAAACCACGAAGAATATAATTATCTTCATCACCGCCGTGAAAATTTATAATTTAACTTGCTTCAAGTCATTTTATATCACATCGAAACCTTTAATTTGGCTTTACGAGTAAGAAACCCGCCGGCTAGCTAAATCAGTATCATTTCCCATCGGTAAAACATTGCATTCTGATACAATTTACATGTTACATAAAATCCGGAACTGTGTAACGTCACTGAAAATGTCCTAAATATAATATTTCAGTAATATATTAGTATATTAGACTTTAAATAAATCTCAGCCTCGCTAAAGTCATAAGTATTAATGAACCGGTGTTCATAACTGCTATCGCGTTGTGTAATACTTTAATTCATAATTATAAATAAATTTAGTAAATATATTTCGGTCACGTTTCAGGCGTCTCCGCAGGCACAGATAATGATAAGACGTCAAACGCACCAAAAACACGTGCCCAAAATGGCGAAAATACTACCAAGTTACTGGACAGCTTTACAACTGACAGGTACCGCTCACAACTCAATGTTCGTCTGAGGCAGCCAAATATGAAAACAAACAGGTCGCTAGAAAATATTTTCGACAGCGTGTCTGACAGAGCTCAGCACAATACGTCTCTGCCGATTATAGGAACATGTGATTCTACGTCTACAAAATTATCTTCTCTAAAAATGTCTTCCGAAAACACGCTATCAGAAACACAGTTCAAGAAGACTTCATCTGAAAGGCTTTTCGATTTTGGCAGACAGAAAACTGCATTATCCCCAAAATTCCCACACCCTCAACAGTTAGATGCATTACATGCCCTGTCCGCACCTCAACTCGAAGCAATCCCCAAGAGAATAATCACAGAAAATTCCAAAGAACCTCAACTTACCTCATCTGTTCAAGAAAACAAAATTACAAAACCACATTCTCCTAAAGAAACCCAGTCATCTCCAGAAATTTCAAACCATACGCCAAACATTTTCTCGAAGCTTCCAAATCGAAAATCAAAATGCCATAACGCTCCGTTTCTCAGTACCACAGATGAATCTACAGATTCTGCAGACTTCCATTCAAAATCATCACCATCATCCCAATTACAAAGCAATCCTTTCGTGGGAAATTTCCGAACATCATCACCAAATAACACATCGCCATACGGTTACCCTCGGACACCATTTACACCAGTGCATGCCAACCCCTTCATATCAAATATTCCGAACGCAAATCATACCCTTATCTATCAAGACTTCATTCCTCACAATGAACAGAGCGTTCACTGTTACAATACACCAAATTTACCTCAGTATCAAGGAATAAAAATTCTCGAACCTGACTTCACAATCTTACCTTCACCTGATAATCAACAATTTTTCCTTCAACAAGGAACACGTAATTCTAGAGCATGCAGCCCTTATTCCCACACAAACGCGTCATATACACAAAGTTCTCAGCCAACAAACATTACGTTTAATGAATTAACGTATGTGCCAAATTCATCCAGTGCTCCTTTTCCAGGAACGTCGAACTCTTTACCAACTACCATCGCACCTTTCTCAACAAATCAATCAGCAACTTCCTCAGGAGCTAACAACGCATCCAGTTTACCACAAAATAATAATACGCACTCACATCCCAGTTATTCGCCTAATAATCCGTTGTCTATTAACGAGTCTCACGTGCCTACACCAAAAACTTCTGTGCCGAGCAACGCACCTTTCATGACCTATGTTCCTGGTAACACATCCGTTGTACTTCCATCTGGTAGGCCCACTTCCGGTAGCGTAGAATACTTTCCAATATCATCCGATATCCCTGGCAATACACTCCTTGTAAACGTCTCTTCAGCGCAATCGGCAAACCTCTCAGTGCCAAATACTTCGTCTTCAAACACGACAAATATCCCAACGTCTCAAGATAATTTAAATCCGTCTCAAATTTTACAATACTCTGTAAACGAAGGAAATAACCCGATCCAAGGTCAGAGTGACGTAACAGAAAACACACTAGAAGTTCCCAGAACACAAACCACTAGTGCGCCACCTTCCCCAGTAATGACCCAAAAAGAGACATCTCAACCAAAAATATCGAGAAAGTCCAGCATCTTACCCCGTCAACAGAGTAAATCTAGCGGTGACGAAGGACCCAATCTTAGTCCACCGACGGCACACGTTGGTGCAGCTGCACCGACAGCATCGCCAGGAACTGCTAGGAGAAAAGCTTCGAGGAAGATGAGCTGTACCAATTCCACGGGGAGTCACCACAACGTCGAAAATACCATCAACGAGAGCTCAGTAGGACCTTCAGGACCTAATGCTACGTCCTCACCCAATACCAAACACAGAGGATCAGTAATGCATCACAGGTGAGGCGAACAACGTGTTACTTGGAGTCCAGTAAGTACATAGGCCTTTCTACATTCACATATATCAATAAAGAACGCAGATTTGTAACATTAGTGATACGAGGTGCGATCTGAAAGTTTCAAGACTGTGTCAATAGAGGGCGAACCGGATGTAGTACGAGCTTCTGCCGCTAGGGGGTGCGGCCTACATTCATAGTGAATCAGTGTGCCAGCCGGCATCATCGAATTAGCATTTGTTTCTTAGTTACGGGCGTTTTGGTAGTGCATTACACCGACCGTCCTGCGATTTCGGAATGGCGTGAGCATCAAATTTTGCCAAACACTCGCCAAAACGGCTACGGAAACCTATAAAATGCTAAAGCAAGCATTTGGGGAGTCCGCAATGGGTCGTGCACAAACTTTTGTGTGGCATTCACGTTTTAAAAACGGCCGAACCTCTGTCGATGATGACGAGCATTCTGGACGACCATCTTCGAGCACAACGCCCGAAAATGTTACGAAGATTCGGCAGGCCATTCACGAAGATCGACGTCGTACCATCAACGACTTGTGCGACATTGTTGGGATAGGCTATGGGACCTGTCAGCTGATTCTAAAGGAAGAACTCCACATGCGACGCATCATGACAACGCGCCAGCGCACACCGCCCTCAAAGTTCGCCAGTTTTTGGCCTCAAACACCATGGCCGTCATCCCGCACTCTCCTTATTCGCCGTGTAACTTCTTCCTCTTCCCAAGGATGAAAATTCAGCTAACGGGAAGGAGATTTGAGACGATAGAAGAGATTCAGGCAGAATCGCAGATGGTGCTTGACAGGCTGACAAAGAAAGATTTCCAGGGATGCTTCCAGGCTTGGCAGCGGCGCTGGGATCGTTGTGTTCACTCGCAGGGGAACTACTTCGAGGGTGATGGATGAATTTAATACCTGAGATAAGTGTACGGGATTTTATACGCGCAGTCTTGAAACTTTCCGATCGCACCTCGTATATTAACAAAGTGTCATGAAGATGTTACACAATTCAAATACACTTTAGAAGAATCTTAAGTACTTAATTTGCAGACTACTTGGATGTTGTAAAAGGTTTCGAAAATTTCTTATGTGTCTTGCGTTAGTGTTCTTTACTAAGTCAAAAACCAAATAACAAGAAAGATCTGATCTCAATTCTAATGTGAGTTCTTGAGACACTTCCAAAACCACATCTTATAAATATTTACACTTTCCAAACAAATCGAATTCTTAGAATTTTAACTAGGGTATTTAACTCTAAAGTAGGTCATATGTCTAGAAAAAGCTGTTTCTACGTTGAAAAAAAGAAATCGGTTACGTTGAGAAAAATATGATTCAAAATTTGGCTCTATGAACATCGATGAGTAAGTAAGAAAACTGATCTTCCATAAAGAATTTAGTTCCATGTCTGCAAATAGACTGAAAAATATAAACTTTATTCTGTCGTGTTATTAAGCTAAACTCCATACCTTACGCCCTCATGCAGTGTCTGACAAACTACAGTGACAGTTCTCCACAAATCATGAAACTCAAACTATTAATTACCTTTCTGATCAAGAATATTATTTAGTCCAAAATATTTGCAGTCTGGTTATGTTCACAAGGTTCCGAAAATCTAGTCAGTTACTTGAAAGAATAAATCAGAGTCGATTTTGCATTGTCAACTACTTTCTTGCGACCGAATATTTGTCTGTCTATACCAGTGGTATTCAACCTTTTTTGTTCGCGTATCCCCAGATATAATTTCTCTTCAACTTTGTACCCCCAAAGTTGTTGGTGTATAATTCAAGTTATACATAGTATATAATCTACATCTAAAATAAATTAAATAAATGACATTACTGATTATTCGGTGTTTGCCATAAAATAATATATTTTTAAATTTCACGTACCCCCTAAGATGTCTTCGCGTACCCCC
>NW_019059991.1:320219-333610 GCF_000696155.1 Zootermopsis nevadensis | reverse complement strand
CTCCAGTTCTTGAAACCTATTCTTTTTGCCCTAATTCCATTTTACCTTCCGCTACTCAAAAGCCTGTTATAGCAAAACAGGCACAAAGGTCGATCCACTCTGCCTTTCCCTTTGTTCAATTAATCCGTCCTTCACTCAGAGCTGATTTGGTCAGAAGGAAATTGACTGTTTCCTCAATTTCAACATCGACTAATATTCCTGAATGTAGAATGTCAATGACTTGATCTTGGTAATAAACGACGAAACCATTGAGCGGGTCTTTTGTGTTAGAAATATCAGTAAATACGGTATTTCATACAAATATCAGAGACGTTCAAATAGACACAGAATCGTTTCATGGATTTATAACTTTTTAAAATTGTCAAATAACTGATTAAATCAAATCTTGTTAAAATATCGTTAAAAAAGACTAGGCCTCCATTAATAAATAAACTACTTAGATAATTTTATTATGAATTTTAAACTCTGGAGATTTTGAGTGACTGAAGAAAAGCATGTTATATTACGGATGAATAGTATTGGGCTATAAAAAATATCCGATTTAAAAAATAATCGATTATTCTCGAAGTGCAACATTTACAATTTATGGGAAACTAGCTTCTAGCTGTTTTAAATTATTTTAACTTACGTTCTTCATTAACACAAAATTTATATTTAAACAAAGAACACTTCAGTATCACGTGTCAGGAGAACAATCTTTAAGTATAGCGAAGGGGGTTCCCCCCCCCCCCCAAAGACTATCTTTGTGGGCCCAGAACATTTTCGATATAAAATCTCTCTGCCTGCAGAAGACCATCATCTTTATAGCTGCTGGTTTTGTGGATTGCAGAAATGTAAGAGGATAAAACCGAAGTGGTGGGATGGGGGGCTCTTTTCTTCTACCCAGGAATGATTGCAAACACGTGTTACAACATGGTGGCTGCCCGCATTTCTACAACACCATTACAAACAGCAGCACTTCCTTTCATGCAAGAGTGACATAACAAATATGTTTCAAACACTTGACATACGTACGTCTTATGTGTGACAGCTGCTCTGAAACGTCTTTGGACCTGTGTATCCACCCCCCCCCCCAAGACCATCACGCACCTCCTACATTTTATGTATTCAGTTGCTACAAACGTACTACAAGGTGTATATAAATTATATTTACAACTTTACTCCTGATTTTTTTCAATTACGCACGTCGGATAAAATTTATAATGTCAGATAATACGGACTACTGTACTTATATTTTATACTTTGGACCTGTGTATCCCCCCCCCCCCCCCAAGACCATCACGCACCTCCTACATTTTATGTATTCAGTTGCTACAAACGTACTACAAGGTGTATATAAATTATATTTACAACTTTACTCCTGATTTTTTTCAATTACGCACGTCGGATAAAATTTATAATGTCAGATAATACGGACTACTGTACTTATATTTCATTTTTTATTTTTTATTTATAACTACACACGTACGTAAATTATAAACATATGGATTATAGTTTAATATTATGTAATTTACGTTCCGCCTGCTAAAAAAATTGCATGTGTTTTGTTTTCACGAGTGATAAGAATTGCTGTTTACATTTTGTTTACATGTCTGTACGCCGTTAATCATTTAATATTTGTTTCTATATATATATATTCTAATCACAACCTGCACCTACGTTAAGTGGAGGGATTCGTACACATTAAGTCTCCGTTATAGTATTCTGCAGAGGATAAGTCACAGATATAAATATGAGGGTCGTAAAATTGAAAAAAGGGGCTGTTATAAGATGCGAGAGGCTTTGGGAAAATTGCAGTCGTAAAAGAATTAAAATAGAAATAAAATTCAACATGAAGACACAGACAAAGCAAAGTATCACTTTGAACTGAAAATTATTAGGTCACGTGATGGATTTATTTATAATTTCCAAGGTTGTGCTCAATATACATGTAATTAAAGATAAACCCCCAAGCCAAGATTTCGCCAGTTTTCAAACAGTACTTGAGCACATGTAACGCAGAATTCGTTAATTACGTTATAGGCGATTATATACCACACAATTTAAACACTACTGAAGTAATTTTGATTTTAATTATCACCCTCCGCGTAAAACACAAACATTATTAGAATTCTTTTCGTCGTGAATAACTTTCAGAGATTAATCGAATGACTGACATCCAATATAACAAAAATAAAAGCCATCTAGATCAGCGGTATTCAACTTTTTTTTGTTCGCGTACCCCCAGATATAATTTCTCTTCAACTTTGTACCCCCAAAGTTGTTGGT
Source organism: Zootermopsis nevadensis (assembly GCF_000696155.1). Next base: position 331,342 of record NW_019059991.1, on the reverse strand, counting down.
GTATAATTCAAGTTATACATAGTATATAATCTACATCTAAAATAAATTAAATAAATTATTGTTCATCATAATTTTTTTTATTAAATTTCACGTATCCCCTAAGATGTCTTCGCGTACCCCAGGTTTAATACCACTGATCTAGTGGACGTATTCCATTCTACTGACTTTAGATACTGCGAAAGAAATTTTCTTGATGTTTCGTAAAGATTTTTTAAGACGAACACTAATTTTTATCTGTCAACAACACTTCTTACATTTCTCGACATTGATTATTAACTAATGTTAATAATATAAGTAAGATAATAGTTTAAAATGTATTTTCGACCTATTGAGACCATCTTCAGTTAATAAAAACCCAATTATAACTAAACTAAACAAATCAAAGAATCCTAAACAGACAAAATGATTACTTACAAATTATTTTAAAATTTAAATGTCGTCATTCCAATGTAATTTCTAGCCGTGGGTATGAACACAATTTATTGGTCACATCAAGTTCAAGATACCATTCCCTATTGATTGAAAGATTTTAAAATCGTCATAATTCATATCAGAGTAGATAGAGAATGTGATGAAATGTAGTTGGAGCGGAAATAATAAAAAGTGATTGATGTGCTGTCTGCGATATTCAATAACACTTGTTAATTTCAATGGCAGCTCGATAATTAAGTCACTTGGAGCAATGCCCCATTCAAATTATTAAATTAAATTTTTTTTCGTAATTTAAATATGCCAACATGATATACAGATAACATGATAAGTCGTTCACATAAAATTCTCTAACTTACAGCGATGTTTCTGTAACGTGTTGGCCAGCTATCATTGGTCTCCCAACTGATATATTGTTATAAATTTCAGAACAACGTAATTTATTTTCCAAGCATAATTTTTCAAATATTTATTTCCACAAGTCTTCACAGAATATTTATCAGCCGTTAGCACAGAACACATCCGTTTACCTTCCGAATGCGTCAATGTGACGAGGAAGTTGTGAGGAATCTGTAAATATTTTGAACAACTTTTGTGAAACAACGCAGAATATCAAAGCATTTAATCACTACTCAAACAAATGTAGTCTATTTACATTTTATTTTCCCAAACCGGTATTTCAATTTCGGCACGACTAATTTCAAGGCATATTTCTCACTGTTTCAGACCTTCACAGCCCTTAACATGAAACAAGAGCAGATATCATACTAATATCTATAATATATAATTTAATGTGCCACGGTGGTCTAGCGGTTAGAAGGCTGGCCTTGTAACCCTGGAGTCTCGGGTTCGATTCCCGGCGGTGCCCGAATTTATAACTTGTGTTGGGCAAGGCCGTGGTCTAGGCAACACGGAGTTTTCCTCCGGGGGCTTCCCCGGTTTCTCCGTGGCATTCCAACAATTACTCCATTCACACACAGAAGAAGGCAATGGCAAACCACTTCTGGATCATCTGCCAAGAACGTATATGAACAGGTCCCAGTCCGAGAAGAGAAAAGGATGGAAGGATCCTGTTCATATGGACCTGTCGGCGGACAGAACACTACAAATAAATAAATATAATTTAATATAATACACGTTACAGAGATTTTCTTCGAGAAATCACAGATGTACCTTAGCTGATTGTGTGATTACGCTGTATAATATCTTGCGATCATTACATTCTATCACAATAATAATGGAGCATCGGTATGACAAATCTGTTTGAACTTCTGTACCCGTTATCCGCGACGGGCGTAAGCAAATATACCTCTTTGTCTTCTGATTAATGTTTTCCTTCAGCAACATGTAGGAGTCTAACAACCGCCACCCACAAATTCTAACAAAAACGTTTTTTAAAATCAATTTCTCTCCTTGGACGCCAGCCCAGCGTCATGATCTAGGGTTTTTTTTTAATTTTTCTATTTCTCAGCTTTTATTTTTCAACTGGCATTCGTGCTATACAGCACGTCACAAAACAAATGCTAGTCATTTGTCACTAGTCCATATGTCTGTTGCCATGACAACAACATTTATTTGTTGTGAAACACGACGAATGGAAAGGACTTCAAAAGTGATTTAAGTCATTACTCACTGTTTAAAATGGGCGCTTAATGGAGAGGCTGTATCTATCTGCATTGCATCTTTCTCGGGAGAAAATCTCTTACGGATGCTGTAGGGTGAATATATGGACCTTGACAAAAATAATTTCTCTCTTAGCTTCCCCGTCTAACGCGACTTTAAACCGACAATCCACAATAGTTTACTATACTTTTTATCTCCACGGTAAATACACAAATTCAGACTCGTATCCACTGTTGGGACCATGTCGAGATGACACCAGACATGACAGTGGAAAACCTACTCCAGGCGTCGCGACGCCAACAAAACACGCCATATATATCACACGTGAACCTTAGGATTGTCAGTAAAAACCCTGTAACACTTGGCGGTGAGATGTGTAACTCCATCCGACTTCAAATTTTTATCAATGAATTCACTGTTAATTACAGAATTATTTTATCTTTATGTAAATTTAACATGATATTTGTGATTCTGAATTTGTATTATGCAAAATTATGTGTGCTGCTGAATAGGAATTTATAATTTTAAAAAAAATTATTTTTGGTTAGAATATATGTAAATACGTACACACATGCATTAATTTATACTTTCCAGCGGCATGTAGTTTAAGTGTGCAAACAAACAAGTCCTGGCTGTCTAGTCTGTTCACAGAAACAATGACATTATTCATTTCATAACTTTAAACTATTCTCATAACGCAATTACAGTAGACTCCCGATTATCCTGAGGGCGGACTCAACGAGGTCGATTTGGTTTAATCGATAATTAAAAATAAATTTAGAAAAATCTGTTTTAAAAATAAAAATGTTTAAAAATAAAGGAATAAATGCAACAATTATATTATTTAACGTATTATAAACTGTTGCTAAAGCCTATAATTTACGATAATAAAACGTTAATACTATCCGTCTGAATATTTTTTTAATAGTTGGTATATACCAAATTAATTTTATATAAAATCATTTATGTCATTAGTAAATCTTTAAAAATTTAAGTAGTGGATAAAATAAAGACATACAGGGTTCCAAGCTGAAGTGAAACACATTCGTAGAAGCGATATATCGTCAGAAGGTTGGAGACAAGTAAGGCCTATTGTTTTAAGATAAAATTACAATTTTAATTCTATCCCCTCGCCCTTTCATTCCCATCCCTAAGTAAGAGCTTTGTGGAGGCTAAAAGCACCAATCCCCGCCTTCTAAGTGGCCCTTTTGTTCCTGTGTTACTGTACTAGAGGAGGGAGGGGGTGTGGGGGGGGGGGGGGAAGTAATCAAATTCTGCAGATGTCACTCCATAAAGTCTACAGAACAGATGCGTGCAGGACTGGAACAATGGAAATAGTTTAAAAAATAAGTCTGACTCTTCTACATGGCGTATACTTTTAAATAAAGATTAATACACAGCCAAAGCATCGCTTATAGTAATAATACGGCTACTTATTACGTTCGTGATGTGGGTAAAATTCCTTGCCAGGGTAATGTGTGACGAAATTACGTATTCCTCATCCGCCCTCAAAAGACTAAATCGATAGCCCAACAATCGATTCGCATTAGAGCGAGGGCCATTAATTGAAATCGACCTAAATAATACGAGAGGATAAAAATTACATCGCATTAAGTCAGGAACCTGGTCATTTCGTTCGTGAAAACATAAATGACTATTAAACATTTATAGCCCAGTGGTAACTACATTTAAATAATTAATAACTTGAATTTTTCTTAAACAGCGTTAACCAGTCGATCTTTGTAATGGTGAAGTGTTGTGTTTTCTTCGCGGTACGGACTGGATTCTTAAATACGATTTGCCGAGCTTCGCGTTTAAAGGGTTAATCGAACACGAGTGTAAGAAGGAGTAGATTTATAATTTTAATATTAATTTTGGTTAGAATGTATGTAAATAATACTTAGTACACACATTAATTTGTACTTTATAGTAGCTTGTCATTCTGTCGTTGTGGAATGAATGTTTTTTCGTTGCCTTAACTTGTAGCTGAAAGGTAGAGTGTGCTTTTGTAGGGCACTCTCATATCAAAGATGATATTCTGTCCTCATTAAAAAAGCTTCAAATTATCTCTGTTAACGAATGCATAATGGTTGTCACCGTAGTGAACTCTTAAGTGGCTTACTATCAGACAATTCTCGATTATTCGAATCGACAAGAGCTATTACTTCACGTCGAGTGTTAGCATATCGATTAAGGCTGAAACTTCCTTTGTTCCAATTGTAGGGTTTTCAATTCCGAGGAAGAATGGCACATAAGACTTTTAAGTTTCGTTTATCACGCGTAACAAACTGTAAAGTTGTGGTTAAGGAGTTATAAAAACAAAAATACAACAAAAGATTATCATCTCAAAAGACACGTAATAACATTCGAAAACTAAGTTCGTTATCTTTTAAGGTGATTACATGACGTGTCAATGTGATACGATAAAAACATTACAATTTTACATGCAAATCAACTTGTAAATATACTTTTATATTATGTGTGTCATACACAAACACGCATACGAGTGTACATATCAAAAGGTCTTCATTAACCACTGGAAAACAAATGCCTAATTAAAATGTATTTGAGTAATTACCGTGTTCGTCTGCCCTATGTTTTGTAACTAGGTGTTGAAGATCGGGGTTTTGAAAAATTACTTACAAGGCACTGGGAGAGTCAATTAAGTGGTGTCAGTGCCTTTTATCAAGTCATTCTTTCTTTCTTTCTTTCTTTCTTTCTTTCAGTCAATATGGGGGGGGGTTTTCCCTTGAAAACTCGTGCCCCCAACACGCAACGTCCACCAACGGCTCCTCGCATGACAGACACAAATGACAGTACGAACGTCATTACATTGATTTCCGTTTTATTAATTGCATTCTGTTTACACAACTACAGGACAGACAATATTGAGACATACACGAATGAGTAATTTCTAGCTTTGAACGTGCCCATGTCTCGAATCGGGTTCGAAATCACAATTCCAGTAACAGAAAGGTCAATACACACGTCTGATCACTCTACCATTGAGGTTGAAATTTAGAAACTTAAAAAGATAAAAATTTACGAATGGTCACGTGTCTTTTGTGTTAATATTACACTGAATAAATATTACGAAATTACATTCATGTGTCTGTCAACAACAGGACTGCGGCGAGGTGAGAACTGAGGTGTTGGAACCGTCAGCGAGACAGAGACTGACGGTCACGTGACGCTGTTAACAACGTCACCTTCCGATACTCACACGAGAGCAGCGTATCGATTAGTATCGAACAGAGATTCTCGAACACAGAGTTGGGCATGACGGGTTCTTTGAACCGTGTTCATTACTGGCAAGTGGCTATCCCCACAATCCGACCTTCATTAGCACGGATATTAATAGTTAATGTTAATTGATGTATTCATTTAACGTGTACGGAAAGCAGAGTTAAGGTAAAATTGTTTTCCACAGAAAAGCCAAATCACTAACTGCATAAATCATTAGCTGTTTCTTCTACAATCGATCCTTCTCGAATATCTACTAAAAAGGGAGAGATAACTCTCTGATAATGAGCTCAAATTCTGTTTCTTTAAATATACAGCTCAAATCGCTAGGTCGACCAGTTTTTCAAAACTGGATTATTATTTGGGGGTGGTATGAAATAATATTTTTAAAAATCTCCTGTTGTCTGAGACCATTTCTCAAAATCAAAACAAACAAAAAACTATGAAAAGCGTGTACACGAGTCCAAATTGTTGTTTGATGTTTTTTTCAGAAATATAACTCCAGCAAGACTCGTGAATTTTCTTTTCCCACTCAAATCATAAAATTCACACCAAACGTCGACAACATTAAAATATAAACGCAGACGTTTACTGCAATTATTTACTTTCTGTAATCTCAAATTCTTTGATATTTACGTGTTTTGTGTACAGACAAAGCCCTGAAAATGATTTACAATACAAGGCTTATTTTCCTTCGGAAACTTAATGAAAATATGAGCAATGAAAGATGTGGCCTCTACAAACAAGCACAAATAACTGTGTAATAAATAAATTGGAAACAGCCGATAATCGATACATATCGCAGTTTCATATATCATTTGCATCCGGAGACATGTAGTTTTTTTCAATGGTTAACCACTGGGTCAAACCTAGTTAGGAATGTGATATGGGGCAATGTAACTGATTTTAAAACAACGCAACACGATATCATCTAAAGGTACAAAGTATTTATTCTAGTGTCATTAAATGTAAATTATGTAATGGACTGAGTTAGACTTATACCATGACGAAAACATGAGAATAAATATTTAGACTCGGATTTAATCACATATTGAGGTACACTTCTGTTATCAAATCAAGGAAGATGAGATAGGCGGAGATATTGCAAAGAATAGAACTTTGACTAAATTCTTTTAGCTTTGAGGAGGTTTCATAAATGTACAGACTTTCTCCACTAACTGGGTAGCTATTAGCTTCACTTAAAACACGTTGTTCCATAGAATTTATTTTAAAGCTTACATTTAAAGGCGTATATACCCCATGTCCAGAGTTGAAAATATGCCCAAAGCTTACATTTAATAAGTCAGTTGTAAGACAAAGCGTCCTGTTCTCTGGAGTGATTTGGGTTGTAGGCTATATGAAGGGGTTATGTAGAAGCTGTTATTGGTGGTGGTGTGCGCCCCCTTAGAACCTGCTATCTTCACAAAACTTGATTTAGGTACGTCGAACAGATGTTTCAAAAAGCCTGTAGCGTGGGTAGTAAGAAGTTGCCCCCGAAGTTGGGAATGGAAACTCCCTTGGTGTGGGTGACCTTATGTAGGCAGGAAAAGACTCTCAAAGTAAAAGTGAACTAAACTCTGTAGCTTTTCTAAAATTGTGGGAATTAAAAAAAGTGATGACATCTAATTTATGGATGGAGATGGCAGAAAACAGCTCGAAAGGTTGATCAATATCTGCCAAACTACGTGTTACAAAAGCTATTCTCATATTCGAAGCCGTGAGAACCTAAAATCTCACCTGGATTATAAATTACTGTGAAACTGACAACGTTAGGGTTCAGCCAGATGGTAATATAATACCTAATCGAAATTCTTTCTAAATCGCAGAGTAAATGGCAGCATTACTGAAATAAAAACAATAAATAACTATTCTTACTTCATGTTCCGACGAATGGTCTTTCGATGTCATTTTGTGAGTGGGGGGGGGGGATAATTCGAATTCAAATGTAGGCACTAATATCAAAAAAGTGATTTTATTAATACAAGTTCACAAAGGCCCGTATCCCAAACTTCGCGTATGAACTCATCAGACTTAAAGTGTCATGCGTAAAATTCTATTAATGTAGTATAAAATGAGGTTTCTCGTTAATATCATATGAAAAAATGTAAGATATTTTTGTGTGCTTGATAGGAAATTATATTAGCTGCAGCACAAATGTATTTTCATTCATTACAGTAAAAAAAAAACTGAAATTATACACCTAAAACACTCCGTCTATACATCTGTTTACTTATACCACTTTATCACTGATCAACTCATATATAAAATGCATTTGTTTACAAGAAGTAGTGAACTTTCCTACATTTTATAGTATGGCGAGTGTGATTCATGAGACAGGTTGAAAAATATACATGGATAAAATATAAAAAAAAAAAACTTTTCGACACAATCAAAGACCACACTGATAAAAAAAAATGGATCTGCTATGTTTACACAATGCACAGCGAGACAGATCCCTCAAAGGAATTGTAAAATACGGAACATATGGATCAAGGAATCAAAGATAAATTTTAAAGAGACACAAAGAATCGAGGCTGTCGTAACAGATTAACGTATAACAGCTTCTGATGACGAAGAGGAGATAGATTGATTGATTGATTGATTGATTGATCGTTAGCTTACATAATGGCTTTGTTTAATCTACAACCTACATATAACAAGCCTTTGACTGTCACTGGAGGATATCCACAAAAGCAGAGTAGGTACAAGTCGGTAGTGGCCTATTTTAATACATTTCCTCGACATTTTGCAGAAGGAAATTTGCAGAACTACGAAGAACCAGTACCAGCCTAGATTTGAAGCTGGTGTCATACTAATGGGAACCCAGAGCGTTATATATGCATTCATTTCTTCGGCAGTGAAAATATAAATTTTAATTTTAATCTATGTAATGTAGTATTTGAGGCGAATTCATTGGCTGGCATCTCATTAGTCACTTTATAGCTATATTCACGGCATGTCCTTGCTTTCTCTACGTATAATTTCGCCAACGTGAATCATTAACAGTTTATCTCCGATGTTCCCCTTTGTTATATTCCATTTCTATCACTAGTAGCATCAAATTCTAAGAACATTCTGTAGGAATGAATCTGTAGCCGGAAACATCCACGCAACGTACATGAATGTAATTCGATGTGACAGATTCCTGTTACCATCTTTCAGGGAAACACGCCCCCTTCATACGACGAACCCAATTCGAGCAGACAGCCATTGTCAGGCCCGAAATAACAAGAAAACGAAAAACAAATATGAGCATGGAAATTTGAGACGAGAAACTATAATTGCAGGACAGTCCTTTTGAGTTTATGGTCTACCACAGATGAAGCTACGCTTTTCTGATTCTATATCCACGTTACATCTGGAATATTTACCATATAAATACGTAAACAGACATAATAAATATAATAAATTTATGTACCGAGTACCCTCTTTTCAACCTGAGGATAGAAGCAGATATAGCTTACGAAACGTAGTCTTCTAGTTGTAATATCTTTTTGAAATTATTTTATTGTTTATGGACCAGTGATACATCTCACAATTGCTGATCTGTGTTTCTCGTAGTGACAAGCAAATATGTGAATAATGGACAGATGCCACGACAATCGGTAGTGAGATATACCAACGGAGATCGAACGTGGCCGTGTTAGTATGAAAGCCACATGCCTGCTATTGTATTAGATAACGCAAATATGTCCGGTTCTGAACATCCAAGTTTTCAAAATCATAAACGTTTTGAAATCAAGTCTTGCAGGCAAAGTCTGACACATAAACAAAACAACAAATTATATAAACTATATTTAAATAAAAGCCGTAGGACGTGGATAATATGTAAATTCAATATCGAGTTTCACAAAAAAAAAACAATTTAAAAGACAGTATTTAGGGAAATATTAACCTTTTACTATCCAAATAATTTTTCGTTTCCAAAGTTTCGTTCCAAGATGAGCTTTTCAGAAATTTGAAGGGGAAAAGAATTTATATTCGTTATTAGCACAGCATTCCACTACGTCAGCAATTTCTGAACAAACATTAAAGATGCCGGAATAGGTTTGGAAGAATCCAATAGGCACATTTGCAAAGCGAGTTATTTATAGTACGTTAAACAGCGAAACCTCCAGCATACTTACAACAGATGGGTCCTCCCGTAGGGTTAAAGCTGAACACACAACGTCTATGTAATCAGGGATTCCAAACATTTTCCCAACACAAGGCCAAATTCACAGTTGCTTAACGATTCAATTAGAGTAAGGTTATAAATTTAAAAACTTTATCAAAACTTCATGGCAATATACGAGAAATTCTTCGTACTACGAACATTTCGGCATATTAATCAATAATTTATTTTATATAATTTAGTATATATTTATTTATTATTTCAGTCTATACACAAACTTAGTTTTTAATGTTGTTTGTTAAAATTACAATTAAAATTTAGCGCTTTTCATTGTTATTTCGATGTTACATTTCAGCGCTTTATTATTTTACTACATGTTTCGATGCTGTTGCATCATCCTCAGGTTTTTATTGTTATCTTCATCTTTAAAACTAATATATATTTATTAATGCAAGCTTTTATTGATTTATTTGTTTTGTAGATTTCTTTTGTAGGTGTTCCTTTTGATGAAAAGCGCTAAATTTTAATTGTAATTTTAACAACAACATTAAAAACTAAGTTTGTGTATAGACTGAAATAATAAATAAATATATACTGAATTTTAACACAAACATGACGCATCTAAACTATAAACTTTATATAATTTGTCATAAGTGAGATATAAGCTTCCGTTGTTGCCATCTCTTCAAGTGTCTTACAGTTAACCACGTACTGGGTCTTAACTTTATCCGTTAAACCAAACAGTTCTTCACAGAGACATCTACTGTACGTCGTATAACGACGATTAAAAAAAGTCTTAAAATACAGGTAAAAATTTACGTCATACAAAATGATACAATGATATATTAAACTGTTAAACTGCCAATCAATAATAACGATAAAATTAAAATTAAAATTATTTCCAGAGAGATCTAAAATCCGATAAAAGTATTATCATGACGTATTCCAACGAACCAAGCTACCAAATTACCAACATCTGCTTATAGAACGCCTCGGTCTGCCACACAATTGAATATAGTAAGAAAACCGAAAAGAACCTGACTTCAAAAGCTTAAACCACAGAAGCAGATAAGGTATTCTGGATAAAATTGCGCATATTAAACTGAGATAAACCACATCAAAAATAACGTGTTTCAACCGGAGCGGTCATAAAAAGTCTTTCTACTTATATTTCAGGAGATCATACTGAAAATAATAAGTCCTCCCTGGCTATCAACCAAGTACAACGCCTTGCAGATGTAAGGGGAAATGGAGTTGTACTTCGATCTAACATTCCTTACTAAATACCATGACGCAGTTGCTGGAATGTTGGTTATGATGGTTAGATGTAGTTTCAGTTGTGTGAGAAATGTCATATTCATGGATTTAATTCATACATCAGAGGTGGTAATACGATGACAACAAATCAGGAGAGATTGTAGGCCATAACGCGTTATAAATTATAAATACATCAAAATGAAATTGTCCGACAAGAGTTGTAGTTAGATAGAAGTAGTCACTGTAATTCTCCCAAGAGTCGTGTGATACTTTGTTTTGGTAAAATGATTTAATCCAGCCATTTTGTAAAAAAAAAAAAAAAAGGCGTTGGGACAGAGGACTTTAAAATTCTAGTGTTATAGGTCCATAGATCGACCACACAATCCAACTAAAATTTTAATTCTGGCTTTGTCTTTCAAAAAAAAAAAATCCTTTCTGACTCTTTACAGACAGCATT
>NW_019059991.1:255198-317489 GCF_000696155.1 Zootermopsis nevadensis | reverse complement strand
AATTTTACACCTGAAGATGGTTCGATGAAACCGAAACATGTTGTAAAAATGTTCCAAATGTAAATCGATTATTCGATGTGGAACATAAAATGATAATTTAATTATCTTATTTGTAAATTTTAAATTTTAAATATAATTGTGTTTAGACGGACAAAACCGAATAATTAATTTAATATTTGATTCACGATATGAAGCAATTATACTATCGTATAAATTGACTTCATTTATAACCACGAGGCTCCAAAGTCTGCCCCATGTCTGGATGAAATAAATACAGATAGTAGCACTCGCAACACGCAAGCGCGAGTGGAACTACCATATCAACAATTACTGAAGGAAAAAAAGCCTTGCTCTCCTTATCACGTGACTACTTGTGTTTTGTATAAAACTCAGCGGTTGTGAGCGAACTTTGTACTCTCTTGGCCACAGAATGAAGGCGTGCGTGATTTTCTTCGCTACTATAATGTTGTTGCAGCTCCTACCACAGGTAATCCACGTCATATTACAGCAGACTCACGATTATAACTAAATTTAAAAATTAATTTATATAATTATAATAAACTCTAGAACGTTCAAAAATAAATGCAGATGCTATGAAATTTAATTTAACAAACACAAAATAAATATTTGAAGTGAAATCACCAAGTCCCATATTCTAACAGGTCAGAAATTTCTTTAACTGTAATTGGGGAGAAAATTCACCCCCTCCCCCCCCAATAAAAGTTTATAAAGACCTTTTAGATGCACTCTAAATACAGTAAAGAGATTAAACATTTTTACGTCTGTATCACGTAAGTGTAATATAATATTAAAAAAATCTTAAATTGTAATAATAATTTGTAGGTACATATAAAATTAATCAAACTTCCCTTTTATAATGATATCCTAAAAATAAAACGTAAAGTCTGTTAGGTTAGGTTGAAGGTTTGTAATGTAGAATACAACGTTAAAACGCCAAATTAAAGAAAATAAACTAGTTTTTTTTCAAATTAACATGTTTTACCAGAATTTGCATTACACTTATTTTCGCAGTAAAGTATCACATTTAATAAATTTTGCCATTAACAAACCCTGACTGTTATTTTCATTATGAAACCTAAAAGTTGTGTTCAAAATCTACTGTTTTGTACAAAATTCAACGTGACATTGTTTCTTGTTTCAGGATGTGCGAGCGGCAATAGGTAAGCATTTTCAAAAAAAATAAACGATATTATTCTCAATATGACCGGACTGTGACCTTCTAAAGCCATAAGCTATGTCAACTTTAAGAGACCCCAAGGTCTAAATATATATTCATTATTATTATTATTACTACAGAGAACATTTCAAAATAAACATGAATCTGGCGTCAATATAAACATTGTTATTCAAAGATGACTGTGTAAATTTAAGCTGGACATTGTCCACAAAATAGATTACTTTCAATATTAAATTATTTGGAACAATTTTAGACCAGCCACATCTTTAAATTCTGAGCCTACTGAAACCTCAAGTCCGGCACTCAACTTAAGCAAATAATAAAAGACCTCTATGTAATTTCGTACAGTACATCAATGTTCAAACAAAAAGAAAATATAATTTAAAGTATTTCTGCTTCAATAAGGATAAGTTGATATAATTGCGTCATATTGTGAATTAAAATTTAATTATTCGTGTTTTTTTCCCGTCTAATCACAATTGTACCAAATATGTAAATGATATTTTAATATCTTATGTATAAATTTTATTTATATACAATTGTGATTAGACAAAAAAACACGAATAATTCAATAAGGATGTTTAATTGAAGGAACTTTTGTCGTGACGTACCACATTTATAATACGATATGGCAAACTATTGTAGATTTTAAAAACAGTACATCAATTCTTTGTCATTACAACTGAAATTCACAAAACTATAAGCTGTTACTAAATGAGGTCAAATTTTTATGTTGCAGTACTTATAATATTAATTCAAATCAATTTTAAACCAGTAGTAAAAATATGCCAAATTTACTTCAACAATAAATAACAATTCATTTTGAAATTTGTGGATTTCGTACTCTTTTCGCTGTAAAGTAGAATTATTTCCCTTAAACAACATGAATCAAATAATATTTGTAATGGTGAAGTGTTGTTTTCTTTGCGGTACGGACTGAATTCTTAAATATAATTTACATTAGCTTCGGCTTCATGTGGTTAAAATACATTTAAGAAATATGATTTATGATGTATTCTTGGTCGGCTTGCAGCGTTAAAAGGCGTGCGATGTCCAAAGGACCCGCCTGAAGGTCCCGGGTGCGAACCTGCCTGCGCTGCAAGAAACTACTCAGGTGGAATCTGCGGGGCCTTCAATCTCTGCAGCTGCATTAAACCAAATTAGCTTCTGCCGAATCTTAGTGAAAATGTACAACGCACAGTCGAAAGCACGTTCACGGGTTGACCATTATATTTCGTGGACATCGAAAAATTTACACTTAAAATGACAAAGATTTCCGCACACCATAATCCGATGTTGAAATAAGCACGATATTACTAAGGTTTTCAAGTGCATTCAGTGTGAACTGCACAATAATGTTTGCCTTCTTTATCCCTAGTCTATGGTTTGTTTAAATGTGATGTTTATATTTCATTTACTTACTCTGATAACACACTTGATAAAGCTACTTTAATGAAGAATCAACTAATCTTCACGTAGCAGTTCAATAAATATTAAAACAGGCTTAGGTTTACATTCATACCTAAGGAATTTTGTTAAAAAATGGTTTAGCGTAATTATAAATTGTACTACGGCAGGCTTTGCTATGACCCAAAGGTGTATAAGAGCAGTGATACAATATTAACATTCTAAGTTAAATTATAATAATAAAAATTTGACACCAAAAATTTACAATGCAGTTCAATCTTTGATATTCAAAACCTACTGTGTTTTTTTTTTTACGAAAATAGCTTCAAGAGTACTCAGTATTCAACTCAAAATTTGGCGTTTCAAGTTCCTTTCTCCTTTCCCATCTCCTGTAATAGCACACATTTTGAATTGAAAGATGTTAGAAAACCACATTTGTCCTTAATATGAGCAGGCAGTTTTGTTACGATCGTATTTGTAATTAAGATATAAAACATTCTGTGTATTTCAACTGTAATGGTTGCAATTCAAAATCTTTTGTTTTCACAACATCTGTCTAAGAATTCAAAGACTAAGATATACAAAATAATTTTAACCTTTTACTTTGCATGTGTATGAAATTTGTCTGTAAAAAAAACAGTGGTTACTGTTTTTTTCTTCAAATTTTCAAATTGGTAATTATTTACTCAAAAAGTGTAGCGTAACTGAAAAAAATTCCAGGAGTTATTTAAACAGGTATATGTTTTACATTTTGAAAAACTTAAATTATAACAAGGTCTTATGTAATTTGGTATTTTATCACGTGAATGACAAATTACGTCAGTTTCATTTAGGTACATCCATTAATTCTGAAGTTTGTTTTGTTATCAATTAATTCTTGCGTGTCTTCAAAACAACTAAGCAAATACCTCGTCATTTTACATGTCATACCAAAACCACAGTCAAACGAAACTTCACTCAAATAAAAAATTCAGGTGCCACAGAATTACGAAAAAATTTCAAAATTTGACTCAGCGTAACCCATATGAAGCGAAGTCTGACCACAGATAAACGGAAATTGTTATCATATGTAACTAAAAGGAAAAGAATAATTTAAATAAACTGTCAGTTAAATTATCTAATTTTTTTTTCGAACTGTGTTGGCTGGAATCATCCAAGGACAAGTATTCCTGTCAAATACAAACCGAGTTATGTTCGACCATCTACAAAAGGTCTTCATGGCTTCTCCACTGCCACTTTTACTAACAATAACATTTATACCACGTACTTCTGTCTTGTCATTTAGATTATAAATATGTGGGACAGTGTACTTAGCGATGAAGTTCGTATATGAAAGAGAACATTTTTGAAATTCCATAGTATTTCATTACAATAAAGTATTATTCTAGGCTATTATAGGTTTCCAAGTCTACTAAGCCAACATTCAAATCACACCACAAAATATCGACATAAATATCATCACCGCTTTGAAGTTAAATCCCATCTAAGAACTGTAAACAAATTCAATAGCGCAACAACCCAGAAGACAGAAATCTTCATACTCATCATCGTCCTGATGACGGAGGCAGTATGACCTCTGAAACGTTGGTTAACATCGACCAGACTACACAGCGCAACAACCCAGAAGACGGAAATCTTCATACTCTGATGACGGAGGCAGTATGACCTCTGAAACGTTGGTTAACATCGACCAGACTACACAGCGCAACAACCCAGAAGACGGAAATCTTCATACTCATCGCAGTGAGAACCTCAAGTCTTACAAATTCAATTTGTACCTCAAAAGTAAATAAATCATGTCTCTGTTACAAATATCGGTTAGTTAATAATCGCTGTTTATTCCAATAATCATACAAAACCCAGAGTTACACTCTGCTGTCAAATTCATAGTTATTTAATTATAAATCGGGTGGGATATTTGTAAGAATTCAAAATATCCAAACTACTGATTCACTGTTCTCGTTCGGTTCTAGTGCGTTATTTCTCCTCTACTAAAAAGAAATATTATTATATTTCATTAACGTGTTATATATTTCTTTCTTTAATTTTTATCTTAAACACCTCGAATTTTTTCCACAGTTGTCTCTGGCATCTGTAAAAAAAAAATATTCTTGAATTTTCGTTTAAAATGAGTTCCCTGTTTGTGCCACTCACTTGTACCAGTTTTGCTCGCAACAATATTCTATCCGCGTAGACGAAGCTAAATCATTCACTGCTTACGTTTTATCTTATAATAAGCTAGCTTAGCTAATGCAAAGTAATATGATAATTAAAGACACATTTTCTTTAACTAATATAAGCAAAAGTAACCTTCATAAGTAGAAGTCTGTCACGACAAAATATTTGAAAGAGTCGTGGACGTTATCCATAATCGACTTATGTGAAAATAAAGGGCATGAAACGTGGTTTAAAATCCATAATAAAATCTTAAGGTAACAGATTATATTAACACAGGAATAACAAAACATAAAAATGAATTTATTTGCATTGATTATCGCCAAGTGCTGACAAATTTTATTAAATTCTGTCAGGCCACATCTGAAACGTAATCACAATTGTAAATAGTAAATTTAAAGACCAACGGAGTAAGATAATTGGGAGTATAAAACTTAAGTATTAAAGGAAAACATAGCTCGATAATACTTTATAAATTCCGCACTGACAAACACGTGATTAAACCCAGAACTTCGTAATAAAAAGCTACTAACAGCTTGAGCCACCGCGTATTATTACGCTTATTTAGAATCACCGAAATAAGAACGAGTTGGTGAATTGACCTCTACTTCGACGTAGGAATGTTAACAAAATGTAAGATATCTCACCGCTCTTTGAATCTATGGTCTATATCAGTAGTATTCAACCTGGGGTACGCGAAGACATCTTAGGGGGTACGTGAAATTTTTAAAAATATATATTATTTTATGATAAACACTGAATAATCGGTAATGTAATTTATTTAATTTATTTTAGATGTAGATTATATACTATGTATAACTTGAATTATACACCAACAACTTTGGGGTGACAAAGTTGAAGAGAAATTATATCTGGGGGGTACGCGAACAAAAAATTTTGAATAGCACTGCTCTATATCACTTCACATTTAAAGCTAATGATACTTTAGATTAAAAGATTTTTAATAACAAATAATACGCTAAACGACATAGCACTAAAGAAAGGAAGAAATACACTTGTCAGGCAAGTGTTTCTACCAGACTACAGGGTAGCCATCTTCAAAACAAAATTAGTTAACTCATAAAGAGTACTGCAAGTCGTATGTGACGGTAAGTATTTTGTTACGCCCCTTGTGAGGACTTGTATGTCGCTGGGGGTCCCTTCAACAGTAGGAACGTCCATCAGAAGGCGAGGAGACTCTCTCGTAATTGAGGACATTACTCAAATTCTCCTGTTTCACGTACAACACGTAAGGTCACAGTGGCTTGGAATATCACACCAAGAGTTACAAATTTAAGGGAAACAAACTAGATATTGTACAGCCAGTCCCTGTGAGACCGTGTACGGGAACCCTGGACAGAAATCAATTTATCAATTTTAATTAAACCGTTTGCTACCTAAAGCATTCATATAGCCAAAGTATCAGCGTTTGTAATTTGACGATCACAGAAGAGAATGTCATGACCTTCATTTTTCAAAATCGTGACGATGACCGAAGTCAACAAAATGTATCCCCCCCCCACGTTTTTCTCCCCATAAATTTTCACGTTTAATGGCTCTGTTAGGATTTGTGATAAATTTTCAAATATGTGAACGAGAGTACAAAAATAACGAATGCATTCACGAAAGATTTAGCACAGAATAAGTCTCAGGGACGCTATCATTTCTGGTACGCATAATAAAACCTCTGGTTTTATACAAGAGTGAAATAATTTTATACGGAATGTTAAACTTTTCATCTAAATTCGCTAATTTACTAAGTGCCAAAGCTGACGTATGTAATTGTTTAGTTTATTAAAATATATTTACTCAATTCACTGAACGTGTGTATACATACATTTTTGGGACATTCTGTACGTAACGCGATAAGACGTATTTAACGCATCGCATCTTTCGTAATTAAACAAAAATAAGTAACTATTTTAATGTATATATATATAGTGATTTGTTGTACTTTTTCAATAAAACGTGTGTTTAAGTAATAATTTTGATTTTTCGTTCATTCTTTATGGACAAATTTTCTAGCCTAACAATACGCAAGAATTTTTTTAAAGTTAATCACAGTCCATGGCGCAGTGCAAGAAACCATATAGAAATGGTTTAATCTCAACAAGCAAACACACTAGTTTTGTAATAAAACCTGACTTTACCAAGCAAATAACAAATGGACCAAGTTTAAATGAACCCTGCTTGAATATTTGCCACAATGTCCACTTCTGGTAATGAGAAGGGACACAGGTGGTACATACAAATGCTTGTCTTGACACATTCATAAAATTTCCATGCCTCTCCATACTCTGAAAATTATCTGCGAAGTACACTGACTGATTAAAACCTCTCTTGGATATATAAATATATACGAATGATTGCTTATTGTACCCCTGAAAAGCATGTCTGGTACCCCAAGGGGTACTCAAGCCACAGTTTGGTAACCGCTGTTCTTTCTAGAGACGAACAAAGAACATTATTATAAAGCACGTGTATTTAACATTAATCTGCGAAAAAAGAGTAATGTAGGAAAAGCTTTCTAATAATAGGATAACAAATATTAATTGAATTTATTTCGTTCATAATTTATTTTTGGTGTTATTACCCGTTAGAATATGATCATATACTTTTCTTTAGATGTTTTTATTACGAGATAAGTTTATTTGCCTACCCAGGTATTTTTTTTAGTTTAAGGAGAGATAATTCTGTATACACTGTTGCCAACCAATTCAAACTTTGTATATAAGATAGGCTTTCGAATCAGGTCGTCAAACAATATAAGAGGGCGGGGGATTAAACTTTAAGCCCTGAGAAGTGGTCACGTTCTATTTTCATGGTAAAACTTTCGCAGAATTAAAATTCTTCTTCTGTCATGTCATACAATCATCCACAATCTCCGGTACTTTTCTTTCCCGTCAGGACTGACTCATACATTAAAACATTATACTTTACATTTTACATAATACATTACATGAATCTCGTCATTGTTTCGGGACTGTGGAAAAAGTACGAACAATGTTTAATTCCAAAAGAAAAATAATTTACGACAATGAGATGACCAGAATTAATGTAATAACTAAACTTAACCACATTGTTGACATCGGAATTAGATACAGAATTTT
The DNA here is from genome assembly GCF_000696155.1 of Zootermopsis nevadensis. The sequence continues at coordinate 309,599 of NW_019059991.1, read as the reverse complement.
CAATAATCCAATTAATCGTTAAGTTTCTCCTTGAATGAACACAAAATACAGAAGGAAATGAATTTTCACAAAATTGTAATGGCAGGTATTGAAATAAAACGAGTGAACATGTTAATAAACCTTCTTCGTATTCCACAAAAAAAAATTGAGTTCGTGAGCTAAGCGAGTTTTTGCTTCTCCGAGGATCGAAGTAGGTTTTATTACCATTATTCCGAGGCTTTCTATAATAAGATCTAAGAAATAGAACTACAGCAAAAAAAAAGGTGATTACTGATCTTCGCGTATTATAAGCGCCCGCAAAATTAGAGACATCGCGTATTATAAGCGCCCGCAAAATTACAGACATCGCGTATTATAAGCTTCCGCAAAATTAGGGACATCGCGTATTATAAGCTCCCGCAAAATTAGGGACATCGCGTATTATACGCGCCCGCAAAATTAGACATGGCGCACAACCACCCACTCTCGAAGTTATAACATTTAAACTCGCGAATTCAATGTGTATCGACCTCATGGCCACCTGAACAGACATTCGTTCTTATGTCTTGTAAGAAACTATTTTGTTATGTAAACCTGTTTAATAAAAATAAAACCTTTGACCTGAGACTTCAATCTCAAACGCCAATGGAATATTTTTGTAAGAATACACATCATAAGTTATAGCATCGCAAACGAAGTGTGACAGGCAGACATCACACAAGCAGCATTCCGTCACGTGATCGGGAGTCAGTGGTGATGTAATGAGTTTCAGTAACGCAGAACAACCACTTCACACTCACTACTAAATAACTGCAAATAGGTAGCGCACTGGAAAGGAACCTTTCTATAACCTAAAAACAATTTGATGAAAACCAGGCAACGCTGTTACTCGATTTATGAACATATACATGCTGGACGCATACGTCATAGACATGTAGGCCAATATATCAACACTTCAATTAATTTAAACAGTGATGTTATACAAGCAAAGAATGTTGGTATATTCTATAAGCTCTGAAGTTGTTTATGAGACTACAAAGTACGTAATCGACTTCACAATCTACTACGATACCCATAACAGTAACACAACAATCGAGCAATCAACATGTTTACGTGTCTACCCAGATGTCTGTGAACTGTAATACACCCAAGTCCTTAAACGAAATAAGACCTTGACTTGCTCGTAAGGTTACTAGAACTGCACTTACCTATAATGTTGATGTCCTCGGTCAAGAAGGGCACATGGAGCAGCGGCTTCTTCCATATTAGTAAACACGCAAACGTGACACTTCCACAAAAATGTTGAGAAATCTTCAGACGAACACAAAAGTTTTCTTTTCCACAAAAATAAGTCACACTATTAATTGCTTTCGAAAACAAACACTGTTCTTGTTAAGCCACATTAATAATAAATATATACAGCGTTAACACGTAATTTTCTTAGGTGCCGGCAGGTGGCACACAGATGCCTCAGATAAGACTACGTCATGTGAAAAATTTATTGAATATGTCACGTCGCATTTTATGACATATGACTTCCCAGAACATAACAGAAATATATTAAAATCATGTTCTTGAATATTATCAGTGACATTGATGCCCAATCTGACAGCTCAATTATCCACATAGTTAATTACACTACTAATTATATAAAAACTATATATTTCACAATGAGTTGCTTGCAAACTTCAGAGGGTAATTAATTAACCTTTCGAAACAACTTACTGTCATAGGAAATATCTAAATTGGTGGTACGTGCAAAACAGTACTAAGACTTCTGTGTAGTAACTCGACTGCAGTTTCCTGGAATGGTGATGATAAACGCAACTATGAACCATTCGGTCTTATTTGTGGGGATCTAACCTAACAGCGAAAAAGTTTCAATTTCTAGCACACCTGGTTATATTCTAAACTGTAAAGTGTGTACGAAAACGCGTATTATGATACGAAATCACTCGCTTTAAACACTTACTCACAACCACCACTCACTCTCAGAGACAAATGAACGAACAAATACTGACGAAGAGTTTAATAAGGGAAGTTGAAAGATACTCCACTCGATAACAGCAAGAACAGATTTGGTAGTTTTGTTTAAGGTTACTCAGTACATATAAACTGTTGTATATGACTAAACTCTTCAATATAAGATACCACTGATTTCTTGCAGTGAAGAAACTCTGGACAAACTAATAATTTGAAGTGTCTGTCTGTCGTTCTGTTAAAGCATTCCAATTCAACTTTTAAAATCATTAAGCATACAAAAGGACGTAAATTTATATCCACAACTCCAAATCCCATATTATCGGAAATATTTCGAATTCAGCAGTAATTAGTTTGACCTGTGACTACTAAATAGTAATCTACAGGACTACACAGTGTGTCCCAAAAATATTTATACACATATCAAATGAACAGAAATGAAAACATTTTAATAATGTAAACCATTACATACGTCAGAATTGGTGTTCAAAATGGCCACCGTTAACTTCGTGGCAGAGTTGGCAGCGATGAGAAACTAACTATAATATTAACTATAGAACTCAAGGTATAGGAGCCCGTATATAAAATAGTTTCATGTTTTCAAAACATCATTTAACTCACAACTGTAATCCGTTTGGTGTGTAAAATATGGAGGTGTTTTTAACACTGACATCGATATTTTTAATTAACCATTTCACTCGCATCGATTTCGGACTTAATTTTTTTCAACCGTTGGTAGTAACTTACTCGATACGTAATGTCATGACCCTTAACCATGAACAGAAACCCAGATCCAGCCAGACGAGAACTGATGGCCCGCGACCTTGACTAAACTTAACACTTTTACTCTTAAGTATAAATAATTTAATTAAGATTACTAGTTTTAATCGTATTTCAGAGTAAGTTAAAACATTCTCTGGAATTATATTAGCAAACATGATTTTTATACGAATACTTGAAATTTTCCGTTGATTGGTGGGTTTATCAAGGATACCAACTTATATGAGAGACAAATATTCATATGTTTCCCTAAGTAAACAAAACGAAAAATAACCATGTATTTGCCAAAAATTCTGAGCACCAAAGAAGAAAATATAAGTGACCCGTACAATAAGAGACATTTTTGAATCTGTGAGTAGGTTTCAAGAAAGGAAATGAGATTTTAAAACTTTAAACGCAGCCCTTAAAAATGTATCTGTCAAGAGATGTTACGACTTTCAGTAATACCAAAATAAACAACTAGATACAAATTATTTTGTTTAGTAACTAATACTGTACATATAACCACAGCAAATATTTCGATGTCCCCGAATATCAACCATCACACACTGTGAATTCCTAAGCTACGTACATTAGAGTCAACAAAACTCTGAATTAGCAGTAAAACTGTGCTTCATTATCAGAGAAAATAATTCCATGATTTAATTACCCGTTCTAATGAAAACTTTGTTATTCGAGCCACATATTCACCGCGAGCCGTGTGTTACTTGTTCAGAGGGTCATTCTGGGATTAAACGCGGCGTAATTATTTTTATCTCATTGTGATCACTACTCTGTGCCTCCCAGCAAACAGAGTTCAGATATGTTTCATGTAAAACAGGCTCAAAGGCCATAGTATAGATTCTTCCTGAAGATTCAAATGTTGAGGGTATCGAAACGTGTGTCTGCTTTATGAGATGCTGAGTCAACTTTACACGTCACACTACGACAGAAATATATATCATTCATAAACTTTGTTTTGACAAATTCTACTCCATGTTATTTTGTCATAGTGATATAAAAAGATTCACCTATTAAATTTACTCATTTATTAATTTTAATTATTCTGTCCGTGTCTTATTTTAAATAATTTAAGCTTTAATTACCCAATAATTTTTTATTAATTGTAAGTATTTCAAATTCTCCTATGCAGACCTACAGGTTTCTAATAATCAAAATTCCTACGTGACGTTATTTGAAGAAAAATTAAAAATGGGCTCTAAGTTCGATGTTGTTCTCAGACACCGCAGTTGAAAATTCCAAACCAGAGACTTCTTACATGAATTGTTTTTGTTTAGCCAAACTACCGTTATATTTAAAATATGATTTTATTTCTTATGTAAAATTACACTCTTTACACATAGGGCGTGTTTACGTACCTTTAAACGACGATATGTAATACGTATAGAACCCAAAACAAGGTTCACTGTTACCTACAAGTAGCAAAACAGCAAAAATTCCATGAAATCCTGACGAATTGTTTACTGCAGAACAAACAGGTAACCACTAGTAAGCAATTCTGTGATCATTATGCCATTTCCGCAAGAATATTCTAAAAAAATCTTCCTTCTCGTTACCATTGAGTGTAAATACGTTAAAAATAAGACATATGTTCAAGATAGAAGCAGAATGGGAGTCGCCCTGACGATGGAGGCAGCAAGGACCTCTGAAACGTCGGTAAACTTCTACCAGACTACACGGCGGCAACGAACGAGAAGACAGACGTCTTCAGACTCACCATCGTGAGAACTCAAATTCTACTAAATATTCAATTATTAGGTTAAAAATTGTGTTTAAAAATCCTTTGAAGCCAGTAATTTGAAAGATTTTCTTAATACCATTTTGCGTTTCCGAACGGAAAGAGGGGGATTTTTATCTGATTATTTCCCTCGTGATAAATAGTTTAGCCTCAAGACAATTAACGATCTCATCTTATAACAAACAGCAACTAAAAAACTATAAGCACCATGTTTTTGAAGCTGTTAGTCTTTTAATAACCTAAGGGCACTTAATTATCTTTGCGCCATTTACATTTAGAATAAACATAAATCTGCCTACTCAGAGTACAGGAAGAGTTCTTCAATAAATTATGAAGGAAAAAATATCGAGACTACAGTTCTCGTACATTACGAGATTTTGAATATGAGACAACGGAATTATTACGCAACTCTGTTTATATTACTATCACAGACGATTTACTGGTAAGAAGTCCCCGACAGTTTCCGAGGCAAATAAGATAAACATATTGTGAAAGTGTAGACAAATTCATTAAAATCTCGTCTAAACAGCTCAACCAAAACAAATTCTGCATTAAGTCTTAAACCTGAGTCCGCTAATTGGGGATGTACGCTTTGTAGTCACAGAATAAAAGTACGTGGACCGATTTAATTACACACAAACCTAGCACCACGGAATTTAAGGAAAACAGTAAACTTCCAGGTAACAAAAACAAAAACTCAACAACAATCCTCTAGAGAACTCGTAATTGAAGTTTAGCGCCTTAAGACTGCTCTGAGACCAACCAATGCTTTCTCGACTTGAGAAAACTGTTAATACACACAAAATTCCCCTATTCCTCAACATGATTGGCTGGGAGTTGTTGAGTGAGACAGAGGGTTGGAAAGAGAAACGAGGAAATGATGCAAAGGGTGAGATGATAGGGAAATTAGCTAGGGCCCGTTCATCGGGAGGGAGTTACCATGCCGACCGGAAGTGATGCAATCTCAGGGCATAGACTGAACATGGCGGAAATGTTAGTAACTTCCGGAATTTACAAAACACAGTCGCTTTGAAAATGTCTGAGCGTGGAAAATGGGGAAAAGTGAGTATATTCCAGTTAAGTTATTTTCAAGGTAGATTTAAAACTCTAACACGAGATGAGTTGTTCTAAGTAAACCACTTTCACGACACCGAATATGTTAATTATAAGAACAACATTTGTACCACTAAACACGGTTAGATCTAGTATTCATTTAGGCCTGCTTATACTTAATCTGTCAAGGCATAAATACGTTTAATGAAGTCACGTGACGCCGAAGTTCAACGAGGTGTTAACAGAAAATAATTTAGTTAGTACAGTCCACGACTGTAATCTTGAGACGTGCAAGGAATGCACCCCGCAAGTCTCAAGATTACAGTCGTGGACTGTAGAAACACTTGCTCTGAAAATAACAACAAAAATTTCAATATTAAACAAATAATAAATTCCATTTAAAATTATAAACTAGAAAATTTGCTTCAGCATGTTTTAATTACGCGATCAGATAACCCGAACAACTGAGTAAAAGATACAAGAAGTATTACGTTTAAAAACGTAAATTTATATTAAACGAAAACAGCATCTGAACATAAAGATGGCTGTCTTCTAGGTTGCTGTGACGTAGTTCATCTCTCGAGGGTAAATTTCGTTCTGAAACTAGCCTGAAAGAAACTAGCATATTCTTTTTGGTCAAAAACGTTTATGTACTAAACTTCATCATCTAGAAACTTGAATATTTTTGTGTTTAAATAGAACAGCCTATTTATTTATACGAATTAAATCCTTATACATCTAATAATACCCATCCCTTTAAGGTTAGAGTTCTATAATTTATTGCATAGCAGATATTTTTTTAATAAGGTGAATCCACAGGTACTACCAACAGACCCCTGAACTATTGATCTACAAAGTAATTCCAGTACAAGTTACCATAGCAACTAATGGCGCTACCGTCCAATACAACTTCGCAATTAAATAACAAGAGTTGACTACTGACGTTAGTTTCCTCAGTGGAAGGAAAAGAGTAGCGTTTTGGAACAAAAGCAACGCGCACACCGCACTGTAAAAACATGGCGGGGCAGCGAAAGTTTATGACAGACAGCTCAATCAAGTAACAAAAGAAGTAGAATATTGCGATGACGTAATGATGTTAAGGTTGGAGCTCGATGCTGGCAGCCTCGTCAGAAGGAAGGAAATCAAACAGCAAAACACAGAAGGGAGGAAAGGCGAGATTAATTTTATGGTACAGTATCTGTAACAGTTTTTAGAACTCTACAGTGAGCGACCTATTTTTATGTGCATGACAGAATACTTAAATACAATATTTAAATGTTTTAAAAATGGCGTTATATCATTAGGACATATAACACAAAAGTATGTTACAATAGGCAACACTGTCAGTATAACTTATCATCATATTTTATAATGCAGTTTTAATGTGCCTATCCATATAAAATGACAACTAAATGTTTATTTTTATCTGTGCAAATTTGTCAAACCTCATAAAGCCTACTTTCCTTCCTTTATGACAAATTTATCTCAACAACGTTTACAGTTGTTGACTTATAGATTTTATATATAATTTGTGTGGATGTTTATTATCCATCTTTAATACAAAATCTTCTAATATTACCTCCAATGGCATGAACTAATGTAAATATAAGTGATTTGCCGCACCATCTGTTGAGAAGTTATTAACTAAAGGGCCCGGGAACATTTTCTGATCCGTTTACCTCCTTGGGTATCCTATAACCCGGATAGAAACATCGAAAATTCAAAGCTATGTGACCTGCTTTGCCCTCTATTGGCAAAAACATTAACTAATGTAAAGATTAAGTGAATTGCCATGCCATCTGTTGGGAAGGTGTAAACTAATGGGACCCGGAAAGTTTTCTGACCCGTTTACCTCCTTGGGTATCCTGTAACCCGGATAGAAACATCGAAAACCCAGACATGGACTAATTGTAAAAAGATAAGTGAACTGTCGCGTATATTAGCGAGGGCATGAACTAATGTAAAGATAAGTAAACTGCCGCACCATATATACAAGCAACTCTGTATTTACGAACGCTCAATTTAAGATCATTCGCTATAACGAACGTCACAATTCATTCAAAATTTCTTAAATTCGCCAGTTGATGGAGTTGCTTATAAAACGAAATGCCAAACGTATAGTGAACACAATTGTAAGATTTAAATAAATAAACTTTTAAAAAATGTATTTATTACAATAATTATCAGAAAATTATTACATGATAATTATACTGAACTGTTCTTGGATATTAAAACTAATCTAGCCAGTAAAAAAAACGTTGGTTTACATGCCACGCCGCGTAGAATGTTTTCTCGTGGGAAAGAAATCGGTGATTCCCCCATTTATAATATAATAGGATCATAACTTGCTTTGCCCAGGTTATCTTAGAGGGTCAATCATACTTCTGCATTTGGTGACTTAAAAATATATTTTAAAAATTTAAGCGATCACTGGTCCAAAGCCTAATAGTAATGCTGATGATGATAAACCATAACGCATACATACATCTGTGAATTAACCATGATTTTAATATTGATTATAGGAAATCAAAACATACGTTAACATTTTGTGTACATCAGTTGACTCGTTTAACAGTTGAAACTGGAAAACAGAGACAGTACAGCGATCTCACTAACCTATTTCTTTCTACAAAAATGAGGAAAAGACTGATTGAAATATATGGCATCAGACAGACGAGCTTTCCTTTAAATCTGTGGCATATTAGAGATGTGTTTAATTTATCCCTGTGTTCAAGTATCAGTCAATGTAAGATAGAGCACAGATGCAGTTACTGAGTGGAAAGGAACCGCCTTATAACGCCTTACTCAAGTTTCCTGACAGGTTGGATTTCCACTCCACGTTCCATCACTTAGACACGTGATGACAGGATGAGAGCTCACTTTCATTCCTAAAATAAAAATCTAAATTTATTTATTTCTACACACAGTAACATACAAAGTGAGTGTATTAGAACTAAATAATTTTAAATTCTGATATTTTATCATTTTTAAATTTTATCTGGCTGTCAGCCAGAATTTAACTCAAGGTCAACAGTTTAGTGGTACATTAGTCCAACATCCAGCCGGACCATATATAAAGCATAAAGGTTAACAGTATAATACATACTGATAAACCAATCTGAAATGGATTCGTTTAGTAACGTAGCCTGCAACATAACATAAATTCAATAAGTTTTTTATATGTATCTACCATCTGACGATAACCCAAAAAAGTCAAAGCATGCAATGGTTTTTCATTTTATATATACATGTATCAAATAAGTTGTGTTGCTGGTTCACTTAATTCCTTTCTTAAATATTCACACTCATCTAAGTCCACACTAAAAGTTAATATTGTACCGTGTGATGTATACCAACTTACCAGGTGGACAACCGTAAACCACATGGTCCTGATAAAGGTAAGAATCTCCAAGAATTGTTGCACCATTTTGAACAGGTGGTTTGCCACATGAAACACCTAAAGGAATTAATCAGAATCATGTAACAAGAATTCTAAGTCTTAAAAAACAAAATTTTTGTCATAACTCATAACATTTTATTTGTGATCTCTGCCACTGACCAAAGTATGATAACAAATTCCCTTCCTGTGAATAAAGTTATATCAATCTCGTGGTATTTTAATTTCCCTATACTCACCTTCCAGTTCTGTCATAACTGAGCTGATTTTGATATTTTTAATCAGATTCTTGTTTTATTGCACATGCATTTATCTACGAGTGACATAACCTTAAATTACAGAATATTACCCTTATGCTTCTGTGATCATATAAAATGGAATTTTCCATCTATCACATAAAATTCACTTTTGCTTTTTTAATTTGTTGTGTTTCGTTTATTTTGTCATTCTTTGAAACTTAATCACAGAAATCACAGTATAAAAATATATGATGATGATTACTCAAAGTTTCACCAATTATTATGCCATCATATTCCTTGGATCCTCATGATTTTGATTTTTACAAAAAAACAGAGCAAGACATCTGTCATACATCTGACTCAAGAGTACTCAAAGTAAAGATCAAATTTCCAACTATCGAAATTAAAATTATATCTTGCAAACAATTTAAACTGACTATAAAGGTTCAAGGTCATATAATGCATATGATAATATTGTAAAGTTGAAGAAAATGATTTACCATCTTTCACCACTTCTAGAATCTCTGTTTATATGTCTCCAGTAAAACAGTGTTACTGACAGACTTAGAACTAACAATGAAAAAATTTATTTTAGCTATTTCTCTACACGTCTGAAAATACAGTGTGTCGCATTTTAACCTTTTCAATGGCAGTCCTGAGAACATTTAGGTCACCCTGTAAATAATAAAGTGTTTTTTCTTTACTGAACATTGAATAACAAAGAAGCAAACCACTTACGCGTGCATTTTCCTCGAACCCGGGCCCACTTGCCAGTGGCAAGGCAACGAGATGTCATAACACCAAATGCTTTGTAGCCTTCCTTACAACGATAGTACAACATGTTACCATACAGATATTCCTTGGCAATATTGTCTAACTCTGTATGATGTGGAGTAGGAGGAGTCTGACACTGCACAGCTGTAAGGAATTTAAACAAAGTTAAGACGTCAGCGTATCCAAATATTTGCTAACCACCTACAGGACTACTGGATGCTGGGATACTGGGAACGACCCGTTCTTCAAGTGCCTGAGCACTGCGGGTCCCAACTTTCCATTGGCTCGATCTATGGACATTCGGTACGACTCCTTGGACGACGGATCGGCCCGTCGCAAGGCCTCTACCTGTACATAGGACAGCACAACACAGAAAAACGCGGACAAACATCCATGGCTTGAGTGGGATTCGAACCCACGATCCCAGCGACCAAGCGGCACAAGACCCACACCTCAGACCGCGCGGGCACTGCGGACCCCAAAATGTATATAACTTTGGCATCTATGGATAAGCCACATCAAAAACTATTCCAAAAGTGAAAATTATACATGAAACTCAAACTGGGGACAGAAATTAATTTGCAATGCTAGTGCTTAGTTATTTGTCATATGCATTAATTTGGTATGTCTGAGAGTTGAGTGTGGTACTTACGAGCACACGTTGTGTTATCATGACTCCACTGTCCATCTTCTTCGCAAGTGGAAATATCTGAACCATGAAGGATGTAACCCAATCGACATTTGAATTTTACAGCACTACCTACTGTAAAAATTTCAGATGATTCATCCTTAAGGATGTACCCATTATCAGGATCCTAAGGGAGGATAACAGAAAACATGTATTATGATGTGACTGTACCTCAAGTGATTTAATATATGGGGTATGAAGTTGGATATAATGTAACATGTTGTTTGTATGTAAATGCGGTGGGTGTCAAGGCAACCCTTGCACTGTGACCATTAAATGATCTTTTGTGCATACCCATTCTTCTAATCTGCTAGGACGCTGCGGTAACAATAAACCACAGTATCATACTTGACGGGATCTCACGACAATAGCCTTGTTTCAGTAGAAGACTACACAAATTGCAAAACTGAAGTTTCGCAAAAGCATCGTAATAACGAAGGACATGGGAGGCTGTTGCACACATTCATAGCTGTGTGAATTAATATCAAATACCTACTCTCAGACGCTACAGTCAATTTATTGCACGCGACAAAGGGACATACTTGATTCTGTCAGACAATCAGTTAGTGACACACATAATGTTACAAGCAAACTAAAATCCAACGCTGCTGCATAACTCTTCACATCCAAAATACGTTTAACAAAAATTACTTCCAGAATTAATACTAATGTGGGATATAATCTTTCAATGAACATATTACAGAAATTTTGTGGAATACTACCATCGACAGTGACAAGAAAAAACACCTGTTAGCGGAAACTTCCCCACTATCACAAAAGGGTCAAAGTATGGCAACAATTTCAGAAAGAAATTATTAAAGAAATTACAGACTTCAAGAAATTCAAATGTCATGATATCTTACCTTGGGTTGAGGACATTTGTACTGAAAAGGCTTACACAGAGCCTGACCTCTCTTCAGAATAGCATCAATCAACTCACTTCCAGCATAAGTATTGTTGAACAACACCCAGGAACCACTTAGCTGACAAGTCCAAGTAAGTTTCGTCAGCGACCACGATGAATTGAACATGGGAAAAGTTAGTCTGAAGCCAGGTTTGCATATAAAATCTGCTAAGGCATCATAAAAATCACCACTAACATTAAATTCACCATTTTCTGTGACACGAGTGGGAGGATCGGAATGCAGACCGAGCGTCGATAGATCGCACGTCACCCGTTCGCAGTGTGGCTCTGACGAAGACCATTTACCATTTTTCAAACACTCACGAATACCGGGACCAACAAGTCTGTACCCCAGCTCACAACTTACTTCAATCTCAGTGCCATACACATAAAGACTTCCATCACTTGATAAAATTGATGCATTTTGTCTTCTCTCATTTGCAGTATCACTGTAATTTGTCTTTAATGAAACCCTACCATGATCTAACGCCAAAGGTGTCGGACATTCAACAATAACGCAGTCAGTAACTTGGCCGTTCCAAACACCATTTTCATCACAGGTAATGTGCAGCTCTGAGTTTTCTGTGTCATGACGGAAAACATGCCCAGTCTCACATTCATAAGTTAATTGCTTCCCGAAGTCATACACCACCGCTTCAGCGTCATACCGATCTCCTCTGTTTCTGTCAACTGATACTGAAAATTCTTTACTATTATAATAATTTGTAGTGAAATTTACTGCCGATATATTTGTATGAAAATTCCTGATAGACCCATGAGATATCCTGAAAAAATAAAAAAATACATAGCGTAACTATTTTCGAGGTCATGTGTTTGAATTTCAGCCCACAGATTAATTGTCCTACAATCTTCTGTGATTTTCATCAGTACATCCCAATTCACTTCAGCCCACAGATTAATTGTCCTACAACCTTCTGTGATTTTCATCAGTACATCTCAATTCATCATTACAGTCATCCTAATAATTCAAGAGTAACCCCCACCTAAATTTTTAAATCAGACGCTACATACAGTTATCACTAGCCTTTAAAGGGTTAACCTCAACGCCCATTGTACAAAAGCCACATAAAATTAATATATTTAGGGTAAGCTACAGATATATTTGTGTGCCAGTGAAAGGGTTAACACAGATACTTACAGCGGAGGGTTCTTGCAGCCTGAGACACGACAGACAGGGACAGCGTCATCCCACTGTCCATCTTCAAGGCACATCAGTATGCTGGCTCCCTCTAACTGGAAGCCCACATCACATTCCACTTCTACCTGGTGCCCATACTGCAGTGTTGTGCTGTAGTTCCATTGGCCATCACTGGACTCAAGCAAGAGAGATCTAACACTCCCATTGGCTGGAGGTTTAATAATCTCACACGTCTTACCTATGGAATCCGACAGTCTGAATTAAATCAATAGAATAACAGAGGGGGAAGTGGAAACGAATAACCAAATGAATAAGAAACCCAAAAATACATACATTCTAAGATACATGGATTTTCAATTGTTTTGCGCATTTCCAAACACCACACAAAACAATGATCTTAAACACACACACGTAACTTCTGCTTTTGCACTTAGAAAGTTTTAAGTACTTCAAATTTGTTGCACAGAGTATTCATGAAGTTTAACAGATTCAAGGTTTCATTACAAATAATGTACTATCATACCAACCTTCACATATTGGAACCTCCCCACTCCATTTACCATTGGCCATACACACTCGGACTGGAGTACCAATCTGTTTGTAACCACGATTACAATAATAATGAATGGTGTCGGTGTAACGGTACGATCGTCCACGTATCACACCCCGAGTGAAGTATCCTGGGAAGCCACAACTTCTTCCTGTTATAAAAAAGTAAATTATATTTAGAAATTATTGAATATTTCTTCTTCATCTAATACAATCAGAATAATAAACTGAAAATTAAAAAAAATACCCTTTAACAAATGTAATGAATAACTGCTTTCTTAAGCTACGCTACATACTGAATCTATTTATGTCAGCAGAGTTTATACTGTTAAAAACCAGAAATAATTTTGAAATATCCTTCTGAAAGAGTAATTTTCATACGTATGCAGAATGGAGTTGGGCCATCCCATTCTCCTTGCTTCAGGCACTTCCTTTCTATTGTTGTGAGTTCTATATTCCCCCACCACAGAGAAAATCCTAGGTTGCAGGAATATACGGCAACACTGCCTGCACTCGATACAGACACAGTTCCATGGAAAGGAGCTGTTGGAACAACACAGTCTGAACAGAACGAAGAATTTTCTATCTGAAACAGTTAATCATCATCATATGCTCAGCTACAGGGGAACACATCAGGGAAAACACAGCTTACCAACCTCACATCCAAAAAATACAAAGGAGCGTTAAAAGATAAATTATGAATGGTCTAGAAAAAAATGCTGCAAGTTTCTTGGAAGTTTGTATGAGCAGTACTTTAACATTTCATAGCAAATAAATTGGCACTTTTTATAACACAGAAACCATCTTAAATAAAACAACACGTAAGTAAGCAAATATTATTGACGCTCGGGTGTCATACTGTGACAAGATTAAAAAAAATTCAAATAGTAAGATGATATAAAAGGCCATACTCTCAGATCTCCATGAATTCCAGTCAAGAAATCTGTCCACATGAAGATGTTTCCAGCTCTGGAAGACATCTCACACAGCATTGTTAAGTTCCAAATCTCTGTCACTTGGAGAATATAATCCCACATGGCAACACTGGAGAGGTACCCCATGAAGGACTCTGCCTCACTAAAACCACTGCCCATCAGATCCTGCTCCTGACCCAGAACCATAATTCCATCGCCTTAAAATAAACAACAACAACTTTATTGTTTGTATTTATATCTGGAACACGTTTTGAGCCATTTTGAACCCCTGATAATATTACCTTAACAGAGCATTATTCTAGGGTAGAAAACTTATGAATGGCAGTTACATAATGATACTGTCATCAAACAGCCAGTTGCAAATTGACCTTTGAATAATGATGCACAGGAAAAGATTTTGGTCAAAAGTCGGCAAGACGTTTTGTCAGAAAAGTGCCGTGTAGCAACATTCAAGGGAAGAGCTCAACTGTAATATTATTTCCTGGACCTCTTTATATTTTCTTAGCCTTTCTGAGTACGCCACCAGTTCACTCTGATTCTGATTAACAGAAGTGGTATATCACTCATCTGAAAAAATATCTCAGTCTTCACAAATACTATGATATCGAGTCAAAAAACCATGACTTATGTACACATGATTAGTGAAAGATCCTAAAAGAATTTCATCATCATATGAACGACATAACACAAAATAAAAATTATTATCTCTGCGGCTAATTATCAATATTCCCTCCTCACCTGCAATGAATGTTCCATTTGCAAGGCCCGTTCCATTATCACCAAGTTTCCCATCAATATAGATGCTCCATTCCCCATTTAAAGAATGCCACATGACACATATGGAATGCCAGGATCCATCATTTGCTGTAATGTCCGTCACAATCCGTTCACCATTCACATACAAGACGAAACTAAAACATAATTTGGAAAGCTCAGTCACGTCTGTTTGCCACGATTCAGAATCAAAGTTTAGATAATTCTTGACATGTCTGTTAAAATACAAAGCTTTATTTTTACTTCTGGTACATCTTCACACTGTAAAAATAAATACAAATATACATATTCTGAGTAATGAAATTATAGTTCGTATAAAATAAAATGTGTCATTTACAAGAGGTTGTACGGTGATTAAACAGGGAAAGGAATTGGTACAAAGTGGGTTATGTCCCCTTTTGAGAAGATACCATCTCGCCACTTGCCTAGAATGGCAGAGGGAGACCATAAGAATCGTAACCGGGACAGTCAGTATAACTCATGTAGCTGCAGTACTTACCCATTGTAGTCAGTAAGTGTGAAACTGTTGTCTGAAGTATTTGTTGCGTAAGAGAAGACAGTGCCATAGTTGAAACTGTCAGTAGATTTCAGCCACAAACACACAGAAACCTAAAACAAGACACAACATTCCAAATTCTCTTCTTAGTTATCAGAAATATCGTCTGTTGTGGAATTGTAATATTCTACATTTTTTAAATATAATTAATAACAAACTGTAAAAGGCAATAATGTAGGGTTTAAATTAAAATTAAAGGCAGCATAACATTAACAATAAATGACCTCTTAGATCCAAAAGTAATACAAAAGTAAGCAACACTGAAGCATATCAATTCCTCCACTTATTTTAACACCGTCTCCACGATGGAGTCGAGTACGCTTCTCCAAAACACTGACATCGACCAACCAGTCCACACAGAGCCAGAACCCAAAAGAAAATCATTGTCACTACCGTGAAAACCTAAAATCTCGCATCTTATGATCTGTCACACTCGGCACAGACAATTACAGTAGCTTACCTCACTGAGTGGTGAATGTGGACCAGTCAGAAGCACATAGTCCGTCGTTCCAGATGATGGAAAACGGAGGAAATATTCCGAAGGAAGTTCTGTAAATGCAAATTAAGGTTTTCTGATGGCCAGAGTTCATCACTAATCTTAATTTCACCAATAATACCAATGGAATGCACTAAATATATCTATTTCAATGACTATCAATTTATTCTAAATGAAATTATGTTTCCCTGTCAATAAAATTGTGATGTGAAATACTCATACTATTTAATGTTCATCAAACATGTTCTATTTCTGAAAGTCAACTCACTCGATTCACAGTGATTTCCAGTGTACAATGTTGTACATTTACATTTGTATCCTGCTACCAAATCAATACATGTTCCATTATTGGTGCATGGCCTGCTGTAACAGTCATCTGTATTTATTTCGCAGTTTCTTCCTTCAAATCCGTCAGGACATTCACAGCTGAAAACAAAAATTTATTATCCCGAAACTGGGATTACACTTTTCTGATTAAGACAAAAATTTGCTACACATCGTAAGAATCAAAGTGTCAATTATTAAGACCACATAATTTATGTTCCTAATGTCTCCAGTTCTGGTCCTTTGACCTTTGTAACATCAATGTCTGACCACTTTAGAGGGGAAGATGCAACTTCCGAGGTGACAGTAACCATGGAATGGAATTTTATTTTCTCCCATTAACAAAGAAACAACAAAACTTATATCTGGCAGAGGATATCTACAGCCCACACATGGAATCTGACCATGGTGAGGGCATGGCACATACCATAAAGTTCTGATCGACTTTAACCACACCACCCTTATCTCACCTGTAATTAAGGCCGCTAACAACACAAGTAGCAGCACTATAGCACGGTTCACTCAAGCAAGAATCAAATGGTTCTACTTCGCAAAATCTGCCAGAATAACCCTGAAGACACTGGCAGCTGTAACTGGCAATGCCGTCAATACAAGTGGCATTGTGTAGACAAGGAAGTGCTACGCATTCATTAATATTTTCCTCACACAACAGCCCTGTGAACAATCACAAAAATCCCTATACTAAACACTTTATAAGGTATTTATGGCATTTGTGATAATACCAACTGTTTAAACTGTATTTCCCTAAAGATGGCTGTATTCCGTGTTGCTGCACTGTGAGTACTCATCGTCCTGCTAGAGGCAGCAAGCACCTCTTAAACACTGGTAAATTTATATCAGACTATATGCTGCAACAACCCAGAAGACAGCCATGTTCATACTCGCCGCTGTGAAACTTCAAATCTCATTCCGTAATTTCCCGTTTTCTTTCAGTGGGCTCCATAATTTGTGCCCTTCACCAAATAATAGGATGATTAAATCAATGAGGATGAGAAGAATGGGGCATGCATCATGCAAGAACAATCCAAGAAATGCATACAAAATTTTGGTTAAAAACCTGAGCAGAAGAAATCACTAAGAAGACCTATGCATAATCAGGATGACAACATAAAAAATATTAAGGAAACTATGAATGGAAGGTGTGGAGTGGATTCATCTTACTCTGAACAGATTTATTACTGAAAAGGCCAAATAAACATTTTCAACGTTTTAAACGTGTAACGGATTAATGTGACGATTACATCAATTCTTTTATAACTTAACACACAATTTTAAACAATCTTTCAATGAGCATGACCAGTTCAACAAATTTATATTTTATTATAACTGTAGAAAAAGATAAATTCCAGTATTCTATTACAGATGACTCAAAATGCTTTTTGTGTATTACTTATATTTATAAATGAATACAAACAGAAGGATGTACCTTGAAATCCATCCACGCAAAGGCATGTAAAGCTGTTGATACCATCAACACATACTGCACCATTCAAACAAGGATTAGAAATGCATTCATTAATTTCTACCTAAAAAACAAAGGTGTGTATTAGGACAAGCCAACTAAAACCGTCTACTCTTATAAGAGAAGAGAGTTTGTATCACTATGTTTTAGTGCATAAAAGGCTATGATTAAATATAATTTTGTGTAAGTTGTAGCTGAATAAATAATGAAAAGTCATCTTTAGAGAATGAAGAAAGTTATTGAAGTCTTCAATATGAACTGAAAATGACAAACCTAAACCGTCATGACAAGTTTTATTAATTTATACAAACGCATCTGGATTATGCAAAAGCAACAATTAGTTTTAATTCTAAATTATTAAAATTTCCATTTGTTCATTAAATATAATTATACGACTATATAAAATTATTAAAATTTCCATTTGTTCATTGAATATAATTCTACGACTATGTGAAGTACGAACAATGAAAATTTAAGTGATGTTTCATTACCTAAATAATGACATGACAAATGTAGTAAACTAAAGTCCTTTTATCCTTGTTCCGTGTATGTAAAAGCTGTCTTACTTCAGAAACCAAGAAAAAATCTCAAGGTAAAATCTAAAATAATAAAAATATTGACTACTGTATGTTCTTAAATGGTTTAGTACTACAAATGAAGTGATTTACCTCACAATTAAGACCAGAGTATCCAGGCAGACAAGAACAGTTATACTGGGATGGCTCAGTGTCCATACAGGAAGCACCATGCAGACAAGGGCTAGAGTCACAGTTCTTCACTTGTAACTCACAATATGATCCTGTGTAATAAGACGCATATAGCATTTGGTTCAAATTTTAACCAGACCCTATCCATCCTCAGTTGAAAAATGCCACATCTGAGTCAATATCTGTCCTTTCCAATTCAACGCTTGTTGAACTCTTCATTTTTCTATCTGTCACTTTTCATATCTCTGTTCACTGCCTGTTCGCTTGAACTTGTTTCAAACCAACATTGTAAATGGTGTCGTCATCAGGTTCAATTCCCCGCTTCTACAGAAGCAGACAGTGAACAGTGTGTGTGAAAAGCGACAGGCAGAGAAACCGAGAGTTCAACACAACACATTGGGATGCTACACTACAGACTTGTATCACATGTTATAAGTCTTCATCAGAGGTACAATCTCTCAGTGAACTACAAACTACTGGTTCCAGTTAACATTACTGCTACGAATGACAGTAATGCGGGGTAATAATTCATAGCTGCAGCCACAACAAATTAACTGGGAATAATATATTTAGAGCATAATTTTCAGCATGAGTTACTATATCTTCTTGATTTGAAGATACCATCAATTATAAGATACACCCTTGACTTAACAATCGATTTTTCAGGAAAAAGATACTGTATCGATTATCAGACGCCATCAAATGTGACGTGTGTGCCAATTTCACAGATTTTAAAATGTGAAAAAAGACGTGTATCTCATAACTGAGGAAATATGGGATAATGGCGGAAGTGGTTAAATTTACCTATAAAGCTTGGGCTACATTCACAGGTGAAAACACCTGACCCCAAACTGTGACATGATCCTCCATTAAGACAGGGCTGCAAGAGGCACTCGACTCCAACCTGTTCTCCATTTTCATTGTAGCAGAAATTCTGTCCTTCCAGAGTTTGATTATAACCTGGAGGACATTTCAGGCACGGAACTAATCCTGACTGAGATATCTCCCCTGGTGGGCAGAAGGCTGTAAATAAATACCTCTATATAACAAAAACAAGAATTATAAAAACTTTAAAGAATAAAAAAAGAAAACATTGTGTCTATGTGTCATGGAATCCATTGAAGAAATAAATAGACACTACCTCATTATGTAACAGTACTAAATAAATGTCTATGAACAGAAAAGTGTAAAGCAACTGCATTTTGATGATGGAATAATAATGGTCGATAAAACAAATATTTGTGGATTAGATAAATAGACAGTGATACTGCTCTTTTGGGCAGTAACAATATATGGATTTGTACATAAATACCAAAGTTACTTTCTTCTTTATTGTGCCGTCTCCTTTACAGGAGGTTGGCGACATATTATGAACAGGATCCTTCCATCCTTTTCTCGGACTGGGACCTGAGTTACTGCCTAGACCATGCAAATATTATGTTAACACACATTATTAAATAAATTTATTTTATGTAAACTAACCAACAATAGAACATGAACACTAGTATTGAAGTGGTTACTTAAGGATATCATGTGATTCTGAATCCTTGTGGAGTGCCTGCAAGCCATAACATGGCAATCCTTTTGTTACACCATCACCGTAAGTTACCTTTACAATCACCAAGATCAACAGAACCCCTCTTAAGAGTTGTCCAGTTGCCCGGACAGTGTGAACATTCTGTTTGGCCAGGTTTGGGCTGGTAGCTTCCGTAGTCACACGTCGTGCAGGGTGTCAAGCCAGGTACTGTAGAACTCTTCCAGTGTTTACGTTTCCGGCCAAAACAACCCGGAGGGCAAAGAGCTGATAAAAAGATTGCAGTAACTATCTGTTAATTACACGCAACTTCCATTATTCTTGAAAAAGTATGCAAGAATATAAAAAGTCCCAAAAATGAACAGCAATAAGCATTTTCATAAATTAGTCACCACATAATTTCATTATTATTGCTTTTAATTATTACAGAAGACGCAGAACTACCATAAAAAATAATGAGGTATTTATAACTTAAAAATTAATTAAACAATATTTTTCGGATTATCCATTATATCCAGTTGTTCATGTCACTTATCTTCACCGTTACCATGAATAATCATGAGTATTGCAGTTATATACTTGTCACATACTCATATACTTAATTCTATTTACATTTTTGCAAATTTTCAGTTTTATTGTGACCTAAAACCGTAAATTTACATTTAAGAATGTCGAGGAACAGATAGCTGGAGATTCCATTTAACTTAATTGTTACTGCAAAGAAATAACATCACTTCATGTCAAGGAGAAATAAGGAATTATGGTCAATGTCGTGAATCATGAGGACGAAAAGTTGTACAAATCTAGAAAATATTACGTTTTCACATATGGAAAATTAATATGTATAGTTTCTAGGTATCTAACTTTCAAATACTGACAAAAGAACATGTCCTACAAGGAACCAAATAAGGACCTCAACAACTGATCTCTTCCACTAAAATAGGCACGAATGATGACTCTAGCTTTCAATACATACCAATGGCCTCCCCTCCACCTCCAGCATAGAAAGCAAACATACATAGACTCAATGGGAAAGCATAAGTCAAGAAAGATTTATGTAAAGAATCCCATACAAAAACAGCCCGAAAAATAAATAGTGAACTAGTCTACATCAATACGCACTTACGTCGACATTCATGTACATTCTTTGCATGTGTCCTTCTTGTTGATGTTCCTGGCGGACAAGAGAGACAGATAATGCTTCCCTCCAGAGGTTGATAATGACCGATTGGACATGACTGACATGAACTAATGGTCATGTTACAGTATGTTCCCACTGGACACTTCACACATGTGCTGCCTTTAAATACGGAGCCAGGCGCACAAATGAACTTTGATGTATCCTTGAACTCAACATGTTTGATTTTTAGCGGTTTCTTGCGATGTGGGAAGTTCAGCACGGTTCCCTTCCTTACTGAATGGTGGAGGGAATCCTTCGCTCGATTCATTCCAGATTGCAGAATTTGTAGATTTGTTTGATTCTGCATACCTTTGACATGACCTGGAAGAGATAGTGGTTCAGTGTTGCTTTAAAATTCTTGTGAGAAGGAGAAATCTGAACAATCAAATAACTGCAATAAAATGAATGGTAAGAAAGAATTAAACATAGACACAAAAGAGGCATTTGCTCTAGTATGCTAATGTTTAGTCCCCAAATATTTATTTTAATTAACCTTTATCACATGGGAACGTAGGATTTGGACCACCATACTACATACTCAGTGACGTTCTTACCCTTTGCTGACACCACCTTCAACCACATCAGCAGAGTGCTATGTACACATAAAATCAAGATGATGGCTCTCCTGCCAAAGAAGCTTTTCAGTTTTCTTCAGCCCAAGGTTGACCTCACCCTAAAAATTCCAGGTGTACATAGCATTTCCTACGAGTGTGGAAAGGTTTATACACTGGAAAAACTGGGCGTTCAACTTAGATTAGTGATAAGGAGCACCATCAACACATTTGTCTGTACCACACTGAGAATGTGGTGACGGAACACAGCTTTAACCTAGGTCGTCATATACAGCTGCAGAATACCAGTGTTCGGGCCACAAGTCAAGATTCATGGACTGTATCATAAGGGAAGTGATAAATTAGGTCATGGTAACCTCTCGTTCATGGCCTGAAAGAACGGAAACAGGCTCTCACCTATCATATGAAACTGAAGTTCAATCTTGTTCCCTTGGGTCTTCTCAACAGCTTTCTTCCCATGTACGTTCAGGTATGTTGAGTCTATGGCATTCAGTGTCTCATTCATGGTTATACTTTGGCTAGAAAATCTCTTTGTTACGTTCATCATTCTGATTGCTCCATTAGACACAGTTCCAACCTACAACACCATGCACCAAAACCCGTTAGTACGTTGCTGATTCCTGATTACGGCATTTAAACCTCAGACAAATAAGTTTAAAGTTTCTATGATCTGTAAAAAGACACAGGGAAGAAAGCAGAAAGAGGAGTTGGAATATAATGTGATAAATCAAATTATGGTTGTAAAATATGTCACAATACTAACATTTCTTGGTATGCTATTGTGCCGTCTCTTTCTAGTCACTATATTTGATTCTTCCTCTAGGCCTGACAGAATTTGGTCACATACTGTAGCCATATCCTCCACATGACACGACAGGGTATCACCGCAGATTTCAGCTAACTGTTGCGTTATTTTATCTCTCACATGACTCTCAACCTGCAAAAAAAATCATTAAATAATTTTCTCCAGTGAAATAAGACACACAAAGTTAAAGAGAAAGATGTGTCATTAACATCGTGCGCCCTTACTGATGGAACATACGAACGTACAATGAGAAAGATAGAAAATATTTGGGACAGACTCTCCTTCAAATATCTTTAATTTCAGCCCAGTTTTCTGAAATCACACTGCCCATACCTCTGACCCCAACAAACTAAATTATTTCAGGTGTTTATTCTTCATAACTCCACATTATAGAACCACAAACAGCCAACATGTGTGACTTCCACAGTGATGTCAGTTTCACGACTGTATAACTCCACATTATAGAACCACAAACAATCAACATGTGTAACTTCCACAGTGATGTCAGTTGCACGACTGCGTATTATTAATAAAATAAAGCATTTACAATTAAATTATTTTTTTGCAACATACAAGAAATAAAGTTATATTCTGTAGGAAATTCAAACTTGTTTTCACATAAACGTATAAGGCTATATAACCTTCATACAGTACAGCGATCTTCAACTAATGACAACGAAATCTACACGGTTAGTCTACAACAAAAGATTCTGTCTTCAAGAACTAAAGAATTTAAAAATTCCAAAGGACAGGCTGAAACTGTAAAATAATCAATAAGTGATGGGCTGCTTGTTATTTAAGCACATTTAAACAAATGTACAAATACATAATGTCAAGCACAGATAATCATCTTGCACGTAAAGACAATTATAAGCGCATACTGAACCATGATACCTGACTCAAAAATGTTGGATCCTCACAAATGGTACTGTCACCTTCAACTGCTATAGCTCCATCTTGGGATATAGAGGTTGGCAGGACTGTTACTAAAAAAAATAAACACACAGTAAAAATCAGTTTTAACAGTTGAAGATGCTGATATTCTGAGTTTTGACTTGTCAGTAGATGCCAACATTGGCACTTACAGAATAGTCTACATGGCATCAAAACCCAGAAGACCAACATAAAAATCCTCTCTGTTGGGAATACGTTTAGTCAAGATTTGTTTAAACAGGCATAATATAAAAAATAGCAACTGAGCCATGACCACAGTGAATGCAATAGAAACTTTAGAGGAGTTTTAAATCTGGTTCTGCTGATATATTTATAAACTGTTATTACTCATTTATAAACCTAACGTAACAAGAACTTACGTGAACAGTCAGGAAAGGGATCAATAATGCCGTCAGGAGCCAGCATGCTCCCATCACTGTCGTAAGTACAAAAGTAATCATGGGGTTGGACAGCAAAAGCATATCCCTCTTCACATGTCAAGGTACAGTGCAGAGAGTCAATATTTGATGTACAGTTCACATGCCCATTAATGGGATCCAATGGTTCTTGACACACATTCTCTGGAATTCAAAAAGCGAGATCAAAATATTACAAAAAACAAAATTTATTAAGCCAATGACATACTTTGAAGACTGCAGGACGTACACCAATTCACTTAACATTAACAACCTTGATGCTCTAAAATGTCACCAGATGGGAGCCAAAATAGTTCACTTGTTTAAAAACAAATGATGTATGCCCATACAGAACTTTTGTAATAATGCCGAGGAATTTATATAGATATGTATAAATATTAAATGGGTATTCTACATAGACAATCTGAAACAGTATCCCAAAAGTTAATTCCTACCTTCAACACTTATGCTGATAACACAGGTTGCATTATTTCCATATATATCCAAGGCAGTGTATGTAACTTCAGTTGTCCCATATGGAAACATGTCTGTATCTGGAGAGCGAGACACCTAAAAGTGATATGTAGGAAACAATAATGTACACACTTTATCAGTTATCTGTTTCTTTAAAGCAATATACCATTAATTTCTGTAACGAATGACATAATTACAGATGACAAAGGTGATGGAAGGGAGGAGCAGAAGAATAAACACTGACAAAAAGAGAATAAATAATCAAAATAAGTAAAGGATGACTCTTGAGAAACAGAAACAATTACATCCTATTTTGCGCGTAATTTTATCTGTAAAAATCACATCTCTTGATGCATGAAGATTTTATCTGCATTTAGTTAATTTCTGTCTAATGCCCAATATCAACATAAACGAAGAATACAACAGAAGCAGTATCAGCATTTTGCAACAAAGT
The DNA here is from genome assembly GCF_000696155.1 of Zootermopsis nevadensis. Next base: position 284,716 of record NW_019059991.1, on the reverse strand, counting down.
ATTATGTAAATACTCCTGAAAAAATCCAAGTCAATACAATATTTCAATGTGACGTAAGATATGAAATTATTCAATATCACCTTAACAGGTTTTCCAGAATTGTCATGGAAAAGTGGAGGATCCCAGAGTAGACTTGCATTATCCCCAGAATCTAAAAGGAAAGTTGGCGGAGATTCACAGCGATCAACAAATGGTGATTCTCTATCTGTGGAAACATAATCCAAAATAGTTACAAGAAAATGTTTCACAGCGATCAACAAATGGTGATTCTCTGTCTGTGGAAACAAAATCCAAAATAGTTACAAGAAAATGTTCATCCTTGATTATAAACAAGTATGTTACACAAATGCAACATTTATGGCATTACAAAATGCAAAATATTTTGCAATGATAATGCTAACATGTTATTGGTGATACTAGTGATAATGATACCATGATTATAAAGCATTGGAATTAATGTAAATCATGAGCATACAGTTTCTTATGTTGCAGGAAAATGAAGACCTCTTACCTTCAACTTTGATGGTAAAATTGCATTTGGCTTTATGGCGAGTGGCATCAGAAGCCACGTAGGTGATAGTTATGATGCCGATCTTAACTCTCATTGGCTGCCGAGCAGCCGGTCGAGTCCACACAGTTGGAGGATGGCCATCATTATCTGTAAATAAATTGCAGTTTAGCACGTCCAGAGGTAAATGTAGTTCTCGCCAGTGGATCTAGAACTACTCCGTTCTTACGCCACTATTAAGGCTGTACTGTAATTTCTTAACTAGAAATTTAAGTTTAATTTACCAGTACTTCATTTTTGCTAAACATCATTTAAATAAATATACCAGCACCAGAAATGCCATAACAGAATGCAATAGTATGCCATCGATAATATGTGCTTTTTTTCATGCCACGTAAAAGTATAATGAGAGACTGGAAATTTTCTAAATTGACTTCATAAGCACATTCGCTATGTTCAAAAACTATACAGTGCGACAACCCAGAACACAGTCATCTTCAAAGTTACATCTTTGTTCAGCGTAAGCAAATTCTGTAAACAGACTGAATGGAAGACAGTTGGATATTGTTCTATATGAGTTAAGACATTTCCTCTTAAAGAAATTAATAAGTCTGGTTTAAGGACTTGAAAAATATGTATATTAAGGTTTCTCCGGATTGCTAACATACCAGCCGCAACTGGGACTGTCCAGCTGACAGTTGCATAATCTTCATCAGGATCTGTCCCCATGACTATATCCTCCGGACACTGAATTGTTGGTGGCGTAACATCTGCGGAGCAATACACAAATAATTTAATACAAATGAGCAAAAAATGTCACCAAAGGTTACACATAACATAACAACATATCACATCACACTGTCTATCTGAATTTATTAAAACAAAGAAAGAACTTTTTAATTTAAAGACATAATGCAAACACACGCATAACAAAAAGATTAGAAATGAATACTCTTTGATGTACATAATAAAATTACCATTTAAATAGACCTATGTGTTCGCAAAGGGTATGTGTAAATAATACTATGTACAATAAGCCTTGCAGCTGGATTTGCAAATGAAATACATAACGTAATCACAATAACTACTGCTGCATAGATGCAATACAACTTACCTACACAAGTGTTAATATCTTGACCTGTCCACTTGCCCACTCCGCCGCAGACCCGAGACCTGGGGCCCTTCAGCTGGAACCCAGCTGTACACGAGATATTGCACCTGGTACCATAAACCTGCTTCTTAGTTGCACACCCAGCTGGTGTGTACTGGCCATGAGGGACTTTCGGCAGTGGAGGGCAAAATAGTGCTAAGGGACCACAATATGTACCTCATTAATCAAAATATAATTGAATGACAGATTACACATAACTAAAGTACTTTTCATTTAGGAAATTAAAAACCCCTTTTCATGGAGTCATAAAATATCTTTTAAATAGTGATTTAGATATGAAAAGTAATTTGAAGGTGAATCACAAATCAAATATATCAACCAGAACAGTTTGCTTTTCGTTATAAACACAGGTTAGTGTCTGATTTCATCCAAAGCTATTACAATACAAATATATAACTTAGTGATAAATTAAGACAGCTTGTCAACCTCAGATTTCAAAGCAGTTGGTCTCAACATAAACTAGAATCCATGTATAAGATACATTTCAATACAAATTTCTTATATTTAAAATATAAATGTATGAAACATCAATATACTGACAGCTAAGGAAGATCAATATTATATCATGCAGAACCCTTGCAGAATTGTTCTATCAAAAATCATCCATAATGGGGAAAGGGTTCATGACAGTCCACAGAAGAAATCAATTAACGGAACTAGTAAGAAGAAACTCACGTTTGCAGGTTGTGTGCAGACCATCCCACCGTGCAAGGGGCAAGCACGTCCGATGTCTAGAACCCACGAGGGTGTGACCAGGCATACAGGAGAACTCACATTCAGTGTCAATAACATGGTCATCATTGGAACAAACCACAGCACCATTTTTAGGTGCCTTGGGAGCCGGACAAGTCTTCACTGTCAACCAGTACATTCATGTAATGAAAACTTTTAAGAATACGTACCAAAAATTAAACAAAGTAACACATTCATACAGTGTACCTAGAGGAAACACTACTGCATCATTTAAATTGCTTGGAAATCATGTTAAATTTTACTCAAATGACACACACTTAAAATCAGACAACGCATTGTAATACAGGTCAGCAAAATAATGAAAAATAATCTAACCACTGGTGAGAGGCAGTAAGTGAATGTGCTTAAAATTCAATACTGAATGATGCCGAGTAGTAATGAATGATCCAAAATAAATTCCTAAAGTTTCTATTTATTCTTACCAGCACATTCAGTCTCCTGTCCAGACCATGTCCCATCATCTTGACAGAGGCGAATACTGGACCCGCACTCCACACGCGGCATTCAGCACATTCCCACATGACTTCTTCACGAAGAAGCCCTTCTCAGGAGCAGTCAGCTTTGGGCATGTGATCACTACAGCGGAACAACAGAATGTTAACTCCGAGCATCAGCGACGGTTTACGCGGCTAAGAGTTCAGTTATTTTCCATTGGTCATTTCAGAACCATTTCTATCAATGGTCACATCTCACTTAAAGAATTGATGCTACTAGAGACCATCACAAATTAATAGGACTCCACATTCTTACCTTTACATTGGTCACCAATGGAAACAAAGCTCTTCTTGCACTGACAATCCCGGACAGAACTTGCTGGTCCGAGTGTCATATGGTTTAGGTCAGGACAGGGCACACATACAGAGACATCTCCAGGAACTAATCCTAATGAGTATGTTCCATTTGGACAAACTGGAAACAAAAATAATACAGAGTTATTTAATTACGCAACAGATACGCATGCTATATCCGGATTTACTACTACTACTAATATTGAAAAAATTCTGGTATGAACTGATATTTTCTATGAAAATGAGTTTTATTTACATGGAGTTTATAAAGTATTTGTCAGTCTTGTATGAACATGCAACATCTCAATACAGCAAAATATTGCCGCAGATGTATCATAACCTAATGTGTACTCTTCACCACATATTATTAGGATAATCAAATCAATCAGGATGACTGGCTACAGACTGGACGACCGGAGTTCAATCCCCGATGTGGGAAGAGGATTTTTCCTCTAGCCTCTCCATCCAGTTCTGAGGCCCACCCAGCCTCCTATCCAATGAGTACCGGGGTCCTTTCCAGGGGGTAAAGCGTGCTGGGGAATGATGCTGATCACTCACCCCCCTCTAGTGTTGAGGAAAAGAATGAGTAGGACCTATACCTCCTCTCCCCCATGCGCCTCCATGGCGTATAGTGGGACAGCTTTACTTTACTTTACTTACTTTTATAAACATTTCAGTAGTTTAAATGCAGGTTCATTCCCAGTGTACCAGCATGTTATTAGTTGACTGATGGTTCTTCACTTTTAAAAAACTTTCCAGCAGGGTCACACTTACGATTCAAGATGAGTACCAAGTCAAACAGTTATGTCATCAAGTTTGCTACCCCTTCTTCATTAAACAGATTCTTCTAAGGGACTTACGTTTGCAAGAACTAGCGAGTCCAGAACCATAGTACCCAGGGGGGCACAGGCAAGAGAAGTGTCCTGTATGAGTCCCACAACTGCAAGAGGCCAATTTGTCGCAGCAGTCCGATCTGGCAGAGCACAGTGAGTCACAGAATGAAAAGTTGTTCAAGGGCTGATAACTGCCAGCCTTAAGATCTATAAATAAAATCAGATAGATACAGCTCAATAATGACTTTTGCAGTCATTCTGGAAAAAGGTACTTATTTCTGATATACTCTGTGCAACTAAAACCCATGCAGATGTAAATAATTTATTCAAGTGCAAGCCAAGCAAAAACTAATTACAGCCAAGTACTAAAACAACAATATAAAAATTAATATAACATACAAATGACAAAAAATAATAAAATAAAAGACAAAATAAACATGATAAAATGTACAATTTGAAATGCACAGACTACAAACATAGAAACGTAAAGAAAATCCAAGTAATGCGATATTATAAAATGTCCATTAGCAAAATATAGTCTTGTTAAAAAGTGTCAATGTCCTTGCAAACAGCACAGGTAGCAAAAAAATACCTGACAGAGTGACCCTTAAATTGTGATTAACCATAAATGTAGAGTTGTCTCTATCCTAGTAAGTATTCGTTAACTGATACAAACAAATGTGGAAGAACCGTTTGACCTTGATTACATCTTATGTGTGGACAAGAACACCATGCCTTATCCTAGCATATGGCAAAACTGTCAATCCCAGAATTAGTCTAAGGCTGGCAGTCCAATAACATGGGAATTTAAACCCCCTATTCCTACATAGTAAATGTTAAAATGAATGGTTTCTGACACTTTCTCTGGTGAACCACCGAGAAAATATTGACATGCATAAACAACAGCTATAATGAATTTATAAACACTCAGTACCAACTTTTCCTTTACACTTTCCCCATGAAGCATATTTATTCTACCAAATACTCTCCAACAAACCAGAATACACACAAAGTTTGACAGGTGTGTAGTTATGCAAATGGAAATTGAAAAATTATATATATGACTTATTCCAGCATTTACCTGTAATTTACATCACTTCAAGAAAATATCTAGCTGCTAGAAATTCATATTTTAAAGAAAATATAACCAGCACCTTGATGTAATGCTCTCCTAACTAAGGCTTCAAATTCTCCAAAACTGTCTAGGATATATGAATATTCTTCTCCAGGTTGTGATGCCATGTCATAGAGCTCTTTTGTGTTACCATTACGTATCCCAAATGTAAATATGGTAACACCTTGCTCCTTAAGTTCACGTGCTACTGGCAAAGGATCACCTCCATTTGAGAAGCCATCAGTAATGAGGAAAAGGGCACGTCGTGAATCTCGACGGCCATGCTGCAGCACAGCCTATAATTAATACAGAAGAACTTATTTAAGAAAGGGTCAATGTATGGCATCATAAACTTAAGCTCATTAAGTGTCTATCACAAGTCCCAGCCGTCACAGTGGCCGCGCGGTCTGAGGTGTGGGCCTTGTGCTGCTTGGACACTGTGACCGTGGGTTCGAATCCCACTCAAGGCATGGATGTTTGTCCGCATCTCTCTGTGTTGTGCTGTCCTGTGTACAGGTAGAGGCCTTGCGACGGGCTGATCACTCATCCAAGGAATCCTACCAACTGTCTAGTAGATCAAAGTCAACGAAAGTTGGGACCCACAGATGCTCAGGCACTGAAGAACGGGTCGCCTAAGTAAGTACTAAGTATCACAAGTCTCAACAAATCTCCCCAATCGTTGCTAGTAAATACTTGCAACTCCTGACCTTGAAATATCAAAGCAAACTTATCTTCCTACAGACTAACACACTAGCACTCTTTCATACTTTTTGCAAATAAAACAAGCACAGTGCTATACTCAGTCCAAAAATCTGAGCACAAACTCACCTGAGCTTCAAGTAAAGCTCCTCTGGTATATGTCCCACCACCAGTGTACTTAATATTTGGTAGTTCATAATGCAAGAGGCCACATTTGTGATTTGTACGCGAAGGGGAAGTGATATGATCGATGTAACGTACCTGGAAGAGTTAAATATATATTAAAGTATTCAATATTATTTATTTTCATAAATGTTTCTTCCACATATAATCAAACCCTGGTACAATGCCCTTCTATATAATTCCATTCTTGTACAGCACTTACAAAAGTCCAGGAATATAAATTGCCAATATAATTTCAAAAGGAATTCTCCAGTAAAATGCCACACAAAGTAGCCACCATCACGACAGAATGATCAACGAACAATGAATTATAAGGGATATGGAATAAAATGGACATAACCTAATTTGTGGTACTATACTGATATTTCCCTCGAAGTAATGAGGAATATAAAATCCTCAGTGAGGATGGTTGGTCTCTAAGCCAAGACTTTAACCCAGACACCCAAAATGTGAAACAGGAATGCTAAATACTCTGCTGCAACACAGATTCTTTTCAAGAACTATCTTGAAGATTTATACAGGCACTGATGTCCAATTCTGCAAATCATGACATCAGAAAATGAGGACTGCATTACAAGCCATACAAAGAAACCTATGATGTGATACTATTAATTCTTTCTCAAATACACAATATATATTCGAAGAACATGTTAATTTCTGTCACTATAAAGTTAAAATCATTGTAGACTGTAAGTTTTATGTATAACTCTGGAAACTATAAACATTACCACATTGTCAGGGGATGAATATGCAATCACAGACACATGTGTAGCATTCTCCGATACGGTAAAATCTGCAAGCAGCTTCCGAACAAACTTCAGCTCGCTCTCAAAATTATCTTGACCCACGCTGGCAGAAGAATCCACAAGAAACACTAGCTCAACCTGATAAACAGGGTTTTATAAATTAATATTTACACAGCACAAGATATTAAAAATATCATATCTTCCTTAACAACCGGCCACCAGCCTAAGACTTAAATATGGGCTGTTATATGCCACTTTTAAAGTGAACATGTGTCATGATATTAATCTTATTTAGCCAATAAATTTGAATTAGGCATACCTGCAAAACTGTTTACAAAATAATAACAAAACCATTACACCTTTTACAGAGTTTCATGAAGTAGTATTAATTTTTAATTACTAAATATACTTCTATAACCAAGCATTATAACATTTCTTTAGCAACATACGATTCAAAGTACAAGAGTACGACACAGTAACTCACCTGCTTATTATCTGCTGCTCTGAGGCTGTTTACATGTTTCTTAAATACTTCTCCTAGCACTTCTACTTTTGATTTTAAAATAGAGTTCTCCAGTTTTGAACCCGTTTCTTTGAGCCTTTTTCTGCTTCTATGTCCAGCATTGTAAAATAACTCATTGCCACTAGACTCAAATTCATAAAAGTCTGTTGTTTTTGTCACATCCGTGAACGCACAGTGTATAAGTACAAGCCGGTTACAGAGAACCCAGATGAACGCATAACACAGAAGCAAGTAACTTTGCATTTTAACAAACACAAATATTATATCCACTAAATTCAAACTTTCATATTGTTTTATACATAAAATTAATGCCTCAGATAAGTACCATAATTTTGCCACAGTTCTTATTAGCATACTCTAATAATTATAATTTCAGTTTATTTTCCATGTAAGATTCAACACGACACAGAGCATTCCATACCATCAGCATGTACAAGTTGTCCTCTCCCACAGAAGCCTCAAGTTCACTGCCACCATAAAGACATTAATGACACACGACTATAAAATGACACAAGTACAGTCAAGACAGGATTTCGATACACGAAACAATAATTTATTCTGATTAAAATATTAAACATGTAGTAATAAACATTTTTCCAACACATAAATCATAAGAATATATATTATGCATCAATATTCTCGAGATATTTTTAAATATGGTGGAGAAGACATTAAGAATAATGTTTCCTCCTTTGCTTCTCCATATCTGAAGAGATTGGGGCAACAGTATAACTTTTCAAAAACAGAATGATAAAGTATGTTCAGCTTCCTGTAATTTCAATAAGATTGCAAAAAATAATAAGGTTTCAAAATAAGTAATTTCAATGGATTAATACATTTACTGCAAACAAATGGTTTCTATGATTAATACTTATAAGAACTATAAAACATTAGTAATAACAGAAGTAGTGCCTGTCAACAATACAAAGGTTATAAAATCAGTATAACAAAGCAACAATAAGTATCACTCACAGCATTTGTTCCAGGAAGTCCTTACATCATGAATAAAATAGTAGACATATCTAACAGCGATGCAACTATTTTGTTCAGTACAGACTACATTACTCTATTTTTGGTTTTGTTGAAAATGAAGTAGCTTATTTTGACACGCCATGTGTGTTCCTACTTTTCAGTACATAAAAAGTACAGACAGCTGCACTGGATAACCGATTTCTGGGCAAAAGTGATCTATAATGATTACCATTTTTCCTCTCTCTCTTTAATTATTCTTATTCATTCCTAGCTGCTTTAACTTTATCATATTTACAGTATATTACTTATTTCATACAATGAATTTTTCATTTGCCACATTATTTTATGTCAGCTGTAAATGAAAAAGTTTCCTTTGTCCCATCAAATTTTCAATGGGGGCAGAAAAACGGTTACAATTTTTTTTAAGTAAACATGTAATTTTTAGAAAGTGATGCACAAGAACTAAATATTTCTTGGTCCTGATAACTTCATTACACAAATTTTTCATTCTGTAGCATGAACTCAACAAATCGATGTGAGATTCACAATAATTTTGAATAAGGCGGTAAAGAGAAAAAAATGTTGATGCTTCTTAAGGAGTTCATTTTGCTCATAATAAATTTGTAAAGTTCAATTTACTTATACATTTTCACTTGAGATATAGTCATTCCTTTCTCTTCATTGCTGTCATTAGATCATTCATGCACTCATATGACATCCACGGAGACTACAGCCAGCAGCTGCTGCCATCAATCACTGCTACATTTCTAAACTCAACAGTTTTGTTTGGAATAGGGGCTACAAAACATCCAGTCTTATAGCCACATCTGGCAACATATGGTAGTACAGTAATATCATCATATATGAACTTATCAGATGTGGAAAGGAAAAGTGCAACATTTCAACCTAAAATTACTTAGAACATAAACGTGCCAAACACTTTTTGGATGTTGTAAATTAAAATATTTATCTCACAATTAAATGCCTAGCTTAAATAATGTTGAAATACATTTCAGTTCAAAAATGTTTATAATATATAATGTTTCAAGTGGTCTTTCTATTGGGAAATAGGTTATGTAAAGTGAATTGGCATATATCAATAGTCACAACAAAACAATAAAATTATTAATTAAATAAATTCACTCACTAATTACTTGGAAAACAGTCACTATCCCAAATCATTTGAACCCTGTACAAATCACTGTAAACAGTTTCATCTCCTTGTCAGAATCTGCTAAATTCTGAAGTTTGAAAGCTTAAAATGTCTGTTTTTATGTAAATTAACATACAAATAAAATCACCTAAAATTGTATGACTGGCACTGACATCAAACCAGTCTTGGCCTATGTTCCAATCTGCAAACACATAACCTCACAAAGAAAATATTCAACTTCAGTAATAATTAATACACATATTTGTTTAGAATTATATATAGGTTTTCTAAATAAAATATTAAAACATCCCCTCTCTATATATAAACACAACCCTACCTACTTGTGCCATAAGTATTTTCAGGTTATATCAGGAGAGACCTAATAGAATGGAACATTGGATATACTACACTAGATCAATGTTTGTGTGTACACATAGTCTTACATAATTACATAATAAACATGGTACTTCAAAGGTTAGATTGAACACGTAGTAGAACATCTATTTATACACAGCATGACCTTTAGCATTTGCTTCCTCCTTTACGAATCAGCTGACAGTTAAATTATAAACTTAGGGCAAACATTCTATATCACAACAGTAGTTAAGTGATATCAAGAAACAACAACTGGCTTTAGTGAGTGAATACCAAACAGCTGAGCAGTTATCTAAATCATTAAAAAAAATCTCTGAATTAAGGTACAAACCCATTGAAATAATTTAATTTAAAACTAGACATTCAAGTTACTTAAATCACTTGTGTATAATGTCTATTCTGTGAAAGCTGTGAAGAGTAGCAAACAGAAGGGATGTTTTAAAATTGTCATAGGTTATTATAAATTATAAAGAAGTAATGTATAAAAGTCAACATCTTTGCAAATAAAATTAAAAACATGGTAAAAATATCTTGCTTCTGTGACAAACAGTTCTTAAGACACATGTACTTAGGAAAAATCACACAATTGAAACTAAAACATCTAGGAGGTTATGTATGAAAAAAATATATAAAATAGTATTATAAAGATATTACTGACTACCAAAAATTCAAAACTGATACCTTGAACAAATCTTCTGAACATTACAGTGAGCACAGTATGTTAAGTAAAGAATAAAAAATTTTCTTCTCTTCCCCAGCAAAATGTCTTTGTTGGCATTATTAATTTTCACTTTGCCATTGATGCACATTGGACATTCATCAGACCAATGTCCACTATTGCCTCAATGGACTATCAATGATAATGAAGTTCTGCAGAAAGGAAACATTACAGTGATTGGTATAGTCAACTCCTCCTGACATTACTGTTTCAAGCAGGCTGGAATGTAAGTAAAGTTTAATTTCTGTAACCATTTCATTACTTTATTATTTCATCATCAGCCACTCCCTCATTAAGTCTAGAAATTTGTATTTCTATATGCTATAAATCAGAAGATAATACAAAAAATGTATTCTATTTCCATACAGCAGTTCCTTGTAAGTAGCTGATGGTTGCTCAGCTGAACCTGTAGATTCATTATTGAGCCTACCAATGGACTCTATCCTCAGCCAAACAAATGCAGTCCATGTTCTATTTCTTTTAAAGATCCCTTGTAATATTATCCCTCTGTGTGTCCAAAATTTTCTGTGTATTTTTTCCCCCAGCCCATGCATGTTACATGTCATGTCCATCCCATCCTCCTTCATTTAACCACACTAAAAATGTGTTGAGGAATACAAATTATGAAACTAATTACCAAGCTGCAAGGAATATATGCTTTTTGTCAGATATCATATGAAAACTTATATTTTCAGGATGCAAGATCTTCAAGTCCGCTTAATTTCTGCTGGATTCACAAATATTGCTTTCCGTATTATTAACTCAAAACTGGCTGTCGATGGAACTGATGGATTTGCTACGCTAAAACACAAGTCAGGGGATATTCCAGTGTTACAGGAGCCAAAAGACATCACCTCTAGCATTTGGCAATCCATACTGGATGGAGGAATTGATCACATACTTGTATTGGACAGGTACAAAACTACTTTTACCTGCCAACCAAAGGCATCCGAACAACTCTGAAGCAATTATAGGATAAATTTCTGAATTATTTCACAAACATTTATAGTACTATTTGAAGTTCTCGTGCTTGCTCAGCTTAATAACAGGATGTATACAAAAAATGTGGTAACTGAGGAAGGAGAAAAAGAAAAATAAGAATTTTGATGGAGAAATTGAACCAGTCTATCTTGAACACTGTTACAGGTGTGGACGACTTGTGTACCAAGTTATTTCACCATGGAGTCTGCTATCCTATCCATATGTCAAGGCAGCCATCTTGTCAACATACAATGACGATCCATGTGGTCCTTGCAATCTTCTTGTCACAGTAAGTAAAACAATAAAAAAGTATTTATAAATGAAGGTATAACTCATGTTCACTATAATGTAAACAAAAGCCCCCCCCCCCACTTTCTTTATTAGTAGACATCAAATTCTAAAATCTTATGTGTAAAGATTAATGCATGTGGTTCACAAAACACTTTCACCAAGCAGAACTTTAAAATAACTTTTAGACAAATTCTGATAGTGGAATTTGTTCCACACGAGATGTAATGTCATGATTCAGTTCCTCTGTAGGTAGACAATACAATTTCCTCCACTACAAATGTACAAATTATGCTGTCATGGCTTGGTCACCAGAGAATTGTTTGTAAAAAAAAAAGCAGTGCCCCAGTTGAGGTTAAGTTGGCACTAAGGTTTTATTTCATGCATCTCTGACATTTTATAGAAAATCTGTCACTAACACAAAAATCCAAGCCATCCTTCAAAACAGTGAATATTTCTGAATCTGTGGCAGTTTATGTTTTTACAGTTTTACATTTTGTGTTACCAGTGTCAGATAAAAGGGAAATTTTCTGACCATTTTAGAATTCAAGACAAAGAATCTTATTCATCTTATCATTTAATGTGACCACTGACTCAAGAGGTTACAGAGATTAATTTTCTGTTCTAAATTACCAACAATAACTTATATTTGTTTCTACAGGAACAAACAAGAAATAATACTGACACAAGCATGGAAGATAAAACAATTCCAAGAGCTGAACTGAGCAGTAGCATAACTCTTACCAAGGAAAGAGGAACAACTATTGCCAATAATACTAAATTAATTTTTACAAACAATGAAACTGCGACAACTTTCATTAAAATGGAATCAGAAATAACCCTTAACAACACAAGGAATGAAGAAAGTGGTGTATGGACTGTGATGGAACAAACATTAAATAAAACAAAATCTACAGCTGAGAAAACTTCAGTAACACGACACTGTAACGTGACCCAACAAAATCAATCTGACCTGCAGGTAAGGCAGAAGCTTTTCGCAGCTGATGCCCAGGACAGACACAATACATCAAACACAAGGAAAAGCAACATGACAGGCTCTCAAAGGAATAGTTTACTTAAAGATGGTAAATTAGTCCAGCAGACAGAATCAGAACAGCTACAAAATATCTCTGTTCCAGTAGATTCATATCAAAAGAGTCGAGAAAAATATTATGATACAGACCAAGCCGATGCAATACTCAAAGACAACTATTTCAGTGCTACCTTATCACCTTTGATTGAAAGAAAAGATGGCACTGTACCCATTAGGATTATCCTGCATTACCCACATGAACACCGCCATGAAAACGGAACAGTTTCAGAGCACGAGTATATTGTACTACAAACAGGTAACCCTGCCTATCACGGACACTTAGAGGAGACAGTAATTCCAGAACAGGAAACACCCAACAAGGATGAGAAGGGACTTGATTATGCTGATGATGATAAGCACACGCCAACAAGGAAACGGAAGGGAAAGAATAACTATGGTAAAATAAAAGCATCTATTACTGGAGAAATTAGAGACATTACTAAAAACACTGAAGAGGAAATTGCAGAAAACATACATCAGCATCAGCACAAAGGATGGAAGAAACAAAAGAGTGAACAAGCTAATGGAGAAGAAACATCAGAAGAAATATCTCAAGATATCAGGAAACATGGTAATCACCACGATAACACTAAATCTTCAGACAATGTTATACACTTTCACAGGGGTAAGGGTAGAAATTTCCACAACCCAGGACATCATAAAAAACATAAATTAATTGAAATTATAGCTGCTGACAGCACCAATGGGACGGCATCAAAATATGGGACAACAAAGGCCAACGGAAATAAGCAATCACACGTATCATCCACAGAAGGCAGGAATGAGACCAACGTAGAAGTCATAAAGAGTACCAACCGAAAAAACAGCAGTGTTGAAAGTATTAAGAAAGAGGACACACACAGAAGGAGGCATGGTAGTAAAAAAATTAGGTATGAACATCACAGGGCATCAGTGACTGAAAAATTAAATGCTAATCAGAATTCAAACACAAACACACAAAACGACTCCTCAGCACAGCAGCTGTTAATACCACTGTCTATCGTATGGCAAAATGCCCACAGACCTACAGGTAAGAACAATGCGGATAATAATTTTAACGAAGATGACGACTCAAATGAAAGTAAGTCAGATGCTTTCATGCCAAAACAGAATGACACCTTCAAAACGGAAGACCTGCAAAAGTTAACAACGAACACAAATGACTGTACAGAAACCAATGTGGATCAGGCAAATGTGAATGAACAAGAAATACAAAGTCATAGTTCTCATAACAAAGTAGGTGATATCAGGAAACCAACTACAGGAAACATGACAGATGAAATAACCTCATCTTCAAGAGAGGACAATGATGATAGTGAAATACAAGGTGATGATATTATTAAGCATTACAGTAAGTTATTAAAATGGATAGATTACCCATTATAATTTCATCTCTGTTGAAACTTTCAGGCCTTCTATTATGCATAACATTATGAAATATCATGAATATATGTACACATTTTTGTATATTTAATGTTACTGAAATATTTGAAATCTTGTTTCAATTATGAAGAACCTGTCATAAAACATTTAGCCATAATGTTGGACGGGATTGGATGCATCTCAGAAACAAGAAACAAACATTTCAATATCTGCATTAAATATTTTCATGTTAATAAATTGTGTATAATAAAGATTACAAATTGTAATAAAGATGTAATATAAAAGTTACAGAATATCTGATCTGATAAGAAATTGACAAATCACATACTCTGATATCATTTCCTTGGTTGACAGACTAACATGTTCGACATCTCCTCAACCACATTGGTTATTCGTGAATGTCAGCACCTTAAAAAATAAATTTTAAAAACTTATAAGCAAAATAACCTGAATTTTGATGATGTGATTTCCTCTACGTCAGACACAATAGTTTTACCACCACGATTTATTCACAAAAGTCTAATGCATAAAAACAGTAGAGCTGGAATTATCACTTTCTTTGCTATCCAAAATTAATTTTGATTTAAAATTTTCCCCAAATTAACTGTAGTAATTAGAATGTTTGTGACCACCTGACACGGCTGATTGCCCAAGAAGACTTCGCTGAGACCCTACCATATTATACAGACAAAGAATAATTTTATGATGTACAGTAAAGATGATGGGGAGGGTGTCAGCATGCAAATGAGAAGGAGATTATTAAACAATGAAGACGGTGCACATATTAGGTGGGGGACAAAAATGCGAGAAGAGAAAATTTCAGTCCCCCTCACCCCCAAATCAATTTACCATCAGAAAATAAACAAACTTATGTCTTACATTGTTTAACAGTGTATTATATCAAGAAGCATAAATGTCAACAGCTTCTTAAACACTTTTAAATTTAATACTCCTCTGAAACACACAAAGAAAGATAAATTACACCAATCTCACTTACCTAATTAGGAACTGAGATCATCTGAGTCAAGAGATTCTTCATCGTCTGTGTCTCCATCAGACGAGTCTTCTTCTTGTGCTGGTAATGGAACTGCCATTAATCTTTCTTCAGAAGAACTAAAAGGGGAAAAAATAAGAGTATAGTAGCGACCAACAGTGTACTCAATCCTTTTAATATTAAATGAAGGTTTATCATTTATATTTTTCTTGGATCTCTTTGATAAAATTCATTATATAGGCCATACTACTGGAGATTATCATGCAGATATGTTCTGAAAAATCCTCTCGCCTGCACCATCACATGACGACGACATAAACACCTTAAACTGAACTAGTATCACTACGGTTACATTAGAGTTTTGAAATGCCACACGAAATGGAGGAATGAAAATGTATTTTTATTATAAACAAAATATAATAAAATTCTGGCCATAGAAGTAAATATCATCCTTGATTTTCATGAAGTTGTAATGCAAAGTTATTTTTGTGGAAACGTGCTTCTTCAAATTACACTCTGACAACTTATTGTATGTAAATATGACTACACATATCATATGAAACAACTTTCATATACAGAAGATTATCAACATTGTAAAATAGAAACATTTAACATTTAACCATAATCAGGATCATACGGTGAAATCTAGACTAACGTCTAGTTATCATACCAATTTTCTTCAGACAGCTGAAGTGATGATAAAGTTTTATTCAGCATTTGCATCTTCTTTTCCTCTTTTTCTTCTCTTTGCACCATTTCAGCAGCTAGTTCCAGCTCAACAATATCCAACATTAAATCCTGTTTCTTGGGCACACTCTTCATAAAATAAAATAAAAACAAATAAACACTCATTCCAAAAATGTTTAATAAAGGTGCTATATATGGAATGTAAAGCTACAAAATGTGCACTATTTCAGCCTTATGTTTTAAATATGACATAACGTTTGGATTTCTATTATAAAAATATTTATTGAAGACACGTGACTTTCATCATTTCAATAAGGCACTTAACATGAAAAACCACTACTAAGAAAATGTATTATCTGTCTATGTAAGTCCAATAATAATGATGTAATGATCAAGGATCATGAAGTTGAAATTATGTACCAGAATTGCCAGACACTATGTTTACAGCAAATTATGTGGGCATGTACATTCTGACTAGTACTTCACACAAACATGTACACAATTTATCTTTACACTTTACATAAATTTATGTTAGCAAAAACAACAAAAAACAAACCATGTCAATCTCTTCAGCCATGGCAACAAAGCGTTCGTCATCTGCTTCTTGGATCCAAACACAGTAATCTTCTATATATAATCTGTTCAAGAGGTATCTTGGGTTGCTCTTATTGAAAAGCTGATGGATATCAAGAAGGCACTTCAATAGCTTTCTTTTACCTAAAAAAAGTTTTACATATCAGGATTATATTTTTCTTGTAACTAACAGCTTAAACCCTTTCTTCATCATATCAAGTGGTGGTCATCGCTTAGATTAAACTCTAAATACAAGAGCTTAAAATTGGATGAACAATCTTGTGTATTCAAGCTCTTTACAATACAATCTCAATATATGCAAGTGAGTGTGCAAATTTAACTGTTTCCTTTTTAAGTTTTTATCATTTTCATTTTGAGTATATTGCTATTATAAATATTTTTGGGCAACCAGCCGCATCAATTCAGAGATAGGGCCCAACATTTCAGAGACCATCAGTCTGACGATACATGAGTGAATATGGAACAGCAGTGGAATGACAATGACGGAAATATGAAGGATTCAGAGAGAAACCTGTCTAACAAATTCCACATGGACCTCACTGGTGGCAAACCTGGGCCTCTGTAGTAACAAGTCAGCAACTGCCCACCTGTACTGTAGCACTCCCTTTGCTGGTTTTTTGGTTGGTTATAAGTTATAAAATACGTCATTCGACACTGGTTTTATTGTAATATTTTATTACAACAGAAGTCATAATTCAACTTACCAAGCCGCAGGAGAATCTGCACATCCCTTAAAATCTTAACTGACAAATCATAGTTTCGGAACAGGGGGTAGCAAAGGCTGCGACGCACAAACGCAAGAAGCACATCTTTCACTGAGGAATACACCTGGAAGTAAAATGCCAATTATTTTCCACCAATCACAGTAACACACAAGACGTAAAAGAGTGAGTCGCTGCTATTAAGCCCTTTCCATGTTTTCTTGAATTAACCTGGGTTTAAAATGTTGTCCCAGATATAAGATATAATGTTTTCGACAACAGTCAGAATGATGGCATCGTTCTTCTGGATTCTGACACTGATGAGTCTGCATGGCGTCAAAATCCAGAGAAACATACTTGGTGAAGAAAAATGTTCTGAAGAATTCCATGATCAGCAATTACAAACAATGTAGAGTAAATTTAAAATAAAAATCCATCAAATTACTTCTGACATTGTAAATTACATTCTATAGTTAATAATGGTAAATTATGTTAGGCTATTCAGGATAAAATACTCTATAACATTTAGACTAATTTGTAACTTTACAGGCACTACATTAAATTACCCTACTATTTTCTCTGATACAATAAAAGAACAATACAATTCAAAATGTTTTTCAAAACTAATGGACCCCTACACCAAGTTATTACCTCAAACCAACTCAGTGTGGCACTTAGTTTGTTAATTGTCCACGCAGATTCTGAAGTTGGATCTCCTTCAGTTGTTCTATAGTCATAACAATATGCTGCAATTATGTCTAAGAGCCCAAAATACGCAGCCTGCTGTTCACTACGAGTCAGGATATATTTATGAACTGGAATGTCCTTCAGTCTCTCAATATCTCCAACACACAATGTGGCTGTAAACAACACAACACTTTAGACAATCTCATTTATTATTACACTTTATTTCAATCCAAATAGATAGGCTGATTCAAAAAGTATAAAAATTATCTAAGGATATCTACAATCTCCAGAACAAAAGGTTATTTAAAGTTTTGAAAAGTAATGGTCTCATAAATCTGTCAACTTTTGTACAGAAGAGTATGTACGTATATTTAAGTCTGTATGTTTACAAAATGGAAAATCTGTGTACAGAACTCTTGTTCACACACATGCAGTCACTTTTTTATTAAGTCTCTTTCTTCTCATTTAATTTTCCTTTTTAAATATATTATGTTTATTATAACCTAGTTCTTATTTTTTAAGTCTAATATACATTAAATTGCTCATTTACATTCCTCTATCTTTAAGTGCCTTCTCTGGAACACAGCAATCATGTTCGTCAGAAACTACTTTCATACAGAACAAAAGACACACAAACTTACCAGGTGTACCCATTGTCTGATCCTTCTCCCAAATTGTGTTAAACTTTATCACTGCATCAATATGACTTCTGTATACAAGGTCACCTAGATAATGTTCATCGCTGAAATCATTTACTTCACATTCTAGCCTCAGCTGAGTACGTGACGAGTCCGGTGTTACATCCGGATCAGGAAGATCAAGAATTTCCAGCACCTCATACTGTGACAAAATACGTAAACTCGCATATACATGCGGCATCTATCGCTCTAACTACAAGATTTAAGATCAAATTCAATTATTTATGTTTATTCCAGCTCGAATGCAGCATAAATAGTTTAAAACAGATACAAAATGTACCAAAGGTTAAGGACATCAAATGATTCTTAGCCAAGCTAACACTACTGAATAGTGTATAACTTTGCTAACATTTGTAATGAGAATTATATAGTATGGCTGTTCCATTTCTATAATCCCACAGTTCAACAAAACCCAAAAGGCATAATTCATTCAAGAATTCACATGTGCACATGTTATAAAAAATGACTTGGATATACTTTTCACAAAACTTACTGAAAATCCTTTAAAAACATCTGAAAATTGGTTTCCAAATCCATACTTTGATTTAGTTATCAGAACTTCAAAAGATGCTTTTTCCTCAGGTACAGTCTGTTCAATAAGACATTCCACTTCACTTAATTCATCCTGACTGTAGTGTGAATCATCAGTGCTTCCATCTTCCTCTTGGCTATCTACAGGGGGAGAAAAAGAAACCCAACTTAACTGTACCAAATGTAACAATAATTCAAGTGACCAGTTGATTCAACACTAATGAACACACTTTGACACCTTGCATAAAATCAACTGGTAAGAGAATATGAAGGAAGACAAATGTGAATCAACAATGAATAAAAGCAAGATATGACCAGAATGTAGTTCACATTACAATCTGAATGTAAACAGAGCAATGTCTAATAACATACACTAACGTAATCAGTCTTACCTAAGACCCTAATATTTGGTTTTGATGGGAAATTATTTGATTTCTTCACTAAGAGGGTAGATATCAGGTCCAGATTTGGAAAATGTTCTCCTCTGTTCACTTTCTCCATAGTTAAAGTAAATTTTCCATCATCAGCATCATACATTCCATTTGAAGCTCCCATTTCTGTAACTTCACCTGGCAACTGCAACCTATGAAAACACATATTTGATTTCAACAAAACTACTGATTCACTAATTACATCATTGATTTATTCATGGCTTTTTAACAATTTTGTTTCAAATGCAGCTATGATGGGATGTGAACATGATCAGAAATGTTGAAAAAGACTTTTATAGACCCTTTGCCAACTCACAGGCTGCAAAGAAGCCTGTGTATTAAAACACCATGCTGTTAGGGGAAATATTGAATAGGGAATGTATCCTATATACAGTAAAGAGGATCAAGTCACATTCTGAGATGTGACAGAACTAGGATTTGCACAGACGGGTTGGTTAGATTTACAAGTATTGATCCAGAAAGTGGGATTAGAAGGAATTCACATAAAGTATGCAGATACTGTGTACACATTAGTATTTTTCTAGGGAATAATGAACATACCTCAAATAATATGGTGGTGAAACAAATCTAAAATCATTCTTTTCAATATAAATGTCTGTTTCAGAGATGTTAGTGTAAGGCGCATAAATAGTTATGCACACCTTTGTTTCCGTCTGAGTTAACTCAAATTTTGGAGTTAACATCTCAATTCCACCTGAAAATAAAAACGTATATGAACACACAGCATTATACATCATGTGCAAATCTGTAATCCAAACTTATACACCACTGTGATTTACAAAACTTAATATAACAAATCAACTGCAATTATGTTACTATTACGAAGAATCAAATCAGTGGAGTGGACCGAATTTCAACTAAGAGCCCCATAAACTCAACACTAAAATGTAATTAAAATACACCAAATTTCGTCTTGGTGTTTATTATTTAGTACTGGCATTCATAAGCCTCATCCTTTATATTACTTTTATTAACTACAGGTTTTCACTTATTGACACACTCCAAAATACATTGTTTTTCTGATGTTCAAACATAACCTTACTTCTCACTATACTTACCTGAGATGAGTGATATGAAGAAATAACGAGAACACACGCTGGAAGTGATCGATTGACCTTGTATATATCACACTAAATTGTTCGATATTTAAGAAATAACATCATTACTAACACATTTTTGCAAAAATGTATAACCTGTACTTTAGTAACTTAAGTATCAAAAGTATAAGTATATTTTACCCCTGAAACGATTAACAGTTCTTCCTTCTTATTATCAGACGATCGCTATACATAAATTCATAATACGTTATTTATATTAAAAAAACTATTCAAACGACAAGCGCACACAGGCGACTTTCTTGCTATCTTGATGGGACGTGTTTGTTTTATTGGGAAGCGTTACGTCTTCGCCGGGGCATTGCGATAGGCCCCCCCGGTGGTTGGTGGTGTCTAAGAATCAGTGCCTAGCTGCCTTCGCACAAGAGCGGCGAAACAACCATCCATCGTCCTCTGTCCGACCCTTGAGATAAGTTCACAGCTTAATAGGGAGAATGCCGGTAATGCATAAAAAGATAACTGAGAACAGTAACAATAAAACGTGAGAGAAAGTTTGTGAAGGGGCAGTATTTTCAGGGTATTTTATATAATTTTAAGTAATTTAATGACAAAATAAAATGCAAGACAATGAGTTAATCTTAACAAGTTTTGCTACAATTAATGTGTTCTTGTTGTTATTTAGGCTCTTTTAGCACTGCAAAAGTATTTTCTCTTGTAATAAGCCATTTTTAAACTTTTCATATTTCCAAGCAACATAATCATGAGGCAAAATATTCTCTCTCAGCTGTTTCTCTAACAGTAGTCCTGCAACTGGTTCTAGGACACTGAACATTCTCAAGAGACATGGTACTACTACTTTTCTATACTTGTCACCTTCTGATGGCATTTCCATGTTATCGTTATTATTACCATCTGCTCCTGAATTATTTTAACATTAGATGCTGTGTGGTTGTATTGTCTTCAGCTTCATAACAGGAAATGGAAATAAGTATGCTTAAAAAGCTACAATTAAAGATTAACAGACACATACTTGATGTGATTATTATTTTTATGTAGTTATAAAAAAGATTGTATAGAAAAAATTTAAACATAACTTTTTCTTACCTTTGAGTTACTGCCATTCTTATGGTGGCCTCATTATGGTATTTTGATTCATAATATTTGGTTCAATCACGGTCTAATCATGAAAACTGTTGTTACTCATTCTAAAGTGTCCATAGAATGTTGGATTTGTACAAAGTCTTCATATAACTTGTGAAAATGTCCTTTCAGTATTCTTCAGTACTTCTAGTAATTAACAGCATATTTGGGAAAAGCTAAAACTATGCTACGCTTAAAATTTATTTATTATTCAATTAATATACACCAATTTCACACACAGTTTATTATCTACGTACAAGAATATACACTTAGTTATTTTCAACATATAAAAATATATATACAAATACATAAGTTTATGCAAAATTTACAATAAAGACATGATAAATCATTTTTCAGTAATATAAATTCATCAACAGAGTAGAAGTTCTGAGTCAAAAGGCATTCTTGTAGCACTTCATATTGTTCAATCTTCTTTGACATTTCATTTTGAGGAGGAACTGTACACAGTAGACTCCTTTCCAATAATCTAAGGCTACTAATTAGCCTATTATTATTACTGTTATGATGGGGTGAGACTATGTGTCTATGGAACTGTAACCGCTAACAGGCCCATTGTCTATTTCCATGTGATATATGAGTGAATATGGAGCAGCGGTGGAATGATATTGACAGGGTAAAAACTGAAGGACTGTGAGAAAAACATGTCCCAGTGCCAATTTTTTCAGCAGTTAAAGAAATTTCCTTCCTTTATATTTACCATATCTTGAGTCAGGTGAATCTGGTACACACCCTCCAACCAAGACTAATTTTAAAAGTTGCCTTAACCTCACATTTGTCTACTGCTGAAATCCCTTCTCATGGGATTTCAGTTTTTCTCTAACAAAATTACCTTAATTTTTCCTGGATTTCAACTTATCATACTTACTTATGCAGTTATTTCCCTTTCCCCCCAAACTTTTATATTCTAACAGAACAAGTGATTCACAAAACATGAAAACTATTGGTGCCACACAAAAAAAATGTGTGTGTGTATATATCTGAAGTGGTCGTTGTTTTCTGATGGTAATGATCCCATATTCCCAGATATGAGGAACAAGGGGAACCAGTTCTTATAGTAAAATAATTGCTGGCAACTTGTGTGATAAAGACTGTATTTCTGCATCTAAAAATTAAGGTAGAGACAATTATACAAATAAAAATTGTATATATACCAAAGTTACTGAAGGGCAAGTATGTTAACCATTTTAAATGGTTGTTTTGAGGCTGCATCGTGTTATTTTAGGTGTCACTAAATTGCCCTTTTTTATAGAAGGATACAGGTGCGTGACCTGTTGGTCCTGTGCGGCTTATGTCCCTTTGATTTCACTGCCGCAGATTTGCTTCTTCTGCCAAATGATGAAAAAAGGAAATGATTTGTCGACACACTTCTACTAGGAACAGCTGATGATGATGCATCACCATCATCCACAAAAGCAGTATCTGAATCCAAATGACCTTGGCGTTGCATTCTATGTACTAAAATTCTATATGTTCCTATTATGGCACTTCTTGCTCCCTGACTAGAATGTTTTTCAAGCATGGCATTTGTTATACCAAAATTTAATAGTTCCTTTCTGGCTAACATCTCAATACCAACAATATTGTTTTCTTTCTTTTCTGATCCACTATAACTTTGCTGTCTGCTCACCGAGTCTCTCCCCACTGTTAACAATCCCTCTACTGAACTCTGATTATCCACACTATTTCCCTCACTCCCAGATTGCAAACTTTCTTTGTTTCCTTCACTGACAACTACTATTTCGGGATTGTCTTTGTTCCCTAACGCATTTCCAGAAGAGTTTTCAGGTGTCTTATGAACTGGTGTGTCGAAATTTGGTGATAAGCTGTAACTGTCTGATGCACCTGGAGTTAGAGGGAAAGTTATTCCTTTCAACCAAACAGAGTTGCAAATCTCTTGAAGGGTCAGGCGTTCTCTAGGTTCTTTTTTGAGAATCCCTTCTGAAAAAGTTTAATCATTTAATTAATAACTACAAGCAACAGTGACTTTATTATTTTAACATTTCATTGACATCGAGCAGTCTTCTTACATACGACAAAATGGACGTAAGACACAATTCTCAATTTTGATGCTGACTGATCCTTTCTAGAGTGCTGATGCACAATAATTATATCACTACAGGTTAACATGTGGGGCAGCGTAGCTCAGTCAGTGTAATGTCTTACTGTGGACTGAATGACCAGGGCTTGATTCCTGGCAGAGGCAAAAGACTTCTTGTAAACTAATGTCTTACTGTGGACTGAATGACCACGGCTTGATTCCTGGCAGAGGCGAAAGACTTCTTGTAAAATCTCCATCCAGACTGGCCGTGTGTGTAACACTTCCTCAGTGTGTGGCACTAGGAATTCAACCCCATCTAGTGCCAAGTAGTGACACAGCTTTATTTTACTAGTAATTTGTGCATTTCGGTCGTCTACAACCCCTAGCCCAAAATTACTTTATAAAATTTCTCCATTGGAGTATACCTCCTACTGTCATCTCTACATACAAGAACTGATACACTGTCGAGCTATCTGACTCACCAATCATTTTTCTGCACTGGAAGGAAACATGTCCAGGGACAGAAAACGTCCCTTCCAGGACATGTTTCTTGAGTACCGCAACAGTCGGGGCCTTGAATGGCATCTGCGCCGTCACCATGAAGTACAGGAGCACACCGAGAGCCCAGATATCTACAGGTGCCCCCAAGTACATCTCATCCCTGAATAACTCAGGTGCTGCATATGGGGGGGACCCACAAAATGTGTTCAGTTTCTGTCCACTGCCTGGGCATACAAATAATTATTTAAATATTTTTGGTATGGTTTAGTATTGTAAATATGTAAATGGCACAGTATAACATGTTTGTTTGTTCCTTTTATCTATGGACAATTATTACATTACTGGACTCTGCCCCAAAGTATACTCTAGCTACACATCATTTGAAGAGGTATAGTGGTTCTTTCACATACCATCAGTAAGTTGTGTGCTAAATCCAAAGTCACCGAGCTTCACCAAACCTGGGGCAGCATAAAACACATTCTCAGCTTTGATGTCTCGATGAACAAAATTGTGGTCGTGCTACAACAGATTCGAACACGCTACATTCTAAAACATACCTCTCTACACTTTGTTCAAAGTGTTCATGTTTAGTGTGCACCTAAGAAATAAGACTTCTCACACAGAGAATGGATCATTAATAGATTAATGACGATTCATACACGCATTTCTCAAGGTTCATTACACTTCCATGATTTTCACATCCACTGAATTAATGCTGATAAAAATAAACAAACATGTAAATTATTTATTTAGAGTTTCTCAGCATAAGTTCAGGCGTTATGAATTCTTAAAATTGTACTTCTTCGACTGTCGATCTACTAAAATGTCTATAAAGTGGTATAATATAGTTTAGTCAAGGAATATTTCATGGATTAAAATTTTGATTACATAACATTGTTATCTGATGTTAATCAAATTAATAATAAAAATGTAGCCAAGGGAACAACAGGGGTCAATTCTTAATGTCAAGAGTGAATGTGAAAAGGAATACAGTACTCTTTTTTACTTCAGTTTCCTGATCTAACTTCATATAGAATAAATACTGCACTAATATGACTCTTCAAAATTATGATAGCTGAGTCAGACTGGACACTAGGGTGTCCTGGCAGACACCCTTGCATTTTTCTTACAACCACCTGGGATGAACCTAGTGAGTACTGTGGTTAAATGTGGCTAGAGCAGGAAGCTGATCACTCATCTCAAATTAGTGGCCAGGCCAAAATGTATATAGTCTTACTTCGAAAAATATAATAAGTCTTCATGTTATGATTAGGGATAACCATTCTTTTCTCTATAATAAGTCTTCATGTTATGATTAGGCATAGGGATAACCATTCTTTTCTGTTTGCCATAATCGGTCAATATTTTTGTGTTATGAGCTAACTTATAAAGGGAATATCTTCCTTTGAAAACCTACCATGAATTGAACAGCAGACACAACTTGAGCAAACAATTTCTTGGCATCATTCTCGGCAATCCTCCCTGTTGTTGTTATCTTGTTGAACAACTCGCCACCGCTAGCATATTCCATCACAAGGTGGATCTTACTGTAAGTTTCCACTACCTCATACAACCTATGATAAGAGATGATCAGTACATAAAATACAGCATATCTTTATTTGATCCTATAATTCAGGAATGACTGCTATGATTTCAGACAGTATTATATTAATAATATATACATGGTAATTCAAAGCTTTGATACAATATTAAAAAGTTTTGGGGGAAGTTATTTGGAACAGAATATATAAACCAGATTTTTTCAGATTCACCATCCTTTGTCAGTAATTATATTTTCACATTAATGGTGCATTTTTGTTGACAATGTTAGTTTCAATAGAAATTTATTTAACATCACATGTAAATTTATTTATTTGTTTCCAATAAAAGAAAGCAAATTCCGCCATTTGTAGCAATTTCCGATCCTTACTTCAGAGCACTAGTTCTTTTAATACTTTCTGTTCATGTAGCGAGGACCTGTCAGACTATTATATGGTATTGCTCTCGAAGTCTGATAACTGCCCTTCAGCTACGTGTCCTTCCATGAACTCTTAAGTGTGGAACCCCATCAAATGATCACAATAAAACAAAGAGACATCGACGTAAAAACATCACATGGAAATGGTAGTGAATCGAATGCCCATCAAATGATCACAATAAAACAAAGTGACATCGACGTAAAAACATCACATGGATATGGTAGTGAATCGAACAACATTATTTACATTTTCTGCTCCAAATGATATCCCATATAACCTCCTTAAGTGTTTTACTACAACTTTAAATCACCCTGTATATGGTATTAAATCTCTCGTTTCATACACATATCAACTCTATATTGATTATTATCTGAGCACGACTCACATTTTATGCAGAAAGAAAAATATAACAGCAAGAAAGATAAAGCAACAGGAAACATGATAAATAATGGTTGTGTGTAACATTGTTTCAGATCAGGCCATAAAATTGTTGCTGGATACTGCATTCATTTATAAATTTTTGATTCTTGCATATGCATATGAAATCTGAAAATTAACTAATATAAGGAAATATTACCCAACATTTTATATATATTCACCTGATTATGTTAGGATGATGCATATATTCCATTGTTCCTATCTCTTTGGCAAGCATCCTCCGGGTCTTCTGGTCCAGCTTAGCTTTGTCCAATATCTTGACAGCAACACGTTCTATCAGAATTGGGACAAAACGCAATATGAAACTTTCAAAATATCTATATGATAGAAGTTACTTCTTATTTCAAAATTGGCTTATAATTTTTGTAGCACGTTTCCACGTTATGAAGGCACAACCAAACTTACATTTTGTCTGACCTGACAATCTGCCCTTATTAAAAAAATTAATATCTCATTTGGTGAACCTTTTCCATGAGACAGGTAGCATCGAACATGAGCAAAAGAGTTAGTGTGCATCGCTGAACGAGGTGGACATTTCTAGAACTTAACATAACATTGCTTTTTGTTTCCTGATCTGAATGTACTTAATTTTGACAGAATATGTGTCAGAAAAGGGTTACATGATTTCTGAACTGTGGTAAAACTGAGGTCTCAAGAAAAATATGTTGTTAGATGTTGAAAGTATAATTATTCAAAGATTTTGGATTACTCCTATTGCAGCTAAATCATAATTTATTTTTGCCCCTTACCTTTGGTGAGCTGATGTATTGCCATCTTCACTTGTGAGAAGTTTCCACTACCGAGTTCCCCCTGAAAGCGATAAAATCCAACTCGCTTGCCAAGGCTCACCTCCGTTAGCCATCGCTGGTCATGGTGCAGTGAATGAAGTAAACGCTGGTATGGAGTTTCAACACCACTACTACCTGAAACATACAATATTCTGAATTAATCTTTAGAGAAACAAATGGGGCTCAGTTCAATGAAAGAGAAATTTTCCAATGTGGGCATACATTTTATATAAACTTTATAAAGTTATACATTTTGCCCATGATGTGTACCTCATATGTAGAACATCAGAAGACTACTATAATAAAAAATAGAATATAATATTTAATCATTATAAGTGGAATTTTATCGGATAAATGTGGGGAATCAAGAGTTGTAGACTCTAACCTATACATGACAACATAACACACGAAAAAAACATCGAGCTCAATTAGTGTACAAGTGATCCGATGCTGTACACATGTACACCACACAGCCATTCTGAACAGAAAGGGTTGTAGAATGAAACATAAATAACATAACTATTTTAAAATATAATGGAGTAATACAAAAAATAATACTAACGTATAAGGTTAGGGACAGACACCAGAGATTAGTACTGAAGTGTCTTACTGTTATCTTCGCTCACTTTCTGGTTCTGTGGAACTTGTCGATTCATTCGGTAGGGTATGAACCGCAGTAGTTGGCATCACCTTTCTTGACCTGTGCTGCTGCCAATATTCTTGGTGCAAGGTCAGATGTTATAATACCACCTTGACCGACGTAATCCCAATAGAAAATCCGATGTCACGCTCGGGGCCATTTGGATTTCAGTGCATTCTGAAAAATACAAGTCCCCTTATATCGCATGTATAGAATATTTGATAAATGTCACGTGGTAACATGGCCTCCAAGTTGTCTGTTGAAAAACCAAGGTAGGATTAAGAAGTAAAGTTGATTTCTTTCAAAAAGCACTTGATCTGCAGTAATAAAAAATCCAGTAAGTAAAAAACCATGTTCCTAGTTCATTTTTAATATGAGTTAGATTCTTCAATTACTTTTCGCTACTGGACTCGCGTTTTTCGCGTTACGAAGACGCCTGTAATGTTGGATTTAAATTATCTAATTAGAGCAGTACAGTTCAGTTTTTTAGACTCTCTAAAAACGATGCGCAGACATGTGGACGAGTCCAGTAACAGAGGTGGAGAATTAAGGAGATGTGTGGGTTAGTTCAACCACAGCTTAACTAACCCATTGCACATAAAATTTCAACTCACACTTCTGTTCCCGTTACGCGCTGCTTAGCGGCCACGTAAAATAAATTGAACTGTACTTATCTTGTTACATGTGTTTAATACGAATGTACTGTACACGCTCCTCTTTGCAAAGTAAAGGTCTCGTTCTCAGAGTAGGCAACATATAATTCATTTACTGGGTCAAAGTCGACACACAACTGTCGACAAACTAAACAAACCATATTAAACTTAAAAACTTCTCAATTATCATAACCTCAACTTTAGAATTGACTTTTCTCTACGATTATAAACAGCAATGCAGCGGTTCTGAAACGTGGCGTGACACAGGAAAAAGGTGTTTATATAAGGATCCAAAGTTCAAATATCCTCGGTTAGCTCTGACTGAGGATCAACTAATAGCCACGAAGCAGACTATTTGTAAAGCAAACTACAAGTCAAATTAACTCCATACTTCAACCGATAACTTTAAAGCTCGTCACTGGACGCAATAATGTTCCAGTTACATTCGTCTCCGACCATCATAACCCATTTTACTAATTTCCATTTTAATATTATCCTTCAATCTCATTGCATAAGTGGACATTTTCAAAGATATTTCCACACCAAAATTCTGTATGTATTTCTTATCTGCACTATTCTATCCACATACTAAACGCTGCTAAATTTGGCTACCTTAATTACTGTAGGTGATATTTAAAAA
>NW_019059991.1:237820-255154 GCF_000696155.1 Zootermopsis nevadensis | reverse complement strand
CAGTTACTTCAGCCCCACAAAATGAGTTTCTGATAACTTTGTTTTCAGACACTCAATTCATGTGGTATCTATGATATACCACGTTATACACCTATACGTAAAAAAGATTACAAAATTGTGTGTATATTCTGGGTTTCCACTGCCTTGGAAAAGAAATTAAAGACGTAAAATTGTATAAACAATAACAAATACTTACAGGCTTATTTTTCTCATAATTTTATCGTAAACCTGATTTCTATCTGTTGATGTTCCGAGGCGCCTACATTTGAAAAACTGCCAAAGAATTTTCTTCAAACTTTTTGTATGACTTTATTGAGTTTGAGGTTTCCACAGCGGTGAGTCCGAGCTGTTGCGCCGTGTAGTCTGGTAGACGTTTACCGACGTTGCAGAGGAACCTACCGCCTCCATAATGAGTATTTTTTTTCGACAGGTCCATATGAACAGGATCCTTCCATCCTTTTCTCGGACTGGGACCTGTTCATATACGTTCTTGGCAGATGATCCAGAAGTGGTTTGCCATTGCCTTCTTCTGTGTGTGAATGGAGTAATTGTTGGGATGCCACGGAGAAACCGCGGAAGCCCCCGGAGGAAAACTCCGTGTTGCCTAGACCACGGCCTTGCCCAACACAAGTTATAAATTCGGGCACCGCCGGGAATCGAACCCGAGTCCCCAGGATTACTAGCCCAGCGTTCTAACCGCTAGACCACCGTGGCTCTCTCAATACTTAGGAAAGCAAAAAATCATCACAAGATGACAATCAACAAACGAAGTATTGATGAGTAATGATCATGAACGATTGGTTAGTCGAGATAAATCATGGATAAAGTTTTAAAGTTACGCGTTGGCATTTACCTTTTGAAGAAATATGATACTGGGAATCGACCCAGGGTCCTTGCGAATGAGTCCGATGAATTTCAACGACCCATCGCCCACCCTAGAACAGCTCAAATCCTGTTTCATGAAAACAAAAGTTCCCCTCGCATAAACCAGCAGACATCTGTTTTCCCTCAACTCCGAGAGGAAGTCTATACTGGAAGGCTTTACAGTTAAGTTATGTATGAAGCGTGATTATCAGAAGATGAAACCGAGGTTCGTGTAACGTATACAGGATGAGCACAGAGGAACCTATTTCGAGGCACGCACAGTTTTTGTCTGTTGGTCCACACGTAACACTTCCTTAATATTTTGCCCTGGGGTTGTTGACTCGTAATGATTCAGGGTCCGCGGAAGGGCACGCTACGTCATAAAATCTTAAACCAACTTCGTTGAAATCTGGTATCGGACGTCAGCACTAAGAGCTATTGAGCGTAATAATAACTTCTGCACTTTATCGGACGTAATCTATTGTGTACAAATACAAATTACACTTCATATACGCCAACTGTTAAGACATTATCTATTCTACATTCTCACACCAAAATAATAACATTTTTAATGGGACTAATCTCGAAAAATATCGTTTGAAACCAAATCACTTTATCGATAATTGAGGTATAATCCCGAACAATAAGTTTCGTGACTGAACCAAGTAACATTAGCACAAAGTTCAGGAATAATAAAGTCAGAGAGTCACACACGCAGAAGTACAATAGCAAATTAATCATTACGCCATTTTTTTTAAAAGTATACACACATATATTTTGAATGCCATGAGGGGACTACGACGGTAAGAGGAAAGACAGGTTCAAGGTCAGTCTGTGGGGGACAAAGGATACAAAAGTTTTCGTAACATTGATTTATTTCTAGATTATCTATTTTTATATGAAACGTTCTCTTTAACATTTCAGCACAAAAGTATTCTAACACATTTTCTTGCTCGTTTTTTTAATTAAACTAAACTTGTAAGAAAGTAGATTTGTTTGTAAATCTAAAAAAAAAATTTAAACTTTTTTTCAATACGTAAGATTTGTGTCTACATTAAAGCACGATTTACACAATGCGACAAGGCCATATCGTGAATAAGAAATGAAATCCCATGATAATCTACTTATCTTGTGTAAGTGTAGCATTATAATTCCTCTCATTCATAAAGAACTTACTGTTCCTAGCGATGTATACACATATTCAATAAATTAAATAAATACATTTCAATAAACTAAACCATTACATACGTCAGCATTGGCACTTAATGAATTAGCTAATCTAGTGTAAGTGTTCAAAATGACCACTGTTAGCTTAGTGGCGCAGCTGACAGCTGCGAACAGCTGACTGACAAGCGGCGACCAAATTTACAGTTGGTACGCCTGCGTAAGACCATTAAATTTCTTGTCGGAGCTCTGTTAGTGTTGATGGCTTTGTGTTGTACACCGCGTCCTCCAAGCAACCCCACAAGAAAAAGTTTTGTGGGCTACTCAACAGATCCTCAACGTCCCATCCATCTCACGTTCTTCTGAACTGATTATCTAATCTGTACTTCGCGCTGAAGAATTCTCAGGGATTTGATGCTGATTTGTTCCATTCCTGGAGGGGTTTTACCCCAGCCATCATCCGACCTAGTTGAAGCCGAAGATCGTCTGAATATTATTTATGAATTCAGTCCGTACCGCGAAGAAAACACTACACCTCACCATTACGAAAATCAGCTGGTTAACCCTTTGAAGCCGAAGCTCGTCTTCATAATATTTACGAATCCAGACCGTACCGCGAAGAAAACACTTCACTTAACCATTAGAAGTCGAATCAGGCGGTACCACATAAGATTTAACAAAAGAACATCCCGGTCAAAGCCTTAAACCACCATCACTATCGATGCAACATTACGTGACCTTGAGAAGTTTGTTTTATAAATATTGTAATATTTAATGTAACATGAGTAGTGGCATAGGAGTATTTAGTTATTAAAAATCAATATTGTTTTCACAGTCATGACACAGAACCAAATTAAGGTTGCCTCCGGAAAAAGACAAATAATCTGTATCTGTGTGATTAATTATTTACGTGTGGATACTCGCGTTATGTTCGCACTAATAACCTGCTGATCAATAATGGCGACTTTCACAAAACTCGATAGAGCGAGAGATACCTGACGCCAATGAAAAACCTCAACACGATTAAAACTGAGGGTTTTTTTAAAAAAAATTCTATTGCCCTAACTGATGATATTTTTTTTATTTTACGTAGATATGTTGACTCATAGAATATTAATTATACATGATATTGTTCTTCATCATTGCTTTATGTTGATAGCAATGCTATCTCTTACATTTTGCTTAAAATATGTCAAATTTTGTATCGTTCTCTACTTTGACAGTCTTACAGATTCTATTATATCATTCCATGTTCTTCTTATTGAGATATTTAGAAAGGAGTTTCTTTTGAATTGTTCTGGGTTGGGTGTGGAGAGCAGATGTTACTTACGTTTTTGTTGAAAGAGAACCACGACTTGTATTGAAGCAGACTGAATTGCTACTGAAAAATGGGGCGACAATGCAAGTGGACACAAGGTATTTACAGACATGCGCATTAGATGGCACTGGGGTGCTATCGAAGAGATTCAGAACGATATCAAACACTCGGCATTTCCTATTAATAAGGACACGTTCCTAAGAGACTCTTTTATAACAGTTTCGAAAAGATATATCAAACAATTTCTGAGATGATAACACGCAGACAATCGGGAAAGCAGAAGGTCTTTTCCGATTTTAAAACATTACTTGTAACCTTTTGGAATTCTTTATAGCTCATCTGTCTACATAGGTAAATATGAAAAAATGTAGAAGCAAGTTTATTGTACTGATAGCATAGAATGACCAATCAAAGTTGACGAGAATAAACCACTTTTGTGTTTAAAATCAATACACTTTATTACAGCGTTACATTTCCAAATCGAAATTAACACTGAAAACAGAACATTTATAAAACTTTTTTTTTTTTTACGAATTGCATTAAACATAAAAACACCTTCACGCCGCCAGATCCAACCATACGCTTCGCCACAGTCTCATTTGCAATTTCTTGCTACCAGAAAAGAACGTAACAATTAGTGTTATCAGTTATTCTGGTTGAGAATTATGAGTCCCTTATTCCACTTTTACTGATAATCAAACCAAACTCTTGCCACAGGTCTATAACGTTTAATTTACAAGCTAGCTTATCATCTTCCGCGTGTTTTAGCCGCAGTTAATGTTCAGTGTATTTTTCCGGTCTGCTATCTTTAGATTACGAAGCAGTCAGACTAATGCATATTCTTGCATCGTTCTTATAATCACAACTTCCTGCGGTGACAGAATCTTCCTGAGGTTTGCACGCTGGTTATGTATTAATATGGATGTAACGGCTTAACAACGTGTAGAACATGACTTTCAGTTTGAGAATAAAATTGTGACACAAACACATTTCTAACAGATTGCTAAATGTAATAACAGACAGGTTTAACCCTTTGAAGACTAAGAAGAAATTATAGGGCCATCTTATAGTTATAAGGTTCCCAGGCAATGCCCGCTGGTCATTGTGGTAAGAGTGAGCACGATAGTGTGATAAGAGTTAGACAGCGGAAAATGTATTTATTAATTAATGCTGAAGTTATAATTTGAAAAAAAAAATCTTCATACTCTGATGACGGAGGCAGTATGACCTCTGAAACGTTGGTTAACATCGACCAGACTACACAACGCAACAACCCAGAAGACGGAAATCTTCATACTCTGATGACGGAGGCAGTATGACCTCTGAAACGTTGGTAAACAACGACCAGACTACACAGCGCAACAACCCAGAAGACAGAAATCTTCATAAATTTTAAAGTTCTTAAATCGCAAGGACCGCGTAAGAGCCACGCAATAACAACTTGGAAACTTGGAATCACTCGTCTAAATAATATTTAAGAATTCATATCGTACCACACAGAAAACGTTTTTCACTATAAATATCAACTTGTTAATGCTGTTTAAGGGAATAACCGTTGTTTACAGTAAGAATCATACAAAATCTTAAATTCAACATCCTGAGTTCCTGAAACTATGACAAAAATATACCACTGGGTTTACATAATTTGCAAAAACTGTGAAGTTTAGATTGCATATACGTCAAACAAATTACGATAAATCCGTACCAGTTACCTTTGTTCGCATCGATTATTGCGAATTCAAATATCTATTCATACGACTAACGATTCGTGTATGGCCATTGTATTCGCCGTGTCAGAACATGTTAAGTTAGGTTATGTCTAGCCAATATAATTCAACTTGCAATGAATGATTCGTTTTCCTTGTCTTCTGTCAAATATAGAATTTGAAGACAGCTGATCAGCGTGATAAATATGAAGTCGGGGGGGGGGGGGATGAACCTTCCCCCAATCCCTGCGCGCCGTGTGTCATTCTTAATCAGATGTCTGACAATGGACAGTTAAGATTTAAAAGGGAAGAATTCTTCAACTATGAAACTACTAAGAAGAGAAATTTACATGCCAAAATTTAATTTATTTATGAATGACACTCCTGAAATTAATACCAAACATTTTTTTGATAAATATTTACTCAGCGTTTTTCGAAAAATTCTATTGCATATTTACAGTGAAGTCATGAAGGCCGTGAATTCTTCTAAAAAAATTTGTAGCTAACAAGAAAACCACGTTCGACAGTGGTACATTTCCTTTTTACACTTCAGGTAAACCCACATGACAAATTATTTTGAGCTCAAGAAGATTAAATGTTTTATCAACCCTCAGGAACGTATTGTACAAAGCAAAAGATTATTTATCTCAGATTTGATTTCTTGAATGTTTATTCTCTTGACGTGATTTTACTCCACACTCTACTTCCAGGAATTATTTGAGAAGTAAACTTCCCTCAATAAATGTGAAAGAATTCGGTTGAATGCCAACAAAATGTAGGCTGAATAATTTATTGTAGTACTGACAAAAGACAGATGGAAAGACGCAGACAGGAAATGACGAAAGGCAGGAAGTCTTAGACGTATCTTGATATATTTTCTGACCAAAGTCATGTCACAGCTCATGCTGTATGTATATTATTTAATTCCAAGAAAGTTCTATTATGCCTTGATGAATACAATCTAGAAAATGAGGTTTCTTTTTACCACCTTCAAAACTCGTCTACATTCGAAGGCCACTAAATCCTATTACTGGTAATATGAACAAGAAGGATCGATTCAATTTATACCGTTCGATATATCGACCTGACATATCGACGGACAATTTACTTTGAACTGGTTCTACTTTACGTGTGTATAGACGTCACACACGATTAAAGTTTTCAAAAGTTTTATATTTTCTACATAACCTTTCATTTAAAAAGACCTATAATTGTCAAATCATCTAAAAATTATGTTCCTTAATAAAGTTTTAACATAGGAACGTCTTACAGTTTTCATTTTTTTTTATAATTGTTGTCTGTTATATCCTCATTATGTCTGTATATTTTTGTGTCTGTTATATCCTCATTATGTCTGTATTTTTTACCCCAGTTCATAATTTCACAAATGTGTATAAAAAAATAAAATTACGATTATTACAGTCATTTTCGTCTACTGAAACGGTAACTGAACCAATATTAAAGTATTCCTTACTTGTGATGTGCATTATAGCACGTACTCGGAAATGATTATCCTCAATCTGATCAAATATTCATAGTATTCTCGAGAAAAATCCTAAAATGAATCAGAAATCAAGCCGTGAAGCGTTCAAAATGCATTTATTTATTCATCACACACTGTAACTCCCTTAGAACATGCCAATAATAAACTCAGACGCCAGGCAAAAAGTTAAAACACCGGAAGTAAACATCACAATCATATATCGATAACATCAGAGTTTCGAGTGTAATGCAGATATCTTCGAGACACAATCACGAACCTACCGACAATTTACTGAACTCAAAAAAGTCGTATGCAAATTTTACTGCACTGCAGTGATGGGGTGGAAATGTCTTTACTGCATGGAGGATAATGTCTGTACCTGAATTTATACGTTTGTGTTAAAAAATATAATACAAACGCACCTAATTAAGCGAGACAAACCTCTTCCATCTTAAATCTTAATTGCAGCTTATTCACGAACAGATCACTTCTCTTTCCTGACATCTGAAATTCATTTCAGACATCTCTCATAATAACCGGTTTTCCACTTAATCGAATAACATCGGAAGTATTCGTCAAAGTCCGGTTCATTATTATTAGAAACGGCTGAAGAATTAGAAAAATAAAGTACGTGCGTGCCTTGTCATGCAGCAAGGGTCAACGACTAACAAACAGCGAGGGTTGTTCCCGGAGTAGATGAATTTACTTGCCTAAATATACATTTGTCATTGAGAATTTGAGGTCAGGTTCGCAATGTTCCCCGTGTTTTTTGTCCTCGATCGTAAATGTTTTATATTTTGATAGAGATGTCAGTCCCTTCATGACCATTTCACTCTTCCTGACTCATCGCATTTTAGTTTTTCCTTCGACGCTTCTCAGACGGTGTAAACAAAACAAACTTGTCACCAGGAGTTGCATAGCTCCTGGCGCTTTAACCCCGGGTACCCACTTCGTTTCCCGGCGGTGCCCGGATTTATAACTTGTGTTGGGCGAGGCCGTGGTCTAGGCAACACGGAGTTTTCCTCCGTGGCATCCCAACACTTACTCCATTCACACACAGAAGAAGGCAATGGCAAACCACTTCTGGATCATCTGCCAAGAACGTATATGAACAGGTCCCAGTCCGAGAAAAGGATGGAAGTATTTATTTACCACATGAAACCACATTTTATTAGAAGACAGCTGTCTTCAGACTCAAATCTTAGAAATTATATTAAATAATAATACACGCTATGACTCGTTTACAGAAAATTTTATTAAAATATGATAAGGTAACATTATTATAAATAAATCCAATGTGAAATTATGTTACTCGTCTCAACAGCTACCAACGTTAAAATATAGCGAACACATAAAACTTTATATATATATTAAATTTGGATTTAACATTCGTATTTTCCATTTGATACTCAACGGGAGATTTAACACCCATTGATCAACTATTATTAATATGAGGGACGGTAATAATATTCAGTCTCACTGTCATAAAGCGAGGTGGCCTTGTTCAATGATTCATCGCAGTTAAGCTTTAAAAGATAACCACCACTTCTGCATAGTCGATTCTGGTCACGTTTTAACTTTAAGTGGCTTTACCATTAAAGGCAATGAGGCATGGACACTCAACTGGTTCTGCGTGTTATATCCGGTTTTCTTATCAAAACTCCGATATTCTTGAGAATGAAATAACTCATTCAGATACCGCGAACCACAGATTTGCTACAATCATTAACCGGGATATTAAGGTTCAAAATTTGCTGATGCAATGGTGAAGATAATTTTTATACTAGAAAGAAACAGTAATTCTGTGCGTCCATTGATAAAGTTAAACCCAAATGTCACTTCCAGGTTTCCGGCAGGGATTTCACAAGCATAAGTGAGTCGATGTTATTGCTTTCATAGAAAAAACATTGTAGCGCTTGGCGGTGAGTAATGCAGTTCCTGTAGGGATCCGAGAAATGACAGCTGCGTTCAAATTTATCAATGAATATATTCTATTTAGATTTTTCATATTTTTGTTTCCTATATTGCAATTGAAAATCATGTTGAAATTCTTATATACGTATATTTCCTTTTTGAGAAAGCTCATGTCTAATTATATATTTATATATGCCTATAATATGTATCAGAATGTTAATATTTAAGAACGTCGACTTTCAGAAAGAATGTTTCAGCAAATTTTCTTACATCCAATGGACTAACCAAACGCTGAAGAATGACATTTGTATTATGTTAATTTATTTTCTAAAACACAAATGCCATAAAGAACAACATTTCGAGTCATAGAAAAAATATTATCGGGAAGGAAACGTATGCAGATACTACAGAGTGTGTGATGGTACCAAGGAACTTCACGTATAAGTAATTCAGAATCAAATTTAAATGTTTGTAAGATCTAATCTGAGATTATTCGAATATTAGTATACAAACAATTGAATCACGTGCAAATGTACGTATAGCGTGACAATTATAACTCGTTCGCCACGCTGTAAATTCACTGATTATGGCTGTCTTCTTGCATTGAATTTCTAGCGTCAATCAGTAAGTATTCACCTCGGAAGACCACAAGAAATAAAGACAAAAAACTTAAAAATTTGTTGAACAACACTTTGAGATATATTAAAATGTAAGCTCGGAGGAAAATGACAATTAGGAAGACCAAGAAGTAGACGGAGTACCTTTTACGGCAGCTTCGAAACGGATGAAGTCCCATACCGTCATTTAGGAAAAAAAAAATTCTGTTACGGTGATACTGAACGAGGATGTAGGTTGGTTGAACGTCAACCCCCGACGATGCAAAACTGGTCACGCCCGTTGCCATGACAACGGTTGTCACGGTAAACGCCGGCAGCGGACTCGATCTTTTCACGAAATGCGACAAACCGAATTAACGTAGCTCAGGTCTTGCACGTTTACTTAATTAAACACTGAGTTCATTCGTTCCTTTCTGAGTGGATTTCTTGCTAAATATATTTGAGCCTCGAACGGTTAGAAGACTATTAATAGAAGTGATCGTGGAGGGACCGAAATTAAATCCTAAACAGCTTGATAATAGTCTTTTTCCGTGTCGAGATTCAAACCCTCAGTCCCCCGAATACAGAGGGAAGAATACTATCCACTGAACCGCAGACGAATAACTTTGTTAAACCATGCTAAACCGTTAAGGACTCAGAAAATTGTGTAGTTAATTCACTATTTTCCCCATATCAGAACTGTGACCTAGCTATTCGCATGTCGGATTATAACAAATGTTTATTTTATGACTGGAAGAAAAATATTTTTCTCTGCTGAACTGCTTTAATTTATAAACTGTGGTCAGACAATACGATATTTTCTCCGTTTAATTCGCAAAAGAGTCTGTACAGCTTCGATCAGTGACTGACTACAGGATTCGACTCCCGGTAAGGGCAAAACAGTTTTTCTCACTCCACGGCTAGACCGATTCTAGAAGCCTACACAGCATCCTATTAAATGTATATCGAGGGCCTTTCATCAGGAGTAAAGCTGCCGTAATTATTATTATTAAGTGTTCTGTCTTACGACAGGTCCATTGCTCTGCCCAAAAAGAGCTCTCCAGTTGTCCCTATTCTCGGCTTCTCGTTTTAATTCCTGGAACTTCATCTTCTTCTGCCGTAATATGAACCTAATAATTCCTCTCCATCTAGTGCCGAGGCGCCGTGACCCCAAACCTCACTTCAGAAAAACATTTTGCATTTTGATCACTTACGAGTCTGTTAATATTACGTTCATGGACGCGGAAATAACTGTTGCATCGTTTTGTTGATTTTCTCACCTTTTTTGAATTACTTTCGAAATCATAAAAGACGCAAAATATCAACGTACTTGAGCTACGTCACAGAAAGAGAGGCATCTTATACACTACATAATAATTACAGTCGCCGTGAAGGTAGGCAACTTCTCCGACATGTGTGTAGAGCACGTACGCAGATCATCTACAAGCGTAGTTCTAAGCGTCTAATGAATAACCACTGTCCAATAATATTTTAATTTAGAACACTAGCGGAAAATGTCTTATGAATTTCAATGAGGAATTATTTCGTATATTCATCCTTGACATTTTTCTGGTACACTATTTACTCCTTCAGTATTTTTATCTCATTTAAATGTCATAACCTGCCAATCGGTGTAAGCACTTGGAAAAACAGAGGATTCTGCTACTCAGAACATCCACGTTCAGTGCTTATACCAATGACCCACTTCGTATTAAGGGCGAAAAGTGTAGATGCCCTGATATCAGAGAATTCACAAGCTTTGTATGTTTACATTTGGGCGTGTTGAATTTGTTCTGATAAACTTTCAACTTAACGTCCTCAGAGGTTAAGGCACCACACTTTTATTTTCTTACTGATGTTATCTCCAGGCGTAAAACTAACAAACAAACTTTTCGTGTGTGAGGTAATCAAAGTTTCTTATTTACTGACACGAATTCTTATTCTGGCGTTCACGAAAACTTTGCGTTAGCCAATTTTCCTGCATCTGTTTTGAAATCTCCATTGGCAACTGTTATCAGTAGTTGTTTCTTCAAGGCACTAGAATGACGTCTTGAATTTCAACAGATAAAACAAAGAGTATGAGTTCCTTAAATCAGGCAAGTGAGATCAGTGAAAAGTAATAGTAGTCATGTCAAACACGTCTTAAACGAGATTTCGCCCATTCCAGATACCAGCAAATGATCGATTCGGAGTCGAAAAATAAAAAAAGTTGAAGTGAAATCCTTTCGGACGCCCCTTACAAAAACAAACTGCAAGACAATATAAAGACGAACACCGAAAAATGAGTTAAAA
This sequence comes from Zootermopsis nevadensis, assembly GCF_000696155.1. The sequence goes on along the minus strand of NW_019059991.1, from coordinate 243,817 downwards.
GGCGATTAAAATGTATAATAAAGGTTGATTTTACACAAATCTCGACTTCTGAATCCTGTAAGCGTAGCTGAGAGTGCATTTTGTGTGGAGAATGCTTCAGAAATTTTAAGGATGAACTCATGATGAATGTTCAGACATCAAAAATGGTAAGTAAAATGTAATATTTGCAACAACAAAAATAATAAACTTTAAAAATAAAAACCAACCATAGCAAATAGATAGTTTTATTTAATTTAAAAAAAAACAAAGAATGTCAAATATGACCAGAAAAGCTTAGTAAACAGCTTATATTTAAATATAAAATATTAATCCGTTATTTGCGTCTTTTAAAATGTCACTTTGATAAAATGGCCATCACGAACACACACTTACAAAAGCAACGACTTGCGATAAACTGCGAGTTGCCAACATCGTCCTCTGTATTTAGAAATTTAATGTCCTAGTATCCTTAATGGGTCCAGTGGCCGCGCGGTCTGAGGCGTGGGCCTTGTGTCACTTGGTCGCTGGGACCGTGGGTTCGAATCCCACTCAAGCCATGGATGTTTGTCCGCGTTTTTCTGTGTACAGGTAGAGGCCTTGCGGCGGGCCGATCCCTCGTCCAAGGAGTCCTACCGAATGTCTATAGATCAAGCCAACGTAAAGCTGGGACCCGCAGTGCTCAGGAACTTGAAGAACGGGTCGTTCCCAGTATCCTTAATTGGAAATATGTTCGTACCGTCAACGCAGCATATTTTAACCTGAAAAATAACTACTAATATTCGACCACCTTCTCAGATCACGTTGCGTTTGTCGTCAAGCAAATACTAGTTCAGTTTGAGCAGGGCTGTCCAAATTTCGTCTTTCCTCGGGCCAAGAATAGTTCTTCCCATTGGACCCAAGGGACAAGAAACCCTACTTGACATTATTTTTAAATCTGATAGCGAATTTTAGTTATCTTAAACAATATTTATCTAAAAATGGCAAATTAAAGGTAATGTGTAATCAAAAAAGTTTATTCAAATGTACAAAAAAAATTAATATAGATTTATGTATTATTTAAAATTTTCTCTTGTAACAGCTTGTATCTGACACAATTCTTACCTGAAAAACATACATTTTATGTCAGGGTCTTAGAGTCAATTACATAGTAAAACTTTCATGTAAAAATGAAGTCCATCGAAGATAAATTTCTTGCTTGCATTTCATAATTTTTTTATAAGATTTTTGTCTCGTTCTTCAAACATCGATCTGTTTGAAGACGTACCAAAAACAAATAAATGTAATGGAAACACGAAGGTTTTCACCTCGGTTGTGACTTAGACACAAAAAGCAGTCTCTCTAGAATCGATATATCGATTATTTGCGACCTTCGATACATTTTGAAACTCAAATGCCGCTAATATCCCCCAGCACGCGTGGTTATTCATTTGACCTGTAAGGAAACACACGAAAAGTTCCATTCACGAGTCCATATTTATTAAACTCTCTCATATGACAACTTTCCATTGGAAATTAGTCCAACTTATTTACCTCTCAACATTGTGGGAACTGCATAACGTCTTGGGAAAAACATATCTGTAGGCTAAATTTCAAAACACATTTCCTGTCCTACACGTCAGCTTGTGTAACTGTAACGTCGAACGAAGCTCGGATATATCTTGCGACAAGAAACACGCGCGGTTTAAAATTGTAACCACAACGTAGAACCACAATACACATTATTACTTACGTACAGATTAAATTTTACTTTATATCGATTCTTATTCACTTGTAATAGTTGTCGCCGATAATTTGTAATGCAATTTCATACTTTATCTGAAATACTTGATGATTTTATAGTGATTAATCATAGTTCTTTGCGGTCGTGCGGGGTATAAATTGGATTGGATCACCATGTTTTTAAAACTAAACAGAATGCGTACAATGACGTAAGAGTAAGCTCTCCGAACACAGTACCGGCATTATTCCTGATCGATTCTGTTTAAAACACTTCCTCAAACCCGGATAACTTGGTACCAATTAAAACTCTAACTACGTGCTAAAGTGTCATAACACAAAACAGTTGACAAGACGTAGATTAAAATAATTCTTACAAGAAAAATAAACGTATTTGTATAAAATAGTGAATACTTTGTAAAATTTCGAATTTCATTTAGGCCTAATGCACTTTTAAATGTCAGAAAAACACAACAAAAAACTGCTTTCATTTACGTAAAACAATACAACGTGAGGTACCACCCAATTGACTCGTAAATGCGTACAGTTTTGCTGAAAAAAGGTTATGACCCTAAATGTCAATTACACTTCGTTTCCTCCAGCTGCTATTGGCAGCCACAGCTTAAACTTTCATGTGCCAGTCTGTGTAATTAAAATGTTATGATATATTTACGTCAGAAAACACCACAACACTCGTTAATCAACACCCACAAACAGCGTAAAATTTGAAAAGGTCACCTGTAATGCCCGACTTTTTTTTTACACACCTGAACTTTTATACTTTTCAAAAAAAATATCCAGATGTATTACGACAACTTTAAAATATTCCCAGAGTTTGTTTTGAATAAAATTATATATTATACAGTGATCAACTTACAACGCAGACTAGCTAGCTCACATAAATCTTTTATACACAACGTTTCACAGGAACTTACTGCCTTCATATATATTTCTTTAGGTAGTCTTAATAAATAACCGCCACGGTGGTCTAGCGGTTAGAACGCTGGCCTTGTAATCCTGGAGTCTCGGGTTCGATTCCCGGCGGTGCCCGAATTTATAACTTGTGTTGGGCAAGGCCGTGGTCTAGGCAACACGGAGTTTTCCTCCGTGGCATCCCAACAATTACTCCATTCACACACAGAAGAAGGCAATGGCAAACCACTTCTGGATCATCTGCCAAGAACGTATATGAACAGGTCCCAGTCCGAGAAAAGGATGGAAGGATCCTGTTCAAATGGACCTGTCGTCAGACAGAACACTAAATAAATAGTCTTAATAAAATCTCTGGTTTGGGGAAGGAAATACAGTGGATTCAGGTTAATTAGGACAGCCGCTTAATTGGGCCAAAGTGTTCTAGTCCCGATGTGTCCCAATTAACCGGAATCCACTGTACTCTGAATTTTTGGTATTCTGAATCATTGACCAGTCACGAAATTGAACCGGGAATCGATTTTTATACATTTGGAAAAAAAATTCTGAACTATTCGGCCTGTCACTTCAAGACACGCATACACGTATTTAAATATATAAATTCTTCCTTCAAAGAATACGATGTAAATTCTCTGTGTGCCTTTACTACAAATGATTAATAACGTATTGTGGGAACACACAGAATGGTAGTTGCAGAGCAAAGCGTGTACAAAGACTTTAATTAATTTATAGAGTCTTGAATAATTTAAGACTCTGTTCAGCCTGGTGAGGTTAACCTACATGCCGTGGATCATACAGGTAGTTATAAATCATGAAATTAATCAAGAGAAAAATTCCTTACAGCGGATTTTTCCACAAAATATTTACACAAATCCAGAATAAAAATAAGTTTTCACAGAAAAGTCCATGTTGTACGAATAAAAACGAAAATAGTAATCAGTCTATTCAACAAATGAATTTTGTAAATGTTTAAGAAACTAGTAAGACAAAGGAAAACAGACAAATAGTTTGTATTACGTGTCCCTACTTTATACACTGCCTATACTAAAATGTAACATGTAAAATCAAATACAATAACAAATCTAAAACTTCTTGACGATGGTGAAGAGTCAATTGAATAAAAATTTACTTGGATATTATCCATCGTCTAGTAAAATATAAAATATAAAACGTAAAACGACGTTTCGGAGATGGGACTCTATCTCCGTCTTCAGTTTCCTACACAGTTGGGCCCACTAGATAGAGCTAATCCCTATCTCCAAAACGTCGTTTTACGTTTTATATTTACTATACGATGAATAATATCCAAGTAAATTTTTATTCAATTCAAATACAATAAAATTAATTAAACCATACGACTAAGATCTCTTTGCAATGAAGTGAACTACGTGATAGGACATAAAAGTTAACTTTACCGACAAAATATAATAACGTCTGTCATTATATGGTGTAGTTAAGGAAGGAAAGGACAAATTTCGGAAGTGGTTAAAATCGCTGATAAGTCTCACGTTCATACCACAGACACGCAGTGGTCGTATTGGCGAGCAAAATTACTGCATGGTATAATAATTAATAAGGTAATTAAGTAGTGTTTGTGACGTTGGGCGTTAAAATTATGTTCCTGTTTGACTGTTCCTTTTTTATTTACTCCCCTTGTTCACGCGAGCTATTAATATATCGAGCTAGAGTAATAGATGAGACCCCCAGGCCATGCTCCTAATTACGTGCTGGCATTGTTTTCAATCACCCCGGGTAGCCATGCCCGATTCAAGGTTGAATTTGTTATGTTCGACCACAGGATTCATTTTATATGGTTCTGGGGGTTCAACGAGGTGGATTTTAAGTCCGCCGCTCACGTTTTATGGAAGACGTTTAAGTTCGGGACGTCTAATCAGTCACTGTTTACGTAGAACGGAAGTCGGATCCATCTCAGTTTTACAAAAAATCCTTAAATTACCCGAGACAACGCACATTTTAAATAACTAAGTGATGTATTAACCCCTCTTTGAAGCCGAAGCTCGTTTAAAGAATATTTAAGAATCGAGTCCTTACCGCAAAGAAAACTTCACACTTCACGATTAAAAATATCAAATGGTTAAAGCTGTTTAGTAAAAAATAATCTCTGTTTATTGTTTAAATCACACAAAATCCATGAATACAAAATACAAAGTTACTAATTGTTAAAGCAGTGGTATATATTGTTACCATGATGCTTTAGAAGTACTTACTTTGTCCGGAGATAGGGATTAGCTCTATCTAGTGGGCCCAACTGTGTAGGAACCTGAAGACGGAGATAGAGTCCCATCTCCGAAACGTCGTTTTACGTTTTATATTTACTAGACGATGGATAATATCCAAGAAAATTTTTATCCAATCATACTACTAACTGTCCAAATATTTCCAGAGGGAAACCACTTTTTGTAAACTATGTATTATCGAAATTTATTGTAAATTGGTATTTACACACAGTTTTTAAAGCATAATTATAGGCCTACACTTTCACTGAACCAGTTCACTAACACACAAAATAATTGTAACTTACGAATTCAACCGAATGAGTTTTATCATTATATCAACTTGCCTGGTATGAGTATTGGTCCGAAAGCCATTTACCACGTGAATATGAATAACTGTAATAATCCCACCAAAACGTTTTGTAAAGATTTACACAACACTCGAATTAATTAAATTAAGTAACAAAACTTCCCCGAACAGAATTTAGCTTCAGCATCCAGATTCCACGTGGAACAAATCACATTTATCGCCTGTCACTTGTCAGAAGTTATTTGTAAAACTTAAAGAATCTCCCTGAAGATGGCACAGTTTACCAATGTGGAAAATTAAGCGTCTCGTCGTAAGTATAAACGTGATCAGAAAATAATTGTGTATTCGGGAAATAAAACAGAACGAAAATAAATAATACGTAAAGACTTTATAATCTACCAAAGTTGTTTAGCTGTGTTCAATTAATGAAAGAAATTCTGAAAGCGTGTTGAAATGCATGTGCAAAAATTTTCATTTAGACGTGTATTTTAAATCTGCAGTCATAATTAGCGGACGTGGTCTAAAAGTTTAATCAAATGACCGCAAATTACATTTAATAAGGACTACAGACAGTAATTTTTAGCGCGTTTGTGTGAAACGAGGTTTGTAACGGTTGAAAATTAACTACTTCGCTTAGTAAGAACTCCAAATTTATCATAATAACACGATGCGGTAGATTTGAGCTCCAAGTCTGTATTCCTTTAGTTAAGCAGTAAGTGTTTTCTGAAGTGTGACGTATGGCATGCTGCCATCTGTATTGGTAAGCGCAAACAACTTGGCCTATGATTGATGCCAGAACTCTAGAAAATTGATAGCGACTCTGTTAGT
>NW_019059991.1:203524-237768 GCF_000696155.1 Zootermopsis nevadensis | reverse complement strand
AGTAAAACCTTAGGTACACGTTTTCATCATGGCGTAGCCAAAATCTACATCGCGAAAATTACGAGCCGCTCGTAACGGTCGCTCAGACACCCAAATAGTTTCCCATTACCTATAATTTATTTATTTCCGAATTTTATAGCGGGCGAAGTTCTGTAACTTCTAAGAGCTAAACAAATTTCCCTTTTTTTGTGTGTGCGTTTTACTTCGCTGAAGTGTTTAAATACCAGGAGATAAAATGTTTAGTACTGAATTATCCACAACCATCCCAGTCTATTAGTAAATGTGTTATATCTCATTTACTTACAATCCATACAGCTGAGCCCTTCCTGAGAAGCCAACAGTAGCTCAGCCATTCAAGAAATTCCCAACATCTTATGCAAACCGAATGTTCATTGCCGTATTCACAAGAGCCCGCCATCGGTCCTTATCCTGTGCCAGATGAATCCAGTCCACAACACCCCCATCCTATTTCTCTGAGATCCATTTAAAAAAATTCCTCCCATCTACGTCCAGGTCTACCTGATGGACTCTTTCCTTATGGTTTGCCCACCAAAACCCTGTATGTATTCCTCTTCTCACACATGCGGGCTACATGCCCTGCCCATCTCATCCTCTAATTATATCTGTCGAAGAATACAAAAATGTGATATCCTTCGAATAAAATAAACAGAGTAGATTACTAATAAACAAGTAATTCAAACTTGAGATTAGTTTTTGAATACGGGATCATTAATCAGTTTTTATGACTATTTAATCCTGAACTAAAAGTTATTGAAACGTCATTTAAATGAGAATTAACACGCATGGGAATAAATATTTTGGTCATAAAACCTGAAGGGACTAGATAACTTCGCCTGCCGCCATGTTTCTATTTCCCGCTTTACAATTGTTTTAATGGCGTCACTCCCACTTCAGAAGTTCGCACTGTCGTCATGTTGACGTTAATCGCTGTAAGAAACTAAAATCTTTTTTTTCTCTATATTTTCACGTGTTGCATAACACAAAAACGTCCACAAATGACCATATGTCACTGCTCTCACGTTAAACCCACAACGTGGAACAAAGTTTAATTGAAATTTATCGCTCGGTACAGAGATTACGTAACAGAGAATTCTGACCGTCACTTCAGCCACTATTGCACAGAGCTAGTAACGATATACAGAAACAGATGACGATCAAAGGAAGACAATTGTGGTACATCCAACAGTGAACGGAAGGAGGGAGTGAGGGCAAAGCTAGATGGCTGAAAAAATCTCTTAGGTAGGATTCTAAACGGGAATTGAGCCAAAATTTCTATTTTAAAACAACCAACTATACATTTTTTTTTTTGGGGGGGGGGGGGGGAAGATGGACCGATGCTGAACACATTTAACGGAAAATTCCGTGGATAAAACAGTGTAATGTAAAAACTTTAAGTAGCAAGGAAATACTGCTGATTCCAAGTAATGTTGTAGTTAAATAAATATGCTAAGTACATTCGCTTTGCGGCTTCCTCGTTGTCTTGATGACAGAGACAGTTACCACCCCTGAAACGTTCGTAAAAATCTACCAGACTACATAGGGTAACAGCCTAAAAATATTCATCTTCATAATCGCATGCGAAAAAATATAAAATCTCACAAAATAACTTGAAGAATATTGAACTGGCCATAAATCACATAATATAATTAAACTAATTTTTGTGGATGATTCAAGTCAAACCAGTTCCGTATTTAAAGTGATAACAGTTACTCGAGTCAATTACAAAGTCAGTACAAGAAAATTGATTACAAAGATAAAAAAATGGTTAATACGTGATTAAATAGGCATAGCAAAGTATTCTAGAACACAGTACGTAATAATACTGAACATAACAACGATATATTCCGACTAATCGATTTAAATAAAAGACTCGAATCCTAAAAATATATCATACATGTTAACATTAGATGTTATGGATCTTATTTGCAGCTACGGCGAAACAAAACAAGAGGAAATGTTTTGGGTGAAAGCGAAGTGTTGATATTATTGAAGTCTCTCAGCTTCTTGTTTGGTAATCCAATGTCAACAGTTTCCGCTGAAAAACTTCCTCATGATTCATCGACGCGATGCCTTGTCATCTAATACGTCAGAGTTTAAGTTGTTAAAAAACTTTTCATAATTTCATGCATTACGTTTTAGAAATATTCAATTCAATTAATTTATTCAATTCAATTCAATTAATTTATTTACGTGTTTGCCTACAGCAAGAAGCCAATAGCAGGCAAACACTGATATTACATACAATAATAATAAAATAATAATGAAAAATATTACACAAACAGATTAACTAAACATATACATGTATAGTATTAAATATAACAGCCAAATACAGGCAAACCAAAAATAGAAACAATATTATACACAAAGAAAAATAAATGAAGAAATATAAATAAAAACAAATAATCCACCTAGTAAAACACTGATATAATATTAATATTAATATTAATAATAATAACGTATACCTATAAAACGAGGATAATTTTCGCTGAATTTTAAAATTGCATTACCCTGAATACTTTTATTTATCTACAGGATATAAACAACCTATGTTTAAATTAAACTGTTTAACCTATGCTGGTTTTGTGACCCCTATTTAGGAATATTAAGGAGGAAAATAGGCAAATAAACTATCAGAAAAGCTCGCTTCTTAGCACAACGATTAAACATGCTGACCTTTTAATAGAACAGGCACTCTGCGGAAAATGGTTGCTGAATTCTGTTTAGTGCCAATACAAGCAAACTCATATGATAATGGTGCTTTAAAAAAGTTCGAACCCTCCCTAAAAGCTTCAAGATTAATTATTTACAAAATTATAACCTTCGACTGCCTTTATTTTAACGTTAAAGTATTGAAGAACGAATATGTATAGGTCTACAAAAGATGTCCGTGATTTTCCTCAGACCTTTCAGGCACGTCCTCTGTCGGTCTAATTTTAATATTAGGAAAATCATGTTGCATCCAGAGAACTGATATCAAATTTAAACTAAATTAACTGGACATCGCGGTGTGTCATTAGAGTAAATGAAACCACAAAATATTCTTCGCCTATCACAGAACAGAATCTCTGCTGTGTTTAGAAACGTAACCAATTTTGAAACAACGAACCATTATAAATTTGGATTCAGGTCTTGCCTTTACCAACTTAATAACACAGAAGGCAGAACAGCGCGTACTTATATTCCTAGAACGGGATTCGAAATCTTGATCCAAGTTTTTGGGCTGCCCGAAAATACAAAGACATTAAATATATTCTTTTACAACAACTGCAGTGAACAGAAAAATTATTACGAACAAATATTTTAATAAATGGTCAAATATTGAGCAGCTACATTCTGCACATATTACAATATAAATATGGCAAATATGATAAGAGTTTGCAATGCAGGGTAAATGCGTAAATATTAATGGGAATTATGTACATAAATAAACAGTGAGATTATTAGTTTATAATTCTCGCTAGTCTTTCCTTGTAACAATTCGTAACATACCCTTTGAATTACTGTTAAATCATAAGGTAAGATCATATTAACAGGCGTTAAACTGGCGAAGACTTGTTTAAAACTCCTTAAAATCTTAAAGTATCTGGCCCGGAACACTGGAGCATCTGGTAAAATTCTTTATCACGTGCTTTAGCTATTACCATCGGAAACTGTTCTCTGTCCCTCGCTCTAAAGCATAAATACCAGAACAGCCTCGCAATATCCGCACAGTTTCGTCCATTGTCAGCCACATTTACGTCTGGCTTGTTCGTGTATTTCTGGCTGCATACCGTGACGTGACAAATGTTCTGAGATTCAGCCTCCCGTCTGATGGTATAAAACCCTCGGGCGAAATATGGTTTAGACGATGAACTGGCCATTTATCAGCTAATGGCATACGAGAGCTGGTGGCTATCTTTATATACGCAACCATACCACAGGATGTCGTTAGCCTGAACTCAACGATGTGGCATTCACTTTTAAAACCCACAGACCTTGTTCCAAATTTATTTTATCGAAAGTATTCAAATGAAGACAATTATTCACAATTGACAAAAAAAGTCAATAAGTGGGCCTAAAAGTCTGAGTCATTTTTGTTATTTTATGAGAATACAAACAATGGCATCGAACTCTTGAAAATTTCTGAGAAATAATTGATCATGAAATTGTCTAATACAGGATCCTCGCGTGTTATCAATTAATTAGTTTCTTATTTTAAACGCCGTTACTCCACATAAGTCCCCACTACACCTTCACTTCATTAAAATCTTTATCTTATTATTTAGACTACATATTTCGGTTAGTATATAGCCATCATCAGGAGCTGTACCCCATAATTAATTTTATTCATAAATACAGTAGATGATAATGTTGCGTCATATTGTGATGATTATAATTGTTTAATTTTAACCGTCTAATCACAATAAAATATTTTATTAAATATTAAAATATTATTACTACAATTAACATTCAATATTTAAAATATTTAAAATATATTAAAATGATGCTCTTTCTATCGAAATGTTCGATTTACAATTAGAGCGTCATCTTTTTCACGACATGTTTCGGTTTTCAATGAACCATCTTCAGGTGTATAATCGATATAAATTCAAATGGACATCTGACGAAGGATTGCATTTAGAATATTACATTTGAATTTATATCGATTATACTTATGCTTTGTACATGTTCTGTCACTCTAAGAAAAATGCATGAATTCAAGTCGTTTGATAACAAGTTCGTGAGGGAAAACTTGGACTCAAGACAGAGGAAATTAGTAGAATGGACAGAATTGTATTAGATAAGAAGTCAGGAACCGGGGGGGGGGGCATATTTCCTGTTAAGTCTTTCGCGAGGGCCACAGAAGAAATACAATTAACATCTTAAAAACACCCACCGTCAATGAGTTAGTTCGGTTATAATTCTACGTAATTTACTTGTCTAACTTCTATTGCTATTTTAAATTCTCGCTGCCAATGTTTATTCTAGTCTTAACCTTCGTAAGTTTCCTCTCTCTGCGTAATTAATTACACGAGCTGGCCACCTGTGATTTTACATTCTCTCATCTCATCTGTGCTCCGTAAAGTCGTTTTCTTTGTCGCCATTTTTAACACAGTTTATCTTCAACGCCTATTTTGATTCTTAACCCCTCCCTACAGCAAAGAGAATTCAACGTTGACCCTACATAATAATTAATAAAATACACTGACAGTAGCACTTCTGTCCTTGAACTTAATATGGGATTATATATAAGCCCAAAACGTTTTTTTAGACTTCCTAATTGTATTGTTATTTTTCTCGAATCTACATGCCTTAATCCTAAAACCCAGGCTAGTTACTTTGCTTAGAATAGACGGAGATCACGTGGTGTAATGTGTGACTATCACCTTGATTTTTGAATACGTAATATTTACACTTAATCGGATAAATACAGAATGAGTAGAAAGCTATTTTTTTTATTTTAATCAGAGCAGTCAGAATTAGTAATCAAGTTCAGCAAAACGAGACATGGATTAAAGAACCGAAAATTAAATTCTGGTGTATGAAGTCACTTCTTACTAAAAATTTGCGAATGACTGTTTCTTTATAAAGACAGCTAAGTTTTATGACTGCTAATATTGCATGGTTATGTACAATCGACTATGTTCCTTCCATGATCCACACTGCGGGGAGTTACTTTTAACACGTATGCTGTGTGTGAATGAGCGCCATCTTTAGAACACGTAACGTCGCTTCTCAGCAGCGGTTGACTGCCCAACCTAACCTCACTAAACACACACGTGTTTCACTTCACACGGCTTTGCTATCGATTCTACGGTTATGAAGTTTATTATACGCCCTTGCCATGAAGCATATTGACACTGTTACACAATGACGATGATTTATGAACTGCGAATTTATGGAAACTATCAAATTCTTTGGTACCACAAAGAATTTATGTTCGGGGCAACCCACTTCTGGATCATCTGCCAAGAACGTATATGAACAGGTCCCAGTCCGAGAAAAGGATGGAAGGATCCTGTTCATATGGACCTGTCGTCAGACAGAACACTAAATAAATAATATAATGTATATTATTCGAACCCCAGCCGGTACTAAGTAGTTTATTTACTTGTTACTTCAGCCCTTCCAAAATAAAATCTCAGATTAACAACTTTCTCAGGTCCTTTCAGCCACGTACACGGCCAGGGTTAGAAAAGTCTGTCTTAAGAATTACTCCTTTGAGCTGGCCGTTAACATACGTGTCCTTAAGCCGTCACAGAAATTATAAAAAATCTCTTGTCGTCCTCTTGACATCAGTTTCCAATCTTTGATGAATGACAGTTGACGTCATCATCTGTAGTACTAATGGATTCAACTATAATTTACAAAGAGTTATCAGCTGAGATATTTCTTTATATATTAGATAATGTTGGTAGCAATGAGAGGATGGATACTCGAGAATGTGTACTTGAAAAGTAGTTTTGTCCTTAGATATCTTAAACTGAATGACCAGACTCTCAGACGAGGTCTTGTCGGTTACAAAAAAACCCTAAAATATCCACGAGACCTTCTACTACTGCATTTAACGTAAGAGTTAAAACATAAGACGTAGATCTGATGGTTGTGAAAAAGAGGGAATAATAAAATGAGAATGTGGAATAGAATTACAGGGATAAAACGAGGATAAAAAATGGGGTATAGAAATATCAGTATAAGTAGAAAAAATGATAAGAATTCCTCACAAAATTCAGAGAACTGAACCTCAGATTTCGCTTATAAGAGTTCAGCTTTGTGTTCTGAACTCCAGTATTTTCATTAGGTAAGCAATTTCGCAAACGTTCGCCCACAGCATCCGGCAGACTGGAAGACAGTAAACTGAATTTAACTTTCAGTTAACTGTGCATTGGACTAACATAAATTTAGCATCATAAACTGAGCAACTGTAATCACTTTGCTATAAAATCCTGTCGGACGATCAACCGTGTCGATGCTAAGTTAAAAACCAACGTTTCGTAGACTCCCTCTGTGTCCATTATCAGGGACAATGTGATATCATTCATTCACCGTTAAAATTTCAATTCTTTTATATGTATTTATCTTATTCGATAGTATTTTTAGAGAAAAACTAATTACTTCTCGCGATATAAACGCAATAAATACTAACTTTAGAAGCAGGCCACAAATAACAGATACGTATCTGTCTTTTAATCGCGTGGTTAACGACTTTTCATGGTCGTCGTTAAAAAGGGGATTTCACAAGATAAGATACCAGTTTAAAAGAGCCGAAACAAAGCAGAAGATAAACAGAAACCTTACAATCCTTGTGCCGGACAGATTCTAAAGCTATTGCTCACAAATTAATTTAACTGTGGTGTTCTATTTCCATTTACTTTGCTACAAAAACATCGTAAGAATCAGATAGATCCACTAGCCAGTCAGTACGTGTGAACTAGGCCCGTGTGTGCTTCATCTTGTTCCGTTTGAACTACGTTCTTTTCCGTCATTTGTTTCCTTTACTCTCCTTCTCTTTAGTTGTCAATTTATTCAAAGTAATGAATCGGGTAGAGGAGGTCACGGGCTGTTTACATACATTAGGCATGCAAAAGACTCCACATATCGAAAACTACAGACGTTAAACTAAAGAAAATGTCTTACAGGTACACTGTTAGAAATTGTCCATTGCCCGATATGTGTTTGATATATATGACGTTTCGATAGCTGGTTCTACTGCCATCTTCAGGTGACTTTTGGTCATTATCCTGACACTTTTTTCCTTTATTGTGAATGACAACGATCGGGATCGACCTAGGACCTTTCAAATATGAAGCAAGTACGCAAACCATTAACTGAAAGTATCCCATACATATTTGTAGTTATAACTCTGCGTATGTTTCAAATTAAATTTTACTTTTCTGTAATAAAGGGAACTATATAAAACCTAAGTCCATGCTTTGTTTATTTTTGACATGTTCTATCACATACAGACTTTCAATTCTTTAATTATTCTGTTTTCTTATTTGTTTATGATTATTTATTCCATTGCATTATTTTCTTCTCTCCTAACCTCACTTGTAACCAGCATAATAGAATGATATCAGTCCAGCAGAAGAAATGTTGGCACCCCTGGCCTCGACCTATCCAACACCAAACAATCGATACGGCACAACTACTTATCGATAGGTAGACATATGTAACCCAATTACGACAACGAAAGCGGCGAGATAAAAGTAACTTGTCAAACACCTTCAATCGATCCATCTCGTGCGAGTTAGGATCAAAGTCGATAAAATAACAAGTCGATAAAAACATATGTGGTCTAACTGCTGTTACTTCAAAACAAAATAATAGCAGGAGACAGAGAGAGACGATCTAGCGGAAATGAAACAATTATCAATGTTTCAACCAGAATTGCGATTACTAATTATCTGAATTGATTTCCATATTAAATACTGCCACTGAGTTACCTATGTATCTGGCATCCTTTTTTTTTATGGTGCCACGAATTCGGCCCCGTTACAACGGACATCTCTCAAAAACAGAGTCGTAAACGTTGTGTATATTTTCAAAATGTTGTAAATTTAGACTGACTTTAAAATATTTTTAAGTCTGTAACAATAAATTCGAAGTGCTTCCGAGCAAAGTAGCCAGGAAAAATATGATGCGTTCACTGACAAAGTTGAACGCAACTGTCACTTGGCGGCTCCCGGCTGGAAGTTCACGATTCACCGCCAAACACCTAAATGTTCCGCCTCTACCAGGAACTGGAATTATCCCCTTCCACCGGACCCAGTAGAATAGGTATTTTCACCTGAAGACAGGAACAGAACCAGTTCCCGAAACGTCGTGGTATTATTTTGAAATTTTAAACAAAACAATGGATAAAGTCTAGAAAAAAACTGAAACGCCTGCAATATTTCCTTTAGACAACATGCTTCACATTGGAGCCAGAGAAGTTGCTGCACAGGGGACTCGCAGGAATGTTGAGACCGGCACGGCATTAATATTTTACCAGTAAGAAACACTTTTCGAAGTTTTGTTGAGAATGGATTATCAACTTTACGCTTAATTAAAGACAGGCAGACAGACAAGTAAAACAAGAAGACATATAATGCGCTTTATTACACTAATCTTAAGCGTGTTTACATCAGAAGTGTCAGTGAAGCTATCCGTAAATGTCGTTTAAATGGTCCATCCCATAACCTCACTTCTTCCTCCGATTAAATGTATCAGAAGTATGTATTTTTTCTCTTTTCACAGCGCTTTCATTAATATTCGACATTGCTTTGACTTCCGTACGAGAGGCATAGATGAACGGAAAATACAAAAAAAAAAGAGTTAAACTTTGCGAATGTTGCCGGTAGAACAGACATCTACAAGCTCGGTCGACCTTAAAGGAGCGGTAAGTCAGACGCTGAGGATCTCCGGAAGATACAGCACGGGAAATTTTTCAAAGACAATTAGTGATAACGTAATGCAGGGATCTATACAGAAAAAGGTGAATTTGAGAATATGGAGGGGTGACAACACATTCTTTTTATCCAAAATGTTTATGTAGCTTTACATTACTTTCACAGACTAAATAAACGTCCTATTCATATTTAATCGGTAGGAAAAATAAATTCAAGTCGTGGGTCTCGGGTTCGATTCCCGGCGGTGCCCGAATTTATAACTTGTGTTGGGCAAGGCCGTGGTCTAGGCAACACGGAGTTTTCCTCCGTGGCATTCCAACAATTACTCCATTCACACACAGAAGAAGGCAATGGCAAACCACTTCTGGATCATCTGCCAAGAACGTATATGAACAGGTCCCAGTCCGAGAAAAGGATTGAAGGATCCTGTTCATATGGACCTGTCGTCAGACAGAACACTAATTAAAGTTAATATAAATAAAATATCCAACCTCTCTTCCATCTCGTGGCCAAGTCTCGGGGCAGAAAACCATAAACACAATCCAAAGGAAATTCACTTAACGATTTCCGATAATATAATTGCGGGATGTCCGTTTCTCATCTTATTAAACATGTAATTAAGAAAACTATAAATTAAAATTATATTTCCAGAGAAACGTGTTTTATGACAGAGAGCAGACCGAGTTTAATTTAAAGACTCGTATAAACATCTTGTTTATTTGTAATTAAATGTGCCCACACAAAAGCCTGGCACTGTTTAACTCACTGATGTGGAAAAATACAGAAAGCTTAGTGTATAATATGGATTCACTGCACCTAACTACGTTATATGTTACAAATGCAGTTATCTGCCGAAGGCAAACGTTAATTACATTATCGTATTTCTGTATTTACTGTTAAAGTGGACTTGTGTCATTTACCTGAATAGGCCTATGTGAATTATTTAGTGTATATATTTAAGTACAGTTACCATTGTCATTATTATTATTATTATTATTAAATAAATTAATTGAATTGAATTATTATAGTTTTCAGTTTAATATTTTACGTAATTATGATATTTTCTGAGTTATTTTAATATTATATCGCTTTATTACCGACGACAACTCAATGATCTATTTATCATAATGTTTTTGAAGGCAAAATAATTTGTCATTCCATCATGAACAGTTGGTATTCGTGTGCGTATAAGGCAAATAAGAAGATATATAATTCCAGCATAAGCAATTGAGCTAAGACAGTTCTTCGAGCGCCCGAAAATGTTTTCGTATTGTTGCTAGATACAAGCTCACTTAATTGCTTCACTCAAAAATATTCTACAAAATTGTTATTTTTATGTCGCGTTAAGTGTCATGCCTGCTACTGACTTTAAAACCCGACAGTAAAATGTAAGTTTTCAAGGTAAAAGTCGTGTTAGACAGAAATTTAAAAAAATATGTAACTCTATAGTAATTTTTGCATATTTAATAAAATTTATATTTGACCATAGATGCCTACTATGGTCATATGCCATTTCTGAATAAATACCATTTACGATGGCACAAAGGGAAAATTAAAGTTATACCATCCCGCCATATATAGTATAAAAAGATATACATGATTATAATCTACAATTTTTATCTGACATTATTTTCCGATATGCTGAAATTTAACTAAATACAAGAAGAACCGTGTACTGGCCCCCCAACGTTGTGTCTAAAGGACTATTAGTATTACAATAAATTTAACTTATAACTAATTATCTACGTAAAATAGTTAATACCTCTTTTTATAAAGAAGTGTTAGTTTATTAAAGGAGAGAATATCATTTACTCGTACGTTTAGAATTGGTGAAAGACAATGACCTTTAAAAAAAATACAAAGAACAACGTTATTAAACAAACAGCTCAATCTTCTGTGCTGGTTTAATGACCCAAGAAACACTTGTCGCGAGATTTGTTTCTCTAATGTGACAGATTTTCCATTTCCAGCCCAAGAACTTCGGACGGACGCCAGTAGACGATTGTTAATTAAACGTGCCGCGTACATTACGCCATCTCTGCGCCACGCGCTTTTAATTTCCAATCATCTATTGACACCAACATGGCAACCACATGAACTTCAGTTTGGATCGGCATTAGCACAAACTAAACCTAACCAGGGTTGGCACAACTTTCGGATTAACGATGGTAACCCTTAACAACCAAAGATGGTCATATGAAATTGTGCTCGACTATATATCACAGGTTACAAAATGTTTTATAAGTAACTTTCGTAGTTGGAAATAGTCTGATATCACGGATTAAAATGTTATTATAGCTTTCTTTAAAGAACATACAATGTTCTAGAATTAGTATTATATTCCGTGTTTTTAATGTCTTCGTTGGACGTAACGAAATCTGTTTTAATGTCGAGGGATTAGGAACTACTCAACACACTTAAAAGTTTCCCCCCTTCCCCGATCACTTCGCTTGCCAAATTACGGATAAAACTGCAAAAATAAACACCGAATGTCGCGTTGACCGGTACGTTCCACTTTAAAATCTCAACAGGGAGACAAATTACCAGTGGTTTTCCTAGGAACAAGCTTAATTCAACTATTTAGGGCTCGTATTTTAGGATGGGCAGTACCCTTACCAACTCACCAAACCTGCTGCTGACAATAATGAGTATAATTGGGAAGAATGGGACCATCACATAATCGGATACGTTACTCCTAACTTTATAGAAAATTCAAGAAAATCACAGTTTAATTAAGGCCGCAGTAAATATGCTACCGACTCACGAAAGTAACAATGCAAATCACATTTCCAATTAATTATTCTGCCTTAATGAAAAGTACAGGTGGTATTTTTTGCTATGTGAAAGACAGCTGCTTTAATTATAACACCAGATAAAATAAAAGAACGCGATAACCAGTTCTTAATCTTGATACAATTAATAACCACGTTATCATTATTCATCGTATGACAGGGCCAATTGTCTCTCCATGAAATTAGAACACACGGTTCAGTTTAAGAAACACTTTCTCAAGGCACTAATAATAAAGCAGATGAAGAGATTACTTACGAATATACTACGTCTGTGAAGCGGCTGTCCCTCGAATTACCTTCACTCAATTCGCGCGCAGTCTCTTCACGCAACCAACGTGACGGCCATTCCACAGCAGACTACCAGTCACGGAACACAACGCCGTGTGGAAGGCTAAGATAATCTTGATTTTCATTGATGGAGTTACCCAGATAGAATCGATTTCACGTTAAACATGTACAAAGGAAGAGAGTCAGGAGACGGGATTTTGACATTGCTACCATCTAACAGCGACTCTGAATAATATTACGGTAACCGGCTACTCTGAAAAAGCTACACTGTAGCCATCTATGACCGCTTAGCAGAACAAACTGCACACTATCCGCCCACTAAACACGTCAGCAAGATCCAAGCTGCGACTTCAAATGCTACACATAACCTGCGTTTTTGTAACTCAGGCTATAGTTTTACGAAAAATGATTTTAAGCTTCACGAGGTCAAGGCGAAATGATGTCTTACGTAGCAATGAGCTATGCTTGAATATTTAATATTCAGTGCTTCCATCATCAGTGTTTGATGTGATGAGTGATTCTCACCATGGTGTCCCTGTGAAGTCGTGTCTGCACATCATTAATTCCCAGTTAGCTCTCTGGGCACGTGTTCCTGTTGGGCAGCGGGCCAATAGGAAACAGTGGGTGGGGTCAGGGGATCAGTCATCATACAGTCCCTAGGATGCTAGCTGTTAGTCATATGAGCACACTGCATAGTTCTAAGGTGTAAAAAGTGTACATTGGGTAGTTTTAAGCTGTAAACTTTATACTACATACATACATATTTCATACTACAAAATACACACAATTCTCTACCACATATTGGATTTTCCTGCAAAAGTAGATACATGACAAATAAAAGATACATACAGTGAGCTGTTTCTACTTGTCTCAGTCTAAGCCCAAGATCAAGAACAAAATTCATTAATCCTCATCCAAAATTCAAACAGGAAAATAAGAACTGTAGGACAAATCAAAAGTAAGAAACAGAAAAGAAATGCAAACAGCTCAGAAAAAAAAATTGGTTTAGACAACAATTCAGTTCTCGTCAGCCATCCACCCAAAACAGCTGAATGAGAATGAAGGATGCCCACAAAGTTTTCCAAACCAGTCTAAACACCTTAATAAAATTATGGGATCTGTGCATTTATTTCTCAAAGAACCTTTATATACATAAATGTCCAGGAACTTTTTAGTTCTTGGTTAAGATATGGTATCAAGATCTGTATCATAGTTCTGAGGAACGCCACTCCGACCCTTACTGGCCAGAACAGCATCCTCCTCGCCCAAGTTCTGTTCTAACCCTCGCCAACTCCGCTTACTGAGGAACTCTGAGCCTGTTGCCATATTTGTTGATACCACTAAATCATCTTTCAAAGCGACAACACCCGATGTGGGAACAACGTCACCGGAAGACTCTCGTTCTGGCATGACACGGACTTGGCCCGTAACCAGAGATATATCTGCAGTGTCTTCTGCTGTGATATCATGAGTATTTCCAAGTTCCTGGTAATGATTTCCACCTAAAAACATAAAAAAAATTACCATACTTCTCATACCATGCTCATTTCATTCACTGTCCATCGGAAAAGAGAATAATGGAAATATATAGACAGAAGTAAAACGTGTGTGGATAGTGAGAGACAGAATATGGAACCACGCATGAGATAAATATCACAGTATTTTACAATAAATACCAAATTTCACTTACTTACTTCATGTATGTGTGCATGTGCAAAGAACAAATAAAAGGGAATTTAAACCTCTCCACTTCAGGGCTGCCAAACAGACATTAACTTTGTGATTAAATGGTTTACTGCTATGGCACACAGACATCTGGACCATGCGTAAACCTTGACACGTGGTCAATAATAATTTACACAAACATCTAGATGTCAGACAGATCATTCTACTTTACACTGCAATAATAGGACAAATGATTCTTTTAGGCTTACTAATAATGTTCTTAAGAACATGCGATGCGTCACGTATTTGACAAAAAACGCAGTGTCCCTTATTAAAACAATAAATTTCCCCATCAGCGAGCACGCAACAAAGAGTCCGATTTGTTATCCAGCAGCCCTGAGGATGAGAGCAGAGACTGTTCTCGAAACGCTGACAGAAGACATGGTTTATTCACCATTCAGCCACCGGATGCGGCTTGTAACGCGGGAGTCTTTCATCAACTTCAGTCGCCACGAAAGCTTCACTTTATACAATAAATTTTAAGTTATTAATTTGTTTCATTACCTTTCATTATAATGAAATGTCAGCGCCACGAATACAATTTTTCAGTCCACAAATCTACATTATACCGAGATGTTCCCGTTACTATCGTTACTCTCCGAATCTAAGGATGAAGTTTCATACTATTAAGATATGACTAAACAAATAATGTTTACCAACCTGGTAACAGATGCTGGAACTCAAGTACATAGTTCTGACTCCATTCCCTATTTGAATTGCATGCCAACTCCACTTCATAAGGAGTTACAATTGGGCGGTAAAACTCTTTTGAGTTCAGCAATGAGTTCTCTGGACACGCTATCAACACGAAAGCATCGATCTAAGACAAAACAAAAATAAATTCAGTAACTCCCTGTAAAACAACAACTTTTTATGTTATAACTCATAATGACATTGTGCTTAGTCAAACCAATAAATTCCCTTCATATTGTTCGTGAGAAATATTACCTCGGGAAAATTTGCCAATTTTGTAACATTGGGCTTCCCAACAGCAATTATGTATATCTTCTTTCCTCGTTGCTTTGCAAGCTCTTTGAGTCTGTCCACAGCGCCAAGATAGTTTGAAACACCCAACGTCCCAACCACAATACCCAACGTTTTAGCATCTTTGACTCGTTCGATGAGGTGCATTCGTTTCATTAGGAACTTGTTGTTTTGAACACTGTAACGTTCAAGCTGTTTCGTTCCTGACGGATCGTACCAATACAAATCTCTGCCTGTAAAAGTTAACTGTGTTTTACTCACAGGACATCGGAACAAATATTATGAATTTAGGAAGTTCGTGCATAAGAAGACTGTTTGCAAAACAACAGACTTTTCAAAACCAAACAAAGAATGTTTCGAGATAAGCAAAATTTCATTACAAATGTCTACTCAAAATGTTTCTTGGATTAAACATCACAAATAACTCAGGAAATGGATCACTGTACCCTGCCGAAAAGTTCTAAACACACAAAATTTTCATATTATGTCCTACATTTAAATGAGTTATCATAAACTGATCATGGGATTGTATTATTGAGGCAAAACAGTTACATTTTAATTTAAAAACCAGCATTTGTTGCTGATAAATACAGAGTACAGTCTCATCAGTCAGTTTAATACGCATCCAAAATTAAAACGTTATCTTCGAAGAAGAAATGCAAATGTTGCGACATACCATGCAATGTCAGAGCTATGTTGGACAGTATAGGTCCATCTTGTCCTATAAACACAATGGAATATTCTTCTAATTTTGACCCATTCAACAATTTGAAATTTCTTCCAAGTTTTGTTTCTTCATCCGCCCCCAGATTTCTGACAGAAGTGGCCAGTTCCGAGACAACCATATTAGGAAAATCTGGTGCAATGTTCTCAACGATGGAGTCTGGTAAGAAACGAATATCGCAATACGACAGAAATTAATAATGTTACATTTTCGGTACAAGACTGTCCAAGAACAAGATGTGTGAATGTACTACATACGCTAGTACAATGGTGTGTTAGCAGAGCATGTAAAATTGATGGCATTTGGCAAAATGATGTTGGTTTGGCAACAATAATTTTTCAAGACTTATGTGTCACATACCTATATGCAAAATTACTGGTTTCATATAAGAAATATATTCAACATAACTACAATTTCACATAAAGTTGGTGACTGTCGGTGGGCCATATAACAAATTATACATAAATGTATAATGCATAAAATTACAAATAAAATGAAGTCTCTGGTGAGTTTGCAGACAACTATGAAGCACAACAAATAAAAATCTTTTCCCAGACATCATATCATTAACTGCGTTAAGTTCAAGAGCAGAAAATCTCACTCACCAATGGCATGTTGATAGCAGACATCATATAAGAGAAGGATTTTAGCAGTCTTGCACTTCAACACATTTCTGAAGCAGCACACAAACTCATGACAGTCTACTGGCAGTTTCTCAAATACATACAACTTGGGCAGACGGTCATTTGTAGGAGTGAGACAAGCGTGGCCAAAATGGATGATACCATCAGCATTCACATGTTCAGCAGCCACTTCATCAACGCAACAGCTAAAATTACACCGAGACAGGTACAACTCATGAACAACATATGCATTTAAGAGTCACAAACCATATCTGAGTAAGATTTGTGGGAGGATTTGAGGTTCACACAGTCGCAAGTACAAAAACGGATGTTTTCTAGGTTATTGCACCTTGTAGTCTGGTAGACGTTTACCAGTGTCAGTAAACTTCTACCAGACTACATGGCGCAACAACACAGAAGACAGCCACCTTCAATATCTGATTTTTACCATTGCTATACTAATAACAAAGCGATTAAGATTATGATTCGTAAATTGGTAAAAAAATTATCGGAAACAGCTGCCTAAAAGAGACAACATTTCAGTAGATCCAAAGTTGACATAAATTCCCAATCTATGTCAGTTACAACATCTTTATTTGAACACAAAAGTACACACTCCACATGGCCACTTTCCATGTTAAAACATATGTACTATCAACGTATTTCTTCTGTGAAAACATTATTACAGAATATCTGGGGTTATGTTGTTCAGAGAAGTATAGATTAATACAGCTTATATGCATTAAAAAACATATCCTAACATTACAACTGCTGTAGTCCCTAAACTTTTCTTCAAGAGCCAGAACTTACCTCAATCATTAAGACACACAGATACATCTTCATGCATTGTCAGAGCAAAGCTTATACTTCGGCAGCCTTTCACAGAAAACTCACTTTGCAGATAATTCTTAAATCATTCTTGACATGACAGTGAAGAAGAACTGTACCTTAAATGTACAATCACCTCTACCTTAATTTTTCTGGATTTTAACTTTCTACTGTGACATAACCACAGATATGGTTGGGATGAATACCTTCATAATATAAGTTTATAATGTTCCAAGCACAAAGTTAGAATTTAAAAACACAACCATAATTCCTCCAGCACTTACCTCCCATAAGATGTATCACCAAGAATAAAAGGTTTGCTGCCTAGTATTTTCCCCAGGCAAAGAGCTACCCCTACAGAATCAAGCAACAGAGCATCTGGGAACTGCAAACAAATCTGCATAACAGAAGAGTAACATGAGACATCAACCTTTCATACATGGACTGTGACAGAGTTTTAATTTTAAACGTTTAGCAGGGTGGGATATAATGAGAATGCATTGGGCATGTGATTTGGAGAAAACGCAATGAAAAAAGTTTTAGTTACCACTCAGGAAAGGAAGTGATTAAATGATATTAGCGACCAGAAGTCCTTGAATTCAGTCCATGCCCTCTCAATCTGTTTCTATACCATACGTTTTAAAAAACCTCCCATCTAGGTCTAGGTCTCCAAAGTGGTTTCTTCTCTTCAGATTTTCATCTCCCAATGCCTGTGTCCCATTTCGTATTTTCATTTTATCAAAGATACCAATAACACAATACACCTGAAGAAATTAACACTGGAAACAGATACAATACCTTACTTAAGCCATTCTTCTTTGCCCATTCCGTACATCTGTCCAATTCATAATAATATTTAATGTCTCTTACATTAGTTTGAATAGTTCGTTCTGTAATGTCTGCTTTTCGCTCTAAAACCGCACTTTCATTACTACTGAACGCAAACATATTTCTATTTACTTTCTTGTAAGCAACTGCTCCAACGTTGATTTAAATGTTATATCTTTTCACACGTTTCGGCTGTTGTTAGCATCGTGGTTACTAAATTAATAAACTTCACCATGTTTCACGTTAGTCTATTGCTCCAGCCTGGTAATTCGTTTGGCAATTATTTGCGTCTGCTTTACCCAGAAGACTCATACTTGTCGCTTTCTACATTTTCCAAATGACAAATATACCTTCAATGTCACATAAATAGTGACTAATTTAGCACTACTGAACTCCGACGATATAATATGAGGTAACAAGCCCTTCGATGGGAAATAATAAAGTAGACTATTGTGCTTCTTGATACTTGTATACTTTCAAACTGAAAGTTAGCACCAACGTAGCACAAGCAAAAATAGTCAGTAAGGAACAGTAGATAAAGATAGTAGGAGTGCCACCAGTAGCTACAAAATGTCCCTATGTTGTGTATAACGAAGTTTAAATTCGACTGCGCTTATTATTCATTCTAATTTAGAAGAATTTTCGAAACAAGAAAGAAAATGAAGTAAAGTACGTAATAATTCCAGATAATGTCTGGCCACAGGCACTGCCACTGGCAATGTGTATCTTAACTATTAGGTTATGTTCGTGTTATCAACAGAGTCGTATTTCTTTATCGGAAATCTATATTCGTCAATTTTAAGGTGATATAATTGGTACGTAGTACATTAAGAGCGTGCGAAGCTTGTGTTATCGTCATATTTCTAATAGGCATAGTTAAATTAATCTACCAGTGACTGATGTGTCATTGGAAATATTTCCAAGTTTGACATTCCCCCACTTTTCATTGCTTCAGTTACTTGTCAAGCGTCTTAATAGGTTATGAATTACAGTGGATTAAGGTGGCCTGTCAATGTATTTTTCCCAACATTTAACAAGTGAGTCAGGAATTGTTTCTGGAGTAGTGCATCATATCTTTGGAATGTGCCCATGATTTAATAATAATTTATCTTTTTTGAGCACAGAACCATGAAGATTAATGACATGTTTTTATGTTTTTTCAGCACTGCATGGATATAGCATAAAAGATAATGACAATGTTGATACTGATTGCATTGGGAATTTTGTTTCCAATAACGTACATTACCCACATGTTAGCATCAAAGGCAGAAGCAGTGCTGGAACCTAATAAAAGTGAGTCATTCCATAAATTGCAGCAGCAGTTTTTTATCGTCTACTTCCCAGCAGCTTTCTCTGATTGGTTGCAAGGGCCATATACATACCAGGTTTACAGCAACTACGGTTATACTGAACCTCAGATAGCGCTGTTATATGTCACTGGGTTCTTCTCCAGCATGGTCTGTGGTACAGGGGTAAGTCATAAATCTACTGTTATAGAGCAATTTGTATTTATTTTAACCATCACACAAATATTTTATTTTACAATATAAACTATTTTATTCTTATATCATTGTTGATCAATATCAGGTGATTAGTACACACTTAATCATTGTTTATTGAACTGTAATTATATCTGTTTCTTAACATGTAGGCAGGATTCCCCTTATATTTACATTAATATCAAATAAAATGTAATTATAGAAAACCATGATTTTCAATATGAATATGGATGAAGATGGCTGTCTTCTGGGTTGTAATGCTGTGTAATCTGGTAGAAGTTTACGAGTATTTCAGAGGTCCTTCCTGCCTTCACCATCAGGTCAACATCCTGATGATTGAGGCAAGTACCTCTGAAATGCTGGCAAACTTATACTGGACTACAAGGCGCTACAACTCAGGAGACAGCCATTATTTACACTTACCACCATGAGAACCTCAAGTCCTACATAAATATGGACGTTGTCAATTTCTGATAAATGCATGTTGCCTTGCAGGTTGGGATCCTAGCAGACAAGTTTGGTCGCAAGAGATTATGCATTACATATAGTTTCCTTTATGCCATCTCGTGCATCACTAAAGCCTCTCCACTGTATTCCATTTTGATCGTAGGACGTATTTTAGGTGGAATCTGCACGTCCATCCTCTTTTCAACATTTGAAGCGTGGTACGTTCATCAGCACAGTCAGAAATTTCACTTTCCACCTCAGTGGATCAACATTACGTTGGCTAAAGCAACGTTCTATAATGGTGTTCTTGCAATTTGTGCCGGTGTCGTGTCAAACATTGCTGCGGAATGGGCCGAATGGGGTCCTGTCTCTCCGTTCATGATTGCAGTACCCTTTCTCTTGGTATCAGCATTTTTAACAATGTTCTTGTGGGAGGAAAATCATATCGAACCCACCTGTACCGTTAATTACAGTTGTGCAGCTCTTAAAGCTATTTTCAGAACTCAGAATAAATCGCTGCTATGTTTAGGACTCGTTCAATCATTGTTTGAATCCGTGATGTACACTTTTGTATTCCTTTGGACACCAGTCCTTGAGCCATTACGACCTCCACTGGGGATCATCTTCTCATGTTTCATGCTTTGTATCATGATTGGTTCATCCATATATTCATTCCTGATAGCACGAAAGTACACAGCAGTACATCTGCTACATATGTCATTTATCATTGCTCTTGTTGCGCTCGTTCTATTGGCTGGAGCAATGAAAATGGTTACTCTGTATCCACAGGATACTGGAGAATACACGTTAGTTGCTTTCATCGCATTTCTTGTATATGAAATTGCTGTGGGGATATATTTCCCTGCAGTAGGGTATCTTAGAAGTCAGATAATTCCAGAACAGTATCGAGCAAGTATTTCAAATTGGTACCGTGTGCCTATGAACATATTGACATGTTTATGTCTTCTGTGGTTAAAGAACATCGCGCACATCGGTAAGGAATTTGCTTTTGATACGGCGGTCTCTAGTTTTAAAGCATTTTCCATGTGTATCATTTTACTTTCTGTAGCTGTTAAGTTGTGCAGGCTTCTAAAGCTAGACAATGAGAATGCAAAACTGATTATGGAATTTATATAGACGTGAGCTGTTTTAAATAATAATAATGCCTTAATTACAGACTGTTGTATATTATTTTTTATTATATTCTCTGTGTCTATGACTGAATAGCTGTCATATATCTATAAGTAACTAACAATAATTCCTCAACATTTTAATACAGTTAAAAGGCATATCTGCAGTTTTCAAAGCAGTCATTTTTCTGACAGTTGGCCAGAATAAAAATGAATGCGTCATTGAGAAATGAGAATTGTTGAAATGATAATGACTGAATTGTAAGGCAATACCGTGAATTTAATATTTTTTTTCATCTACCAGAGAAAATGATCTTTCTACTGTCACTGTTGAACAAATATGACATATATGAAGAGCGTAACAGTTTGAGCTTGGTCGACAGAATTGTACCTTTGACCTTTACAAATTATGTCAGTAACATCAGACTTGTCTGGGGTCAGTGACCTTTGTGTGAGTGACTGTGATGTAATCATGGAGAATTCTTCTGCATGAATGTACGGCTTTGCAGGGATTTTTCACCTGACCAAAGTAACCAAGATAGCCTGGGGATTCCCCACTCAGTGACTTCCACACGTGTAAATGTGTTTACATCGTCATGCGGTGCACCCATTATTGTCATCCGATTCCAACTAACTAATTTTAGTAAGACTACCCAATATAAAATTTAACTAAAATCTTTTTTGTAGTTCTTGAGGTGTTAGATACATGAACAGGGCAGATATTGTTCTCAAATTAGTTTCTTTAAAATTTACATGCGTGTAAATGGTATTCTTTCCCTTGTTATACTGTCTGCAAAGAAAATCTGTTTATCGCATAGACAAAGCTGTCCTTTTTCTTATTTGGAATGCATATGTATTTCCAGAGTGCAGACAGAGGAGAAGAAATTTTTTGAGGAAATTAAAATTACAGCATATAAATTTTTCTGTTGTATTAATGGATGAGAAGTTTCACCCAAATTCTAATATCTCTCTTGCCAGAAAATAAAAAAGGTGTGTTTTGATAGAGAAAGTCTAATAGATCTCTCCTTGTTGCCTTTCCGGTGGCCACGTATTTGACGACGTTACTCTTTGCTATCCGTTTCTGAACCACATTCAGCAGTTAGACCTGTCTAGCTATGGACACTAAAATGCAAAGGATTAAAAGATTACCAATTGATCTTTTTGGGCAGTGAAAGCAATATATTTTCTATTAAAATTTTTCCCAGTTTCAGTGTCTAGAACACAAAACAATGATTTGGGAGAAGTTTATTGCTCAATTTATGTATAAAATTTGAATTTTTGCTGTCGTCTTGGCTAGATTTATATTTCTGCGCTGTAACATTCTTGTTCAAAGAATTTTTTTCTTTAAGTATTTGATTCCAACTTAAAATTATCTTTTTGAAACTTTTACCTTGCGAACCGAAAGTAAATGGAGTGTTATTCATGTACACACTACACCATAATATTATTTATGAAGTTCTTCAACAGCCTTGAAATACAATAAGTTGAAGAATGTATTTTTTTTTTATTTTTGAAACTTACATTTCACTTTCGAGTAAAATCAGAAACTCACATCTAAAGCATGACGAGAACCGCCACTTAGCAGCTGTTTTTTATGCTTGCCAACCATATGAAATTAAAAGTAAAACCAAGGAAAGTTTGAAGAATTTATTTTTCCTGATACAGTAACGCTGTAAGAAAAACACTGACATTAAACAGCAAGGAGGTATAGTGTATAGAAGATTTTTTGACCAGAAAGTAAATTTTCTGTTTGAAGTAGAAACTTAATTCAAATATGCAACATTTTTAAACAGACTTCTTTCAGGAGGAATATGAACGTTCATGATTACTCGTGTTTCGTTGCATTAATAAGTGTTGACACAAAGCTTTAACTAGATTAATGTTGTATTTTGACCGAAATAGAAAATATTATTTGTAAATTAATTTTTTTCTAATTAACATACAGAATAGCTTCAGGTACCCAGTTCAATTGGGAAAATAAATGATCTGGCAGTTTAACTGCAATATAACTGTGATACAATGGTTGTATTTTTTGAAATATACGCACAGGAACAGAGTGTGAGTAACAGTTTTAATTTTTGTAATTTTTATTATAGGTGAACCACAGTTTTGCTTTTTACATTGATGAATTTATAGTGTGTTAAAAATCTGATTATAATTATGTAATTTATTTGTTGAAATTAATTGTAATTAAACTGTTGTTAAATTTGCACGATTTGTTATAGTTAATAAAAATGATACTGATAACAAAACGGTGATTTATTTACGTATGTACTTCTTGAAAAATATTAAATAAAATATTGTACCTTTTCATTTCCTGATTTACAATTATAAGTCATATCAAGCTAGATTCCATGTTCAGAAAGTCACTCCAGGTATTAATATGCTAAATTTTCTTAAATATTAAAACAATACCCTCAACCCTATATTCCGCAGTTATGCTTATTAATTATTATCCCCCATTTGTGTTAAATTTGAAATTATCTGCCAAGTCTGTGACACCCAAAACATTCACGAGTATGGGTCACGCCATTAGAGGAGTGTATGTGGATATTTATGACAGCCTCTTTTGAGTTAACATACAGCAAGCAAATTATTTTAACTACATAGAATGTTACAGATGATTGGTTAGCACACTCCTGCTTTGTATTCAGGAAGGCTCGGGTTCAAATCTAGGCTGATAGACGTGCTACCCTAAAAGGTTCTTTTGCGAGTCCCTCCAGACAAATACCAATATAGTACCTTAAATCATTCTATCATTTGACAATATATAGTGTGAACTACTGACAGTGGCATTGAACAACTCACAAACGAATATATAATACAGGAAGCTGGTATAAAAACTGATCCTAAAAACCTAATGGTAAATCTAAGTATTCAGGAAGTAATGAAATATGTAACCATTTTTTGAAATGACGTGCATATATGTCGAAATTGCATAGAACGTATAGTACCAACATAACAATTATATTGTAAAGACAAAAATTATATTCCTAAGAATGAAATTATTCTTCACAAAATGTTTACGTATAAAATAAAATTAAAACATTAAAACCACTGGATATCCTAACAGATTATCCTGTGCTCAGAAATAATGTGATTTTGACAAACATAAGTAGTACCAGTATGTAAAGAAATATCAAATTTATATAATACGATACACAAAAACTTACCAACTCGCTCACACATTCAAGGATGTTTGAGATAATACAAAATGCTTCTAGAACGAATCACAACATCCCTCAAGGCCTGTAACAATGTGAGGAAAAACGACATTACAAAATGTACTGGTATATTGCTGAAGTAATGTTGGAACACGAATGCGAAAAGATGGGGGAAAATTAAGAATATCGAGATGCCTCGATCATAGTCGATAGTTCCGTGTTCATGCCCTGGGAAATCGATAAGACTCGTATGTTCACATAATCGTAATGATAGTTGAAAATGTAATGGTTACTCCAACCTAAATGTAGTGTATTTCTCATCTTCTGAATACCATATTCTCTCCACGTAACGCGTAAAATGTTGAGGTTAGTTTTTTATAAAAAAAATCATGTTAAATAAACGACTCCTAGGACACGAACAGGCAATAAGGTCCACACCAGGAAAAATGTACAACCTACGAGGGGTAATATAACTTACTCAGAAAAATATCTATTAATAAAAAATGTACGTCCTTTATTCTCTTTTAGGAATAACCTTACATATAAAAATTAAATTAATCATCGATCTGCGCTGTGTAAAATGAAATGACGTATAAGTCCCATAAATTAATAGCTCAGTTTTAATCACAAGCAAACTTAACTTTCAAGGCTTGGTTTTTTATTCATGTTATTTTAAGTGTCGTCAGCAAAAGGTTCCTTAAGCCATGGTCGAAAAGAAGCTTTGTATCAGTCATGCACCAAAGATTTCTCCTTCCACGCAGAAACGTAAGGACAAATCGGATTTGTTCGTGAGTTCAAATTCTCGATTTCACGGCCATGGTCATTGTTGCAGAATGACGTTACAAAATCAACCACCAGTTCAAAAATTAAAAGTGGTCTATGTAACTTTCAGAAGAGATTCTTACAAGAAAAACAATACAGAGCAGTCACATGTGCTTTGACGCCTTCATCTGGATACCTCCTAGGTATGGGAACGGTTATTATGAATGGTTAATTGGAAATATTTTTTTTTTAAATTAAATATTTTTTAATTTCATGAAGTAATTTGTTTCCATAAGCCCCTGACCCAACGCTTATGTGATCTATGCTTTCGAATGCCAAATAGATTTCATGATTTGCCGAATAAAGCATCTAACTTGAATAAAAAAAAAAAAACTTTAATCAAATTAAAAAATATGCTCCAAAGCACCAACCATCATCTAAGGTGCATCTTATTAAATACAGTAAACCAGAAGAAATAAATATTTCCCACATATATTCACTAGTCCCTGTAACCTAACTGTTGGAATTCAAGTTATAGAGATGGACTTAAGACATTCTTCAATAGACTTCTCTAAGAACGTCGGAATGAAAGATGGTTGTCCATGTAATTAATCTTTGTC
This sequence comes from Zootermopsis nevadensis, assembly GCF_000696155.1. The sequence goes on along the minus strand of NW_019059991.1, from coordinate 211,962 downwards.
TTCAGAGTTTGGTTTTCTATATAAAAGGAAGGAAAGTGAGAAGGTTTAGCCTTTGTGTTGCCGAAGGCCGGTTTTCATCACCTATCGCAGTAAACAAATCATCTGTCAGATAACCTTCTATTTATTTTCTCAAATAGGCGCCACGGTAGATCAGTTAAGTTAAGATTTGCCATAAATTTGAGAAATTTACGAACGTTACTTTTTGATGTGTGACCATCGTAACTCAATAACTGTCAAACATTTGCCCTAAATTTATTTTGTTACCTGCTGTTATAAATATTTCGAAAAATATTTTATATTCAATTACCGAAGAAAACGCCTGAAAATTAGGAAGAAAACTCTAGAATCTTTAGAATTACATTGTCAATTTGTGGGTAAGAGAGCTGATATACGGTATCAACAACAAAATGGCGTATAAGATATCAAAATGGTTTCCAGTAACGATGGCTATAGCATTGTCTCTCGTGTCGTGTAGTCCACAGCCTTCTATAAACTACTACGAGCGAGTTGAGCGGATATATCCAGCCCCATACGAACGGGTCATTCGTTATTATCCAGACGATTACGTGGAAGTGGTTTATCGGAAAACAAACAACTTCCGGTTCCGGCCTTATGATACAAGGTAAGCAAGTATAATTCATGATATCAATTCCAAATCTGTCTAGGTACCAACTGTAAACAGTACGTAACTATACAGAAATTAGATAATCACACGTCAAAAATGACGAGAAAATAGACAGTACAACTTCAAAACACAAATTAAAATCATTAATTATCTTCGCTTATCTCTGCTACATATTTTGTCTTAATCAGACAATATAATACAACTTAATGTATTGCAATAAAGTGATGTTAAAATGAGCGATAATCGACTTATTGGTTATACATTTCCTTATTTGATAAGTTTTTATCACTTTGTAATACATCGTGAATCCATACTTTTCTGTCGACAGTCAGTATCAGTTCTGTTTCTACATTACCTTCAGTCTAATAGTGATTTTAAAAAATGGTCATTCAACCAATACTTGTCTATTTACATAGATAAAACGTGCTCAAAAACTACCCGGATTTTAGGAGTCAGAACTGTATTAAAGGCCTGGGAAGTATGCGCACAATTTTAATTGACAACTCTTTATTCTACGAAAGAATATATACCATTGCTGCCCACATGATTACCATCATCATCATTATTCAAATTATCATCCACAATCATCTCAACAGCCATTCTCATTAACATGTAATTATTGTTAGGTTATGTAAGCCTATTTCACCGTTAGAAAATTCAATACAGTCTTCGCAGGTTATGAACTGTGTGAAGTTACCAACTTAAAATTCCAAGATAAATCGTGAGATATCGTAATTTTATCCTGACAATTTAACACGTCTTATCTACAGCAAGGTCACAATTTATCGGATGTCTGTTGTTTTATTTTCTCATTAAATCTGTTATTATCATCATCATCATCACTGTTTTGTTGCATTAAATAATTTATTAAATACGTTCAATTCATTCTCTGACGTCAACAGGGCATCTGACAAAGGTGCAGACGAACGACGATGGAATGTCCTTGAATTTAAACGAATCATCACCGAACACTGTCACGTTGAACAGTTCTAAGAATTGACCGGACATTTGTCGTCATTTATTTTCTCAAAAATTGAGCGGTACTTGTTTTGGCGGGCTAAGAAACATTCTGAAGAACTTCGAATTTTTAATTCTTGTATCTACAAAGTAAACATGATCCACTATCACCTCTCGGTGGGATAGTTTTAATAGTTAAGTCTTAACCTGAAATAATAAACTACAGAGCATTGTGTCTCTAAATTTATTTCAGACGATTGTACGAAAGAAGTCGTGGATGGGCAGAAAGGCGTGGAAACGGAAGTTACCAGATGCTGTCCCAATCCGACGCACAGCTTCAATGTCGCTTTCCCAACAGCGGGGACATCATATCGGTGGGTCACGACTTCATAACTTGTTAAGAATAAAACGAAACGAGTGTTAAAATGTGAAATTCTCACGGCGGTTAAGATGTCAATGTTGGTCATCTTGGTTATTAAGTCGTGCTAACTTGCAGGGTTTTGGACGAACTGAATCGATATTCAGCCCTGAAGACCAATATCGACTAGTAGTCTAACACAAAACTATCGATTTCACGTCGACTTACTTAATTAGGCTTGGTTTCTGAAGCATGCAAAGTGAATCAGGATAGCCAATTTCCATAGTAAAATCCCTGACGTACATAAATTCCCTCCAAAACTTGATATGCAGATACTCACTTAATGACGTAATTAAATTTCGTTCTACGTGAATATATTAGTAATTCCCACTCTTTTATTTTGGCCTGACGAAAGAGAAATTACTTCACCTTCAGGAATTCTTGAACTATCATCCTCAGTCTTTTACTTCCGCGTAAAAATAAATAAATGGTGTATAAAAGTACAGAAGCCAAGCTAATAGACTTGCAATAGCAAGGTGTTTTGTATGCATATATAAGCATTATTTTCGTACGAAAAACACACTTGTTAACCTTCAACGTGATGTCACTTTGTCAGCTTTCCTTTGTCTTTGACACTTAATGCATTGTTGTTCGTTATTAAATAACTTCGAATTCATAAAATATATACACACTATTCATTGTTGTCACAAAATGTATTTAACTGACTACGAAAGCAACAATGCTGGTCTAATGTTCAACTTCCTCGCCCGCATACATGCAATGAAAATGTGTGCCAATGAGTAACTGTAAATTTACCTCATCGCATCTAGAAATACCTCTAAAGACGACAGACGTCATGAAATTACTCTCTGGTAAGACACAGAGAAACTATAACACCCACAAATTATTTTGAATGTGCTTAGAGTAAGGTTACTTGAATAATGGGATAGTGTCCTCGTCTGTGTCGTGCTGTCTTGTGTAGAGGCCTTGCAACGGGCTGATCACTCATCTAAGGAATCGTACTAAATGTCTAAATGAATTAATGATTTCTGAATTCTGAATTGGGACAAGCCACAAGGCCTCGTCGTAAGAATTGTTGATGATGATGATATGCCTAGACTCCTTTTGCTAAATCAAAACTTTACAAACCGAAATATTTTTCAAGTAATATACTAAATATTGACATGGTCTCTCACTCAGAGGGAGGAACACAGATTGAAGATTTTGAGGAGGATATTTGGGCCTAGGAGAGAAAACGGTGGGGTCTGGAGAAAACCACATAATGATGACCTTGAAATCTGTACTCCTCCCCCAATATTGTCAGGGTGATTAAGTCGAGAAGAATGAGATGGGCTGGGCATGTAGCGCGCATGGATGGGACAAGAGGTGTGCGCTGGGTACTGGTTGGGAAACCTGAAGGGAAGAGGCCTCTTGAGAGACCTAGACGTAGATGGGAGGATAATGTCAGACGGGATCTATGGGAGATAGGAGTTGAAGGAGACTGGATTTTGTTGACCCAGGTCAGGGCTTTGGTTAATTCGGTGATTTGTAACTACATTTACAGAACATTGTCTGGGTTCGCGCTGACCTCGGGAAACTGTACAGAGTTCCCGATGGACGCAACGGTGTCCTGCAAAATCATCCTGGAAGATCGTCTCTGTTCCTGGGCAAAGTCACAGCTCATGACTCCGGTCTGTATCGCTGCGTGGCAACAGCGAGGGATCCCGACACTGCTCTTACACACCCTGTATTTCAAGATGTCGATTTCTACCCACGTATCTAGCGCTCACTTTCACTGACACGTAAACCCTGCAGATGGAGACATCACGTTTCACCGGCCGTATTCATTACGTGGTTTTCTTCAGTCTTTGCGTTCTACCTTGAACGTGGAAGGCCAAGATTCACACACGCGCCACGAGAACATCTTTTATTTTTCACGGTTTTGGTTAAAATTCCGGTAGACAAAAGCATTCCTCGAATTTAATTTCGTCTTAATTTCTTCTGATTCGTTATAGTCGTTCATTTTCAGAGGCATGCGAAAACAATGCTGACGTTTATAGCATGTCAATAGAAGAATTCTGCATTCCATTAGAGTAATGTCAGACAGAACTCGTTCGTGGTACCATTACGTGCAGACGAAGGCAGGCTGGTACAAGAGGGGGGGGATTAATAGCAGGTAATTCTCGCTGAGTGTAAGAGACACACCCATTCCTGCATTACAATTTATAAACGTTTCGACTCTTTGCATTGTATTCTCCTGACAGCTCAAAAAATATCTTCATGTAAGAAAACTAATTCATTAGAAATAAATTAAATGAATTTATACACACTCTACGAATACTTAAAATAACTTTTAAACTCTCGTGATATATATTTAACACTCAAGCTGCCAACAGTTATGTTGTGATTTATTTATTTAAGTCAGGGTTCAAACTCTTCCAGAATTAGGGCCACATGGACTCGCGGCCCACAGGTTTATACATGACAATCGAAAAACAACGACAATTAATTAAAAATTGTACTGAATAGCAGATTCAGATATTACCTAATTTTTCTTCACGGCAACACGCGTTGTTTATGTGACATTTAACACTCCTTTTGATTGAGTAAACTTTCCATAAACATCTGCGAGTATTCAATAAAACACGATCTAGTTATTGGTCTCAATTTTGCAATATCATCCATCTCATGATATTATTTTATTATTTATTTAGTGTTCTGTCTGACGACAGGTCCATATGAACAGGATCCTTCCATCCTTTTCTCGGACTGGGACCTGTTCATATACGTTCTTGGCAGATGATCCAGAAGTGGTTTGCCATTGCCTTATTCTGTGTGTGAATGGAGTAATTGTTGGGATGCCACGGAGGAAAACTCCGTGTTGCCTAGACCACGGCCTTGCCCAACACAAGTTATAAATTCGGGCCCCGCCGGGAATCGAACCCGAGACCCCAGGATTATAAGGCCAGCGTTCTAACCGCTAGACCACCGTGGCCATGATATTATATAACTGTTTTAAATCATACAAAATAACAGGATATTACAAGGACCGCGAAAAAAAGGCGGGCCACCGATTAAAAACCACTGATCTAAGTAGCTGCCCCCCCCCCTCAACCCCCCTTCTACCATTTCTGACCGTCACATTCGTTTGTTTCGTCCCTCTAGCGGGGTCCTCCTAACCACGAGAATGTAAACACGATTCAACGGGAAATCCGGCCAAAGTACAAACCGCACCAGACGCGCTCAGCGCCTCAATGTCACTTCATCCAAGGCGAAATTTGAAACATAAACACGCCCCTAAATGAAGTTAAACAAGTCATAGTAATGAATTTAAATATTAACGTACACCAAATCGTAATTTTACCCTTTCTATTTTATGGGTGTGAAACTCGGTCCTAAGGGTAAAATTATAATTTAAGGGTATTCGATAATATTACTAGGGTAATTAAATTTAAAAAGATGAGCGGGTCGTGTAGTATGAATGGGAGAGATGACACACACATACACACAATTCTGATCGGTAAACAAGAAATAGATGGAAATAAAATACTAAAATAGATCTGATCTTAATGAATTAGGATACAGATGATGGTAACTGATTTTGACAACAAAATGAATGCTTCAAGGCCATGTTTTCAGCGAGGCAAGTAGAAATATATGCGATTTTTTCTAAACGAAGAATAAAAGAACAAGTCAGAGTCTACAACAACCGATAACTCTTTAATAACGAAGGCATATTCTGGTAAAAATCAAAATTATATCTAAAAAAACTAAAATTACGAGGAGACTAGATTCGAGAAAGATATGTTAATATACAGAACAGCCCTTTTTGGATATAATTCTCTCCAAATACAGATCAACCCTGAAGATGGAGGCAGTATGTTTCTCCGAAACAATGGTATCTACCTACAAGTCCACACGTCGTTCCTACCAAGAATACCAACATCGACGTATTCACGACTGCGAGAATAAAAATCTCGTACATTTTTGTTTACAGAAATTCTACAAGAATAAAGCAAGAAATTATTCTTATATACATAAATACACATTGAATTTCAAGGTAACATGTAGCAGGTGTTAGAAAGAGATTCAGAAGTGTTTTCTAGCTCCAATATCTGGGTGATGAGTGGCTTACTAACTTTATTCTGGGTCTGGTTCGTCGTCAGTAATTGCCCTGATGATGGAGGCAGCAAGTAACTCTGAAACGTTTGTAAACTTCTACCAGATGACACGGCGCATTACGCCCGGTGCGTTGCTTACTCGGACTGGACGTGGCGGTGCAGAGAAGGGTGTGGAGAGGGGTATCCCAGCTCGATTAGGTTAGCATGCGAGTCCAACCCATAAACATTTCCGACCAAGAAAAAGACTAGAGCACGTTGTAACCAGCTCTAGTCACGAATGAAACGTCTGTTTAACGTAATTACATCGGCAAACTGCGAGTGCATTATCCAGTAGTTTCTAAGCGGCCGTCAGCAAAACATCACTGTCCTGGGAGGATTAATACAGAACTCAACGCTACTCGGAGCTTCCGGAAATTATTAAGGTCGACTTGTTCATTATATCGCGAGTTTAAATTACAAAATTTTCTCACTGAAGTTAAAGATTAATCAATTTTTTTTTCTCTCACGTGTTTTAATTTCGTATATTGTCACGAACGTGACAATAGAAATTATTTTAACACTCCACAGATAAGAAAAAAAAAATCATTTTGAAAATCTACAAAAGTTATACAGAGAGGTAAGTCAGCCTGTTTTTAATTTGTTGAAAATATTAATATTTTTGCATTCCTTTGATGAATGTTTCTTGAACACGTACCAAAACCGCTATTGCACGTAAATATAACATTCATTAAATTTACTATCATGTTTAATTACGTTTTACCAACTGCATTAGTTTAATGTGTAACAAACACGGTAAGATACTTTAAAAATCGGCCCTGACACATTTTAATGTACCAAATTAATGGAGAGTCTGAGGAATACCGTGAAAAACTGTCAGCATAATCAGCATCCAGACATAAATTCTAACAAAAGCCTTTAAGAATCTTTTAGAATACGAGAATAATGTAATATCATCTCCATGTAGCCAGGAAACTGCAAATATTACGTTGGTCATACTGAAAACATCCGGCGATCACGTATTTGTTAATAAGGTCAACGGAACAAGTTCCCCGGAGTGGCGGAGACCACTTCCGAGGGTAACGTTCTGTGAGTAATGGTATGAGTTGTACAGGACTAATTGTCCTGGGAAAAAAAAGAACTTCGCGTTACTTGTTTGATGACTCAAAGCATATCTAATCTGAAGAGGTATACTACGTCTAATTACTGAATGTGTTCTAACATTTCGTAGTTCAAAGACCCCCCCAAGAACAATATATATTTTATGCAGTAAAACCTGATTACAGCGAAATCTCAAAGGACGTTTACATTTTAAATACAAATCTGTAATTTATACTGCAATATTAATTAATAAAATAAAATGTAAAATTCTTTACTTTCTTATTTACACATTTTATAGACGGTCGATCATAAACACAGCACAAAACAATATTTTTCTTTAAATTTTCGTTTTTAGTTTCCGTTAAAACGAGATTCCGTTTATAATATAAAATATTACACTGAACATTCAGTATATACAGCGCTTAATACATTTTCAATTTTCCAAGAATTCTCGACTTCCTTTGATACAACTTCCGTTTTAGATAGAACAAACTGTATATTTCTATTATCTACGCATTTATTGACAAAAATGACAAACATCCACGATCATTAAATAACGTTACGTAATACCACCTGCGAAAACCATTGCTATTGAAAATAAGCAGGCATTTTACCCCCAAAATGCCCAACGATTTCTTATTTATGAGTTTCGTGTGATAAAACTTCTGACTTACAAAAGAAAAATTGTTTTTGGATTGTAACAGCTGTTTTAAATTCTGGGTTAAAGACCCGAATGAAACGTTCGCTATAATTCTCATAAATTACTATGGAAATACCCCAAAAAAATTTCCCAACTGGCAGCGTGAATGGATCCACGAATCAACCTTACTCAGTCCCTGTCAAATGACTCACGTGTGGAGAACGAGTTCTCAGAATAAGATTTCCGATTGGGAAAGAATGGCTAGCTCACTTCTAGTAAAATCATTAACATGACAAGGGCAGGTTGTAATTTCAGCAGCAGTAAAACTTGAAAAGCCTTTTAATGGGTTAGGCTCATGCAGTTTTCTTTGAAACGGAAATTACGTGTTGTCCTTTCCTGTTCTATCCTTCTTATCTTTCGTTGCGGTTGTATTTTTCTCTACCTTTTGTCGAGTCTTTCTTCAATTGACAAAACGCCATTATATTTACCAACAAAGGAATTGAATTATTATTATTTTGTATTATTTATTTTATTTAGAATTATTAAATTGAATTATATTACTTAGGTACCGTATTTAGCCCATTTACTTGTAAAATATTATTCAATAAATGAATCGAATTATTATTATTATTATTATTA
>NW_019059991.1:160667-197315 GCF_000696155.1 Zootermopsis nevadensis | reverse complement strand
GGGGGGGGGTGGGGGGCAGACGAGTATAGACGCCGTCTACGTAATTTCGTAGCTTTTTTTTCAAAAATGAGTTATTTCCAGACCCTAAAGTCGTTCCCAACAAGAAAACTGAAAGAAACCACAAAAATACCTGAAGTATTATGATCAATGTTTCATTAACTCTCGAGTTATTTTACGAGTTTTTCATTCAGTTGCAGAGGAATAGGTTATTTTACATATAATAAAAAAGTGGATGAGAATTTTGAAGGACGAGGTAGTCCCCCCGCCCCAAAAAAAAAATTCTATAACGTTACCGCCATGTGACACGGTGGTCTAGCGGTTAGAACGCTGGCCTTGTAATCCTGGGGGTCTCGGGTTCGATTCCCGGCGGTGCCCGAATTTATAACTTGTGTTGGGCAAGGCCGTGGTCTAGGCAACACGGAATTTTCCTCCGTGGCATCCCAACAATTACTCCATTCACACACAGAAGAAGGCAATGGCAAACCACTTCTGGATCATCTGCCAAGAACGTATATGAACAGGTCCTAGTCCGAGAAAAGGATGGAAGGATCCTGTTCATATGGACCTGTCGTCAGACAGAACACTAAATAAATAAATAAAAACGTTACCGCCACACAACCATTACAAGAAACGTGCTAACTAATGTATGGCGAAATCCAAGATTTCGATGTGTCCCTGGTATTTGTTTATCTGACGACAACGCATTACGTTCGAAATACATAACGCCTACGACAACACGAAGAATATAAAATAAATTATTTTAAATGTTGACTGGTTAGGCAAGAACAGAAGCCTATCCCACTGGTTGGGAGAAAAATATCTTCAGTTGGCATAAAAACAAGGCCAGGATACACAACTTTCCCAAGAAGCTGCTGTTGATCTCCAAGATGAAAATTTCAGTTCGTGTTCGTGGGGAATGGCTCCAAGTGCCATGTAAGAATGGTAAGTTCTCCTGTTCACAAAAGCCACCCTCTGGCCACTATCACGAGTCAGATGATTCCAGAACGATATTACAAGTACAAGTCCCCCACTCTGACAGTATTTCTTTTGACGTAAATACGTCTATAAGGAGGGGTCATTCGGCGAAAAAGTGTAACCTGGTTACCTAGGGAACGTCGTGTTTACTCGGCATTGTTGTTACCTATAAAACATTACATTACATTACATTCAGCTACCACAGACCCATCTTAAGCGTAACTAATTCAAGTTAAATAAGCAAAGTCTTACTCAAAATTATCTCAATTGTGAAGCATTTATAAAGGAAATATTTAGAATAAAGCCAATATATAAACTTCCTTTCCGTATAGGCGTATTTACGTCAAATTCTCCGGAACCGTGGTTCCACTATCACTTTTTTTTGCAATGTTGCATACCTAATTCGACGCTGTAGGGTATGAACTACTGATAGCAGTCATTTAACAAACGAAATAAATACAATTGTATGCCTCACTAAATTGTTCTTGCATTTATTTCAGTTAAACATCAATTATTATAGATACGCATCCTTTATTGCAAACCTAATCACATTAAAAATACCACAATACAGAAATTTTTCCCCCTTTTATTTCGTTCAGTGTCAACACGAGCTATCACTATTCGAATTCGTGGAAAAAATTTCATACTTGATAACAGGAACTATAATTTTATTTTAAAAAACGATAAATATATTTTGTTCCTAGTAGAGCGAATAATACAGAAAAAAAATCCCGTACAAATTTTTGGGGAAACGTCTGAAAGAAACAGACTACTCGGAAGATCTCGACGTTTTCGGAGGATAATATTAAAATCGATCCTAGGGGAAAAATGATGGAATAATCTGGTTCAAGACAGAGACCTGTTGTGGGTTCTTCATATAAACAGGATAATAAACCTTCAAGGCAGAAAATTATTGAATAGCTGAGTGATAAGCATTTTAAGAAGTATCTTGTTCCATGGACTCACTAGCAAAAACCAAGAAGGATTTGAGGTTTTCAAGGCGGAGATTCTGAAGATGACTGTCTTCTAAGTTGTTGCGATGATGGAGGCAGCAAGGGCCTCTGAGAAGTCTTTAAACTTCTGCCAGATTACCCCCGGGAAAGGATCCCGGTACCCACTGGACAGGTGGCTGGGTGGACCCCAGAGCTGATCTGGAGGCAGAGGCTAGAGTAAAGAACCTTCTACCCCTGTCGGGGATCGAACCTCGGCTCCCACATTTATATCACCAACATATTTTTCTTGTCGGGCTTAATAATATATTTAAAATGTTTTTCAGCCAATTTTACTTCCATAGTCTGAAATAAAATGCTCAAGACTGAATCACTTGAATCATAGTCTGAAATAAAATGCTGAAGACTGAATCACTTGAACAGGGTGCCTAATAAAGTTTGTTCTGGGACAATTCGTCACAGGAGAAATGACTGTGAGATGGCTTGGGGAGGAGGCTACAAGAAGATACAAGAAGCTGCAGACACAAGATGGCGGCTCAGAGAGTGGCGAAAGGGAGATGGTGCAGGAAGTAAGGAAGACACGTGGTGGGGTGATCTTGGACCCTGATGACAGCATCAGAGATGTCCTTGATGATAATGATTTCGTGACAGTGGGTAAGCGGAACTATTAAAATAATAATGTATTTGCACAGTAAACTGGGAAATATGATAAAACAATCGAATGAACAAAAAAAATTACGTGTACACCATTATGGGTGATTCTGAACAGAAACTTTCTACTGATACTGAAGATTAAATTCACATATTTGTTTTATTACTACGTGTAAATATATCTATATCTGGTGTTACAACCCGTGAATTACGTAAGCGTGTGCATATGAGTAATTTGTTCCCAGATCTGGGCTCACACAGAACAACAGATTGCATTCAGGTCCATTCACAAAATTGACGAAAGAACTCTCTTAAGTAGGAATAAGAAACAACAATTTTCAAAGCATACTTAAAATATGAGCTTACGGTTCATTGTAAATCCGTCAAAAGCTTCCGATTTATCAATTTAATCTTTCACTTTGAACTTAAAAAAGAAACATAACCGAATATAAAAATTAAGCTTCCACAGCGACTGAATTAAATTAAGTATTATTCAGGTTTGGTAATGGAGTCTCCGAAATTTTGGATTGCAACGCTATTAAAACATGGCTGATCGCTCGAGAAGACTTCATTTCAGAATTAATGTAATTATGACGTTCTGTGTTTTGGTGCCAGGGTTAAAAACGGAGACAGCATGTTACTCCGAAAAGCTGGCATCTACCGAGAAATATACACCGCGGTGAAAATCTCAAATCTCACAAGAACTAATATTTTATACGTAAGAATTACTGATCGACTTATCGATGGACATTCCGTCGACTGTAAATTTTCTGTAGATTTATAGTCGATATATTAAATATCCAAGCATTTGAATTGAATTTAATTTTATTTTCAATTTTATTAATCGTATTACAGCGATAATAATTATAAACTGAGGGGAATTACGAAAGGATATTTTTATTTAAAGCAATAACCTTACACTTCTCTTCAAAAACAGAAAAAAAAAATCCTGTCATGTTGTTTGACCTTGGGACTCGAAAAAAAAACTTCCATATTGTGAGAGTAAATAAAAAATTTAATGAACACGTCACTTCAGTCAAGTTTATAATCCCTGTATTTTTCTAACACAAAAAATTCTGGTTCTTACATCCTTCAGGTTTATAAAATTATTTCTGTTTCATAAAAATAAATTCTACCATCCTTGGTTATAAAACTGGATACCATATGTAAATTGTTTTGAATAAATATTTAAATTAATGTTAAAGGTGAAATCACTGAAATAATTTTCCCTTTACTAAGAGCTAAGTCGAGTTCAAGGACAATTTCTTGTTCTTATGTTATACTGATTTCAGGGTCGTCGTTACCATTTAGGGAAGTTCTCGATTCGATGCTCCGTTCGTGGGTTTATCGACGACGTATCAATCTGACAGCTGCTTGACGTGGAATAAGTAGAGAGGATACTCACGAACGATGAATTGTGAATAGGGGGGGTCATGGCTTGTTTAAATTACTATTCCGGATTCGCCTTGAACGACTGGGGGATACCATGAAACAGTAGTCAGTAATGAAGTCGACACCTTTTGCTACGTTCGTAAAAACAAATAACCCCCCTGTTCCCAATTTGGTTTCGAATCTGCATTGAGAAATGGTTATAACCTCTGTATTTCCAATGCAAAGCGATTATTTAATGTCTACGTACTTCCCACCCACCCTGTAGTTGAGGCTTACGCTTGTCGTCTGTCGACTATATGATATTCCAAGTTCTCACGTTAGCCAATTTTGGGGATGTTAACAATTGTTCTGGTTCTGGAATTTGTATTACATTTCTCGCAATTTTGATTTCGTAACCTTTGTTGTATCTCCCCCTCCCCCCAAGCGCCTACATGGCGTATAGTGGGACAGTTTTACGTTTACCTTTGGGGCGTTTTGTGATCATGTCATACAAATTGTTAATGTCTGTGTGGGTGATAAGTTTGTTTTCTTGGGGCACCATTTTTTCCGTACGTTGTCACAATGGTGATCATGTCATACAAATTGTTAATGTAGCAAAAACGTCTGTGGGGATGATAAGTTTGTTTTCTCGGGGCGCCATTTTTTCCGTACGTTGTCACAATTTCATTTGTGTGTGAACATTTTGAGAAGGTAATGTTTGTTCAGTTCATTTACATATAGTCACTTCTTTTATTTATTTCTTTTTTTTTCCAGTGGTTGCATCTGAACGTTCTGCGTCAACGATAATACCAGATTATCTGAAACACATTCTTGAACCAGTGTATCCTTACATAATAATAGCTTTAATGTTTGAGAGAGAATTCAAGACGATTAGGCTGGGCGTTCTGTAATAATAGCATATAGTCCAAACATTTTTCATTCAATTACTTGAATAATTTACAAAAGTCAATTTCCATTTAATTTTAAAAAATCCTTGTCAGCCAACAAAAAATAATCTAAGAATGGATTTATACGCTGTTGAGTATAATTTTAACTCCATAAAGGATCTGTTTGTCAACGTACATGCTACGAGGTGTGAACATTTCACATTAACAGTGAATTTTTTTCACAATTTCCAACAGTATTCTCATAGTCTAGTGCGTTTGCAGAAAAAATACGTACGACAAACCTTTTTACTATGAACATTAAAAATTAATGGAAACTAATTCATTATGGGAACAGTTCTGACATGTAAATAAATGAAAAACAAAAGAATTTAATCAAAACACCTATTTTCCAGACACTCAGACATTGGGCTTTTGTCGACAACTGACATGGCTTGTTACCTAGAACAGTGGTATTCAACCTTTTTTGTTCTCGTACCCCCAGATATAATTTCTCTTCAACTTTATACCCCCAAAGTTGTTGGTGTATAATTCAAGTAATACATAGTATATTATCTCCCAAATCGAATGTCCTTACGTCCGGTTCTCCTGTGGCTAACCCTAAATCTGGCCCTGATTATTCAGTGTTTATCATAAAAATAATATACATATATTTAAATTTCACGTACCCCCTAAGATGTCTTCGCGTACCCCAGGTTGAATACCACTAAACTAGAAGACATTATCGATAACATTCCTCTCATTTATTATATAAAATGTTTCTTCTCTCTCTCCTTTATCCAGAAAAATTGACAATATATATATACATATAAAATATTTAAATGTGAAAATAAAATTTCCTGAATAAGAGCACAGTCCTGTAAAATATGAGGCACCAGATGAGGTAAGCCTCGAATTATGGAAAGAAAATACTTTTATCTTATTGGTCTGAGAACAGGTGACAGATTGATAAAATGATAATGTTTCTTTCCCATTATTTTATATCTACAGTGTAAAATTTCAGTTTAGAAATGTAAAAATTTATCTACAAATTGTCCACAAATACTCTCACTTTTTTTTTCATTCTATTTGTAATAACCCCATTTAATACCCGAGGTACGTAATTTTATTTAAATTGCTAAATTACGCAATTATAATTTCCTTTAAGAATGCATAGTAATATAGTTCATAATTGTGACAGTTAGCTTCATACAACTAATAATAATAATAATATTATTAATAATAATTTGACTATGGCCAGATAACTGAATAACGCAGGTAAAAGGATGAAATATATGAGTTAGATCTTCATAAAATTCTGTCTATTTTAACATAATTGCAACCATTCTTAACTAATCTCCTATCCACCAATGAAAATGGATTTCACTCACACGTCCTAACCTCAAATAATGCATACGTAGGCATAATAAAATAATTAATATACCATATTTAATCCTTAAAACTATTTTACATCCATATCGTATCTGTATTTCAACTATCACACTCTATTTTCAGCATCTTTTCTTGGACGGTAACAGTTTATCGACAAATGACCTCAGACAGCTCGGTAAAGGCCGCTACAAAATTAAGGTAACAGAAGAAACAAAGTCCCGAAGTCACGAACATGAATGCATCTTATGTCCCAATTAACCCTAATGTCAGCTGCTGTATCAGAATTCATTAGTGTGTTCCTTTAAAATTTTTGAAATAAATTAAATATATAAAATATTAAATAAATTCCTGAAACCAAAAAAATTATTGATACGTAATTAAATGAACGTGCTCACCTCATACTAATAGCAGTTGCTGGAACTCTTCGCTTTAACATGCAAAGAGATCTGCCGTGGATTAGCTTACACGTATAAAGCTTAAGAATTCTGGGATTATATCTTTCAGTTGACACATGAAGCTGAGGTAAAAGTGAATAAGGCAAGAGATCTTGTTGAGAAAATTCTGGAAGAGAAAAAGGGTAAGTTATCATTCATACACGTTATGAACTCTATGTATATTTTTATACATTCAACTCGAAAAATCTGTCATAGTAGATTCATAAGGGTAAATGTTTTTCTTCCGCAGTTGTTTATGGAATAACAACAGGATTTGGAAAATTTGCCAGAATCGTCATAGACTCCGATAAACTTGAGTATGTATACGACATCACGATATAAACTACCTTAAAAAAAATTAAGTCGTCTTGGCTGATCGGTTGTGTCGGTAATGAATGAGTTTCAAACTTTTGGAACATGTATGTCTCTGAAATATTGAAAACTTGTTCCGTACTGACACACAAAAACCAATCACCATTAAAGTTTCAAATCTTGTAACTCCCTCGTAACTTAGCGATACTAAAACAACTGCACATAGCAACTGTTAAAGAGATTGCACTACATTAACATCTTTGATTCTGCGCGTCGTTACATTATCTGTTATTTTGCGCAGAGAACTGCAGTATAACCTCATCAGGTCCCATGCAGCAGGAGTTGGGACACCGCTAGATACTCAGAAAGCACGGATGCTCCTTGCACTCAGAATCAACGTGCTGGCAAAAGGACACAGTGGCATCTCACTCAAAACTCTCTACTGCCTTATAAAGGCATTTAATGGTACACAGAAATATTCTTTCTGAATAGTTTTGATAAAAACATTATATTCAAAGTATCAGTAACATTTTGAGATGTTAAACAACAGTTTCAGCACTTCCATTACAGTACATAATTACTCTTTTCTACAGCATTCTCTATGTTGTTGTTGGAGACATTGTCAGAGAAATGTGGACGCATAAATAAATCTGTAAAATATTAACTAAAGCGACCCATTCACGTACGAGTCCGGCTCGGCTCGGGTTCCATCGAGCCAAACTCGTTTGTGGGTGGGGGGTGTCACGAGCCGAGTCTGCTACGCATGCGCGGTGAAATATGTCCGAGCCCTGCTCACAAGTTAAGCTCGCCGAGCCAGACTCGTACGTGGATGGGCCGTTTAAGACATAATTTTAAATTCAGTATGATTTTATGATTTAAAATTTCAGTCTCACGTACAAAACAATAACTTTGTTAAAAAATGCAGCTATACTCGGTGTTTCGTAAACTCTAAGTATGACTACAAGACACAAAACTATTCTTTATTTCAGCATCATGTTTATCGTGGGTGCCTGAGCAAGGATCAGTTGGAGCCAGTGGAGATCTCGCACCATTGGCACATCTTGCTCTAGGTCTTCTCGGAGAAGGAAAGATGTGGAGTCCGGAAACAGGCTGGGGTAATGCTCAAGATGTAAGAAAAGTGAAAACCACACTTAGAACTCAGTATTATTGACATTTACAGCTTTTATTAAAATTTACTAAAATGATTATCAGCAAAAGTTTCTGTAAAATAAGTTGGCTGTCTTCTGAATTGTAGCGCCATGTAGTCTGGTAGAAGTTTACCAAGTTTCTAAGTGTTACAACCTAGAAGACAGCCATCTTCCAAAAGTCTGATATTCTTAAACCGATATTAATTTCGTTAGGTCCTGTCAGCCCATGGTCTGTCTCCCATGAGACTTAATGCCAAGGAAGGAATAGCACTCATTAATGGCACCCAGCTGATTACATCACTAGGAGCAGAGGCTGTTGAACGAGCTTTCTACATTGCACGGCAAGCAGATGTTGTAGCTGCACTAACACTCGAAGTTCTCAAGGGGACGTCCAGAGCGTTTGATTCAGATGTTCAAATGATTCGTCCGCACAAGGGGCAGATTGCAGTAGCTAAACGATTAAGAGCTCTGCTCCATTCAGAAACATACCCATCACAGATTGCAGGTAAAGTATGAAAGTTATCTCATTAAATATAATATACAATGAGAATCACTTTGCTAAATTTCTCAAAAATGTAAAGATCCTTTTGATTAAATAAATATTCAATGACATAAGCGTAAGATAATTTAGATCTTCAAGTAATGGCAGTAATTTTTATAAGAATGGATGGTGAACTAGAAAATAAAAGCATGGAACATGTTTATAAAGAGGTTAAACTACAAGGTCGTGTTTCAATGTCCCTTTAAAAATTATTACAACAAAGTTTTAATAGTTCTATTAAATTTTTTGAAACTGATAATGTTTTAAAATTTACCATTTATTTGTATACCAGAAAGTCATCGTTTCTGCAACAGAGTGCAGGATGCTTACACGCTACGATGTTGTCCCCAAGTACATGGCATTGTTCACGACACTATTGACTTTGTGCAAGGTATCATAACTGTGGAGATGAACAGTGGCACAGATAATCCTGTATCCTTTATACATCGCATAAATGTTCTACCGCACGTCAATCATCTCGAGAGTTAAAAAATATATATTAAAATTCATATGACTAATTTTGTCATAAAATGCTATTTTTGAGGCAAGACCCAAAGATATTCTATACTCAAGTGGGTAAAACTATAATACTGCTGAAATATTACTGCACTTTTAAGAAAGTTTCTAATTTATTAATAGCATTAATGAACATTTGTCTTACGCTCCATAATGAGAAACTATACTGTCAAGAACAACACATCTTTGTTTATAATTTCTGTAAAGAAAGTAAATAGTTCTTACTATAAAATATTTGTATATACTAATGAAAGTATATCAAGTATATACAGAGAGAGGGAAATTTGTATTTTGGGAGTTACTATACATAAGCGCATGTGTGTGTGTACATAACCTTAAAAATAATTTTAATTAACTCCACAAAGTTTGAGGAAGATGCTCATACACAAGGCATAATAAATCAATAAAGTCTGGGCAAATGTACAGCTCACTATTTCAGTTTTGTTAAATGTCTAAAAATCTTCATGTAGGTTGAAAATAATATATATCAACAAATACATGCAGTTGTGAAGCTGTGTGAAGGAGCTATAGACAAAATTTTCCATTTGTATATAAAAGCAAAGGGATCGGTATGAAATTCTAGCTGCGTTGTTTATATTCTCACTGAATTCAAATTTTGTTACCCCAGAGTTTCACTGTTATATTTCCTTAACAAGAGTCAGATTGTATTTGCTGAGCGTGGGGAAATCATATCAGCTGGTAACTTCCACGGAGAATATCCAGCAAAAGTGCTTGATTATCTTGCTGTGGCTGTCCATGAGCTAGCTTCAATGAGTGAAAGACGAACTGAGAGACTAGTAAATCCTGGTGAGTTACACATTTCTGACACAAACACACGAAACTTTTCACACACAATATTTCTCTGAAACTCTTGAAGACTGAAATTCTCAGGTCAGTATCAGAAGTATATTTCATACCAGCATATCAACCTTAATCACACTGCCTGCACTATAGGGCCACCATGCGCTAACAGGGCGATGGATTAAGTACGAGGTCTATGGGGCTGGTGCTTGTTTTTAACTTCAGAATTAAACTAATAATGGTGTTGCAGGTATTCAGAAAATGTCTATATCTGTAAAGTTTGTAAAAAAATTTATACCAAAGCATTTATGATTCTTAAGAATTAGTTACTGGTTCACAAAGAAGGGCTAACGAAGTAGTAAAATATGATGGCATAACAGATACTACAAGTCACATGTTCACACAACTTCGCTATAAATATGTAACAAATACATAACAATGTTCCGTATATTTTCAGAAGCTAAGTGTATTTTATAATCTGTTTCACAGCACTGAGTGAGCTACCTGCCTTTCTTGTAAAGGACGGCGGTCTTAACTCCGGGTTTATGTTGGCCCATTGTACAGCTGCTGCACTAGGTACGTATCATAACACCTACTTAGACATTTTAATTAAAATCAGAACCATATAAACTCTTAAGTACTTCTAATCATATAAAGAAGAAATATAATTTGTAGCTAATATAAATTCTTGGAAGTTCCTTTACTAATTTCACAAAATTCTGTATGAACAGTGGGTATGCTTTCTTGTTGTTTTTTTTAATGTAATACTGTAGTTGATTGCAAATTACTGTCATAACTATGTAATTTATATTGATATTAAAAACAAGTTTTGTATTTGTGCTATGACATGTTCTACATCCTTGCTTGGGCCTATGATTTATGGAATGTAAATAAATTCCATTCTATTCAATGACAATGGTGATGATGATGATAATAATAATGTCCCACATATACAGTTGCAAACATTAAAACATTCCAACTTGTACACAAGACATTCCTACAACCATATCCACCATGCTAACCTATGAGCTAAAGTGCATTGTGTAGTTGGATTATAATCTTACATTACTTTGTACCATTTTCTGAAGCCAACTTTGATTTTGATTCCTACTCTAAGTACAAATTATTCCAAACAGTAATATTACTATTTTAAAGAATTATGGATCACTTACTTTTCAGGTGTGTAAGTATAACTTTGTTGGATCCTGCAAAACAAAAACACAAGCTAATAACCACAGATTACTTCATCAGAAAAGATACCCATCTCTTTGTAATTTTTATGATTTTGAGTTGTGTAATCACAGGTCAAAGAGGTTAGATTTATGAAGACAATGTGGCACAGTTTCAGTTCACACCTGCATGAAGGAAGCATCAGAAGGCACTGTACAAATCACTGTAACATGACATCTACTGAGTGTAAAATGGACTAGGAAAAATGTCTAAGATGATCAAATCAAATTTCAAGTGAAGTATTCAATAGTATTTTTCCATGAATTTTTATTATAGTAAGGTTAAAATTTCATTATCTATATACCATTACATTGTTTGGCCATGTGAAAATAACATATACCTCTAAAAAACATGAATATAAACACTTCCTTTCTCTACATGTGGAGCCACTGAACCAACAGAAAGGAACCACTCAATTTACCTTGTCAAATAATGTTTCCATCTATTCTTATGTGCCCAATTTTGAGAGTTTTATAAATCATCTCTATTTGTATGAATATTGTGATGATTTGTAGTGTCTGAGAACAAGGCCTTGTGTCATCCAGCATCAGTTGATTCCCTTAGCACAAGTGCAGGGACAGAGGATCATGTCTCCATGGGCTGTTTTGCTGCAAGGAAAGCTGTACAAGTGAGTTGGTATTTTCTCTGGTATAGAAATTTAATTCCAAGTTTTCAGTTTCACTTTAGCTAAGATAATGTTAAGTTTTAAAGCTTTTTTTATTGTTACATATGAAATGGACCACTTTATGTGTCTAATACCTGTCAGTTACACTTAAATTATCCATTGTTTAAGGTGGTTCAAAATGTTGAGAAAGTGATCGCCATTGAACTGCTAGCTGCTTGCCAAGCCATTGAGTTCTTACGCCCACTTAAGACAACGGTTCCTTTGGAGGAAGTGTACAATGTTGTTCGAAGTGTTGTCAGGTGAGAACTTTACAAACAACAAAGACCAGTTTTTATTGTTGAAAACCTTTGGATCTAAACTCACATGAAGGTACATAATTAGTAATTAACACAGGAGAAAGTTCTGGAATTAGATAAGATGATTAGTGAATTCAAATAGCATAATTCTAATTATTAATGGGTTATGTTAGGAATACATAACCAGTTTACTTTGTTATAGTAAAATCCCACTAGAGCATGTGTTTGAAATGTTGCATTTCTTTACTTCAATATTTCTAAAGCTTCTTTGTCTGTAGAAACTACTGGACTCAAAGACACTGATGGAACATTACATAAAAGCTTTAGAGTAAACATCAAATTTTCATAAAACACAAATTTATCAAATATGAAAGAGAGATACAAAAGATATTCACATTTTATACTACATTTTAGTATTCTTTAGAGCCCCATAATCTTGTACTTAAAAATTTTAATATACTAATAACTACAATTATGTTTTGGCTTACTTACATTGCACAGACCCTGGGACAAGGATCGCTACATGGCTCCAGATATCGAAGAAGTGACAAACCTCTTGCTGGAAGAAAAGGTCTGGGGAGCTGTTCAACATCACATTGCTTACTATCATGCTCCAGAGGTAAACATTTCTCTTCCATGCTTCCAGGTCTTGACTCTCTGCTACAACTATGCTGCTCAAACAATATTTGTACAAAAAGTGACTTCTGATGCAACCAAAGATGATTTCCTTGCAGTATTCTGTGAATGATGGTATTATCCTTGTTCAGTGACTGGCAACCATCAACATAAAAACTGTTTCTAAGGTTATCTAATGGCAAACTTCAAAGTTTAAAATCAAATGACACGGTACAAAATTATGGAAGAGTATATCTTTGTAGATTTAAGACCAAATTTTGTGTTCAGATGGTTAGCACTCCTGCTTCATATTTGAGAGATGCAAGTTCAAATAACAGGTTGGAGATTGGCTATTCTAACTGCGGTTTTTCGTAGCTTTCCACAGTCCCACCGGTATATGCCAAGCTGGTGCCTTAAGGGGCTCGTAATAAAGCGTACAGTAATTTTGCATTACACAGACAAGTTTGAAATGCTTTATATTTTCTAAATTCCTGTGGTATTTTGAGAATGTATTTAATATAAAAATGAGAGCCATACTCAAATCATTAATTCTACTGTGCAATGACAGCACACATTAGGACATATACTTTTTTACACTGATCTGGACCAACGTAAAGTAAATATTATTACCCATAAAGTTTTTGTGATATGATGTAGCAAAGTACTGAATTATTATAAACTATATTACTTCCAAAAATAAAATTTCTCTCAAAATTATGCAACACAAATTAAAATCTCTCAGGATTAGAGACAAGATGATACAGGTCTATCTAACTATAGTCTGAGACACTTTTAATCACTGTTTACTAAATTATAATACCATAGCCAATTTTTTTATTTTTTAATGTACTGTAGTATATATCTAATGGAGAATTGAGGACATGCACGACTGTTTTAGGAGCTGGAAACACGTGTCTTCAGCCCCACTGCTGTCATGGTTGGAGAGAAGCAAAGAGAACGAGCTAAGTCTGAGGCGCCATCTAAGAAACGGCGCCTTGAATGACTTGTATGGGACCATCTGTGGCATGGGAATGGGATTAAAACAGAATATGTACACTTTAAGAAGAATATGGAATGTATCTTCACAGAACATAGTTTTAGTTATTTTGAAACTGCAACCTTGTTTAATTACGTATTAAAAGGAATAAGAATCAGAATAAGAATAAATCCAAATCAAAAGTATAGAGGAAATAATAACTAAATACTTATTCAAGAATCATTTGTGGTCATGCCAGTAATAAATTTAGTTTTATTAGCATATGGAATGAGTTTGAAGTTGTAATGATTAAAGTCAAGTTTTGATAAATGGTGTTGATCTTTTATATTTTATATTTATATTACTAAAAGAATCTGGCATTTTTTGTGTTCCTGTAAGGAGAATAACAAGATCCAGTAAAATGTATGAGGAACCATATTAATGTTTTATACTACTTTCAAAACAATTCCTTCAGAGTCTTAACATGAAAAATAAAGAACCTATTAACAATCAAATAACAGCACATCGGTTATTTCATAAATAACTTTGAGATATGACATGAAAAGTATTTTGCATCCAATGAAACAGATTTTGAAGCTCCACTGTGGAGAATTTCTCCTCTCACTTCCATCTCATATACTATCTTTGACGTAGTAAGACCATAAAAACATCAACAAGGTTCGGCACGACATATCCTTGTTAGCATAAAATAACTACTGCATAATATCTCTCAGTTATTTATTTGCTTCCTGAATACATTCATCCATACAAAAACATGTTGCACAAAAAAGTTTAGTGTAAAGTAAAACAAAATCAAGCAGAAATCAATTTTACATGAACTAATGGTCATGCCAGTAATAACCTCATGTTCTGATGATGTCTGCATGTAGATACTGGAATTCAACTATAAAATTCATTTTTGCCATTATAATTCTACATCTTTATCTGCCACCAAAGATTTTAGTTATAGAAATAAATAATACAATACTATAATAATAACAATAATTTGATGATGTAGCACCATCTGGATTACTGATTTTTTGGGCTTTGTCCAACACCTGGTATTCTAAAAGAACACTATGTTTTGAAGACCACACCTGTCTTCATCCTCAGGTGTAAGGAAGGGAGGCACTTATTCATTGGACCAGTGTTTCTAACGGACCCAACAAAACAGGTGTCCCAACCTTCCTTACACCTGAGAATGAAGACAAATCCAGTTTTCAAAACATTGTGTGTTTTTTGAACACCAGACGACAGGCAAAGTCCAAAAACTCAGTAATGCAGATTGTAATACACCATCACCAGAACCCTTTAGACTGAATTTGTACCACCATATTATACCTAAAATCATAATGACTTAAAATTATTTTATATATAAATATGCTTAAAATATAATGTGCAGGGTCATAAATCTCTTTTAATATCTTTAATGGCAGCTTATGAAATTCAAACTGATACTTACAAAAATATAACAATGTCTGTAACTAGTAGAATAATCAATAAATTAAGATCCAATACTGGAATGCTTCCTTCTTCATAGTTATATACATTCACTTAATAGTAAGTACATGTTTCTATTTGAAAAGTCACAACTACGTATACTCTGCATAAACTCCGATATCTTAAATTATTATTATGTTACATTTTTACACTTACGAGATTTTTTAACTGTATTCCTATAATATTTAGGAATGTGCAAACAGTAAAAATTTCAAATGGTGAATTCTAAGCTGGAAATAAAACTTCAGTGGTGAGTATGAAGATGGCCGTCTTCTGCGGTGTAGAAACACGCAGTCTAGCAGAAGTTTAGCAATGTTTGACAGATGTTTGCTATCTCAATCATAAGGGTGCTTACTCATCATCCTGATGATGGAAGCGGCACGAACGCCGGTAAACTTCTACCAGACTACACGGCACAACAATCCAGAAGACAAACATCTCTGTGTTAGAAGGTTTTAAAAATTCAAAAAGTAGCTGTAAACTGCTGTGTTTAGTCACTATTTTCATACATTCAAAACAGCTCTTACATTTCCAAATTTGCACCCCCATATGAACATACGTCATCAGCTTTTTAAACTACAACTAAAGGATCTAAGAGGTTTCACTAATTTTACCATTTAAATTTTAAAGAATGGGATTCAAATCATTTTTTGTTGCAAAAAATACACAAAAAACTGCATAAAAAGGAATAAGCTGCAGTGAAAAGGTCAGAAAAGCTATTCTGAACCAAGTTTTTGTGTAAACATAGTTGAAGAGGCCAAAATGATAGATTACCTAACCTATAAAACTGAAAACTACATCAATGTTGTGTAGGTTCACGTCATTTTATTAGCTCTACTATTATATGATAAAGTTATGACAATTCAGACTTCAAAACAACCTTGCTTCTGAAATTTCACTGTTTGGACATCCCTATTTGTTTTCATATTTTAATACTGCACTGCATTTACTTGATTACTAATGTGACACTATGATTACCAATTATTTCACCTGTTTGACTGGTAGAATTAGTAATCATACCAATTATTCAGATCCTACTGTTGAGAACGTGTCATTCTCATTTACGATGCTGCACAAAGTTGAATCGGATTGCTGAAGACTTCTATTTAGTACCATCACCGACATCTCCCTGAATACAAAACAGTCACAACTCATAGTTAACCACTTCTTTACGCACCACGTAGTTTGGGAACCACTGCCTTTTTTGCAAGAAAACCTAATTATTTACAAACAATGAACTTTTATTCATGGGATGATTTCAGGAAATAAAATCAAGCTATAAAGATTCGGTGAATACGGGGTGCAAAATTATTCTTTAACTCCGACATAGTTATAAGCAACTAATCATTTCTCCATGTGCCTACTGAATGATCACGATGGCTATGCTGTAGTTACATCAGGACAATTTTTCTGCGCTGCATTTACTAAATTTTCTCCATATTACATGATTTTGATTCCTGTTATCCCACCCTGAAAAATTAACTATGTATGTAACTGAGAAAAATTATTAATAAATTAAATTTCAGAGACACTTACCTCAGTCACAAGTTGAAGCAACGTGGTCATTAATTTAAGGACTTGTAGCCTCAGTGACAACATCATCTAATGGCTTCTTGCCCCCATTCAATTCAGTTTGAAATGAATGGATCTTAAAGTGAAGCCTTGACTCCAATGAATAACCAGTATAATTTTTTCTGCAAAATTAAAATGATGATAAGACCAGTTATCACCAAACAACACAACTGATAAAATATGAAATACAAATAACATTCTTGGTATCTTAAAGTAACAAACTCAGTATTAATGCTTTTCTGATTCTTAAGTTGTTCAGTGTTACCTTAAATAGCATACAAAGTATAAATAAAATGTTTTCTTATAAATCTTAAATCTGTAATTCACAGTTACAAGACAGAAATACAGTCTGTCAGATTTCAGGTTCTCACAGTGGCGAGAATGAAAATGACCGTCTTCTGCGATGTTGTGTCAGTAAACTTCTACCAGATTATATCGCATAACATCCCAAAACACAGTCATCTTCAAGAACATGGTATGTCAAGGTTGGTTTGCCTGAGACCAGACCAAACACAGAACACAACGCTACGACACCAACAAACCACGTATATCAAAAAGTTTGGATCAAAGTCCTAGAACAACTTCCACACAGCAACCTCTTATCTGTTTCATGTTTTGAACAAACACCTCAGAAGAATTATACATATCGAGATGTAGATTAAAAATTACTGTGCCCATGCGCACACAAACGCACGAGCACGATGTTTCATATCAGGCTTAAATCTCACCCGAGATCATCTTTAATTCATAAAATAATAATTTAGTGTACCATCACACATCATAAAAGGCTTTTCAGACATGTAAATTTTATTAATAAGAAAGGTCAGAAATTTGTAATAATACCAATAGAAATTTTACATTTTTATTCATGATAAAACTGTATTAATGTGAAGTACAAAAATCTATATAAAGGCGCAACTTTAAGACTTGTGCTTACAGTACCAACCGTTGTTTTACTGCCATTATCTTTGATTTAATCATACTAATAATATCTGATGAATAAACTTGGCTCCTTACTTTGCATCCTCCAGCAGCTGCGATGTTTTTGAAATGTTCCCCTGTTCTCTGAACAGCAATGCAAGTTCCACTAACGTATACGGTATTAAGTAAAAGTCCTCCCTTAGCTTCTTCTCTAATGAAAGAACACTATTTAGACATTCCTCCGCTTGCAGTGGACTTTGCATGTGTCGGAGACTTGCTCCCTTCAACAGCAGCACCAGAGCTCTGTTATCGGCATCAAACTCCTGATGTTCTAGAAGAAAAAATATACAATAACCATGCAACTTACACTTTACAGACGAAAGACCTGTCTAAAATTAAATTCATACCAAAATAAATAGAATTCTTTAAATATATTACACCTGTAGTAAATAAATTAAACCTTCAAACACATACGAAAGTAAATGAAACTTGTCATTTTAATTCACTGAATAACCTTAACAAGCAAATTTTTAAAACCTTGCCTGTTATTTTTAACCAATGTGTAAATACATGAATAAGCACACAATCATGCACATGTGCACATACACATAAAGCACGCCATATAATCTTTAAGTAGAGACATAAACTCAGTACATACACAACAGATATTTTCATAAATTTCATTACAAACAGGCAACAGGATGAATATGACAAAATTAATGGTGTTACACTTCACAAAACTGTGACATAACACTTCATATGGACGTAACAGATTAACAAGTTCTGCTAACAAATCGTTCAACTAGATTTTGGTGTCTTCGGGTTACAGAACGGAAAGTGAAGTGGCAACTTACTTTTCTGAGCATCAAGTTTGGCCAATGCCTTCTCAATCAACTTGTACACGTTCTGAATCAGTTCACGTTTCTTGCCCAGTACTTTAAATAAATTCCACACATACATAAGTTCCAGTGCTGGTAGAACCAACATCTTCTTCTGAGCAAAGAAACGTTCACTCTTCTTCACTACAAACTTCTCCATTGGCAACGACTTTCCAGCAATTCGCTGCTTCCACTGAGGGGAGTCTCTGAAAGAAAATTCCACACAATCAGACCACAGTAAATGAGTAAACAACTGTCATTTGAACTGAAAATTATCTAATTTGCATATCCTAATCAAAATAAGTTATAAAAATAGTACTGTCTGAAAACAAAGAATTAAAAAATATTATACATAACAGTATTATAATATATCCGAGTTATCAAATATTATAAAATTCAACTTCAGATTCTAAGCCAGTTTTATATTGCAATTCCTTGGTTGTTGGCTAAATCTTATTTTTTGGGCTATTTATAAGAGCATCAAAAGTTAGAATTCACAAACTGAAAATCTAGGAGTAAGAAAAGAGAAAAAACATCATAACTGTTATGCTATGTATGTACTTCTTAAAGTAAAATTAGTTACTCAACTGAAACAAAATGTTTATTACTTAATATTGTAAATGTATTAAAGTTGGATTATTTTGAAAGTTATTTGATTTAGAAATTTTATGTAAGTTGCTACTGAACAGTAATTACACTGATATCAGAATCTGTCAGTTATTAGGCATGAACGAAAAGAAATGTAATTTCACCTCATGAGGATCTCAATTTCGGCCTTCTCATCTAATGAGAGTTCATCGCCAAGCATACAAAGCAAAGCTGCTTTCTGATAACTGTAGATGGTCCGGGACCAGCGACTCTCGTGCAGCAGCTGATCAGCATACAAGCTTGCCTCTCGCCACTCCTGTTTGACACTGTCGATTCAAACATATAAGATCACGTGAGACAGTCGTAGTGGTGTCAGTAGCACCATTTTTTAAGTTTTTAAAGTAATCCTTATGACCTCTATTAACAAGGAGTACATAATCATAAACTAAATGCCTAAGATAATATCTGTGTTAGACTGGTTTTTTTTTAAAACATCCTGGGGAGAACACATCAGGGAATTTCAGAAAACTACCATTTTAGGATCTTCGTGCATCATTCGAAAGACGCTGTCGTAAAATATGTAGTCATCCCTCAAAATAAAACTATACAATACATGTAACACGTATTAAAAACAAAATGTATTTCGGAAATAGCTGCTGCACTATGTACCTCAGGGGCAAGGTTTGTCTCGGGTACATAGAAGTAAATACCCTATAAAGCGGTGAATAGATGGAATAATAATAACCAGATACTCTCAAAAACACCAGAGAACAGTGGCTGAGGCCTGGTTGTCCAATTAAAACAAGCAATGCAATGATAAGTTCCTCTGAAAAACTGGTAGCCACCTACAAGACACGTCATAACTTAATAAACCACAATCCAAACTCTTAACACTTGTTTATGATTTCATGAAGAGTCTAGAATTTTTCACTTCACCTGTTTGTCCACATCAGCTCCCAGAAACAAAGATGATGAAATTGTGGCCACATATTCTGAGACTTCCACGACTTTAAGTACCATTTTATGGATTCATCGACGTCTCCTTTCATAAACTCTAAGCGTCCTTTAAAAAAGAGGAACCACACTCCTTCAGGATATAGCTGAAAATATTAGTAAAAGAACATAAATTTTATTAGTTACTTGGTTTTAGAAAAAGTAAAGGCTAATCAATCGATCAAACAAAACAGATGGCCAACAGACAAAAGCAAAATCTCAATTTTTAACCAAATCTACTGAACCTTAGAACATTATATGAGTTTACACATGAAGAAAACAACTATCGTCTGTGTGCATGAGAAAAATCTGCAACAACCAAACTGACATTTATGATTTTAATATGTGCAGTCTTTACTGACAGCCCATTGGTCATTTGGACTGTTTTTAAGAATTTGGACTGCCACTTCACATCAAGCTTGAAGTGGTACTTGAGTAGAACTCAGCTTATAAACTTAGAAGTTAAAAAGACAGAGGGAGAGAGAGGGGGAAAACATAAAATTGATCAAATTCTGCTTGACAAGTCGATGAGCCATAACCTTTAAAATTCCCTGAAGCACATATGGGTTTTATGGTCGGAAGGTTCTAAACATGAAGTCATGGCCTTAAGAAATCAATATATAAAGACAGCACGCAAAACAAAGACTAAAGGTAATTTCTGTTACCTATTGCACCAAACTCCTTAAGAATTGTGCCAAAAAATTCTGAAAGAATAAAAATCTGAAAAACTCACTTCTGGGGAAATAAAAATGGGTTGCTATATAGGATTTGAGGTTTTCACAGTGACAACTCGAAAGATAGCTGTCCCCAGGGTTGTAGAGCCACGTCGTCTAAAAGAAGTTTACTAACATTTCAGAGGTCCCTATTGCCTCCACCTCGGAGGCACCTCTAAAACGTTGATCAATATCTACCAAACAACATGGCACAACATATCCAAGACAGCCATCAACAACAAAAATTAGTTCTTATATATTCAACTGAAAATTTTAATAGAAATTAATTTGGCCATAACAAAACATGTCACCATGTGTTAAAATAATAAGTTCAACAATGGATGAAAATATTTACTCACTCTGACATTTCTTAAATCAAAATTTCACCACAATAACATTACTTTAAATTACTCATAAATAAATTCAATTGCAAACCTGAAGCTGACTTTTCAGTATCTCATCACAGAATTCTATGTCCCCATCAGTATGACTAAGAACATACAACACAAGAAGATGATAAGCAAGCAATGCCATCACACACAGGACTTGACGTACGCTATGGTGCAGTCGGTATCCCATCTCCAATTCATGTATACCAACTTCCTGGAACAGATACAAAAAATTAAACTACAGGAAAATCCTCCGCCTCCATCGGGGATCAAACCCCAGTCATCCAGTCTGTGGCCAATCATTATACTGACTAAGCTAACCTGGCTCGGTCTGAGCTAATTTTGGTCTTGGTCTACTTAATAATGCTCAGCTCCAAAAAATGTAGTGGTCTTTTTTAGCACATTGAATAATGGATCAAGTCAAAAAAAATTAGTAATATTGTATACAATGCACCATCGTTAGAACCCGTAAGTGTTAAGCAAAATGTTTCTGTTATTCTTGTTACAAAATCTATGAGTACTGGCTAGTATAACTAGATACGAATGGCAGATTAAATATACAATATTATAAAATTTTCTGCAACAAAATTATTGTACAAATGCAACTTTATGCAGGCATGATATGACAAGTGAATAATGAGCTTGAATACTGCACAGTTAAACTCTGAGAACTCTTGAAATCAGATTACCCCACAAATTCAGGACAGAAACCTAAGGAAATTCAGTTAACTCTAAGATCTTCCAAAACAAAAAATCTGGGAAAAGGCCTAGAGAATTTTACTTCCAGTTTAAATCACATTACACTTTGAAAGAAAAATGCCTGAACTTTTATACCGTTTATGAGTGTATGGCTACATGAGCTACATGAAACTCACTTTGCTTCCTGAAAACCCAATGAACTCCAACAGTTTTATAACGCGGCCAGGCAGCAATGAGATCATCTGAAACAAAAGATAACCATTTAATTTTACCCAAAGAACTTGCATGGTAAAATATGCTGGAAAAAATATAAGAAAACAGTAACAATATACAGCAGCTACAATATTTTGGAAGACCCTATTAGAGAAGAAATGCCTGTAGAAAGCACGTCTCTCAAATTACTATCCGACAGTGACATGACTAAAAAAAACCATGTAGGATTAGAGGTTTTCACAACGGTGAGTCTGAAGATGGCTGTCTTCATCATCCAACAAACTTTCTCCAAAGCCAAAGTGTTTCTGTATTGTGGTTAGCATCTACCCGACCAAAATATACTGAAAAAATACTAACAGTCAAAATCATACTCACAAGATTAAATGTTCCAATTCCCATTCTGACACCACTCTCAAAATGTACTTTATGGCTTTCATCACCCCAGTTCCTCTGGTTTAAAATGTTCATACATTCCCTATGAAAGATATTACAAATGATAAATGTGGTATCAGTTTTTTCAACACTGACCCAAATATGTGCAAAGTGGCATGTACTAAATATAAAAGTGAGTGCTAATAAACAAAGTTAGGATAACCGAGTAAATTTACTGGCTAAGCTGGGGACACACAACCGTACAAAGTACGTCCGTTGCAACGGACCTACTTTTGTACGGACGTAGGTGAGGACACCACACGAGCGCCAATTACCTTGGCAGCTTGAAAGGATTTAGAAAAAAAAAATAGTATTGTCTGTACTTAAAAATCATAATTCTATGACGGACGTCACCATGTGCGTTACAATGGACGTACTTTGTACGGTCGTGTGGCCCCACCCTAAGGGCTTAAAAACAGGTTTACTGCATCCATACCAGCCCAGAGGACCACCTAACCTCTTCGCAAATGGGTATCACGATTGCATGAAACTGACAACTCACAGCAACTAGTGTTGAGGTTAAAATGCATGGAGCCTTACCTAATGGTATGACAGGGACAAATTATATTTAACTTTATTAAAGGCATATTTTGGCCAAATTAAATATTGTTGAACAAGTCTACAACAATAATTAAAACTAGTTTTGTTCTTTGAGTTAAAACCTCTTGATTCAAGCACAAAATAACTGACTTTATTATTTATTTTCCAGACTGATGAGGATAAAATCTTTTGAACTGGTGGTCCACTTGCCAAATTTTGTATACATATAATTTATTGTATTTACATACTTTTAGAACTCACAAAATGAAAACCTAGATATGTTCCTTTCATGTCACAAACGAGAACCACTAACATCCACTCACTTAACAACCATACACATTTTAGTTCAATTAATAAAGTATTCAAATAACATGCAAGGAATTTTGAGTATTTAAAACTTGAGATTTCCATAACTCTGGCAACTGATGATGATGATGTGCATTCTCATATGAAATCAAGAAATAATACACAAACATTTTAGAGAACAGATGCAATATGGTACTTTTAAATGCATCGCCTGCTTTCTTGAAACAAAACAAAGTCAAATTACCAACATTCCATCATGATCCTATAATTTTCTACACTTACACTTTCAAAATTATTCAAAACGCCTCACTAAAAAAATAATAATTGGTTCAGATTTTCCCATAGATGGAAAGCAATATAAATTATGACCTAACTGTCAATTAAAATCAGCTAAAGAATTCTGAACTTAGTTCACAGAAGGGAAAAATGTTATGAAAATGAAATTATAATTAAATTACACTTACTTGTAAGAATTGTAACAGGTACGAATCTTAAGCCCAGCTTTAATAAAACTGACAAGTGTTTCATCTTCCACAAATGTAAGCATAGATTTCAGTAGCAAAGCTTCTGCATAACATAACTCTGCATGAATTTCCTCTGTAAGAAACAAACCTCTACCATTAAACTTTTACAATCTCAAATCTCTTACTTTATTTATTCACAGGTTATTTCCTGGTATGATACAGACAATGACTACAGAATATGAAACTGGGTAAAACAAATAACAAAAATGTGCTCCACTACACCTTTGATAAGAGACTGAAACTCAGTGAAACATTCAAAGCAAGTTCAAGGTCATTGGAATATGAGACAGTCATACACCAAATAATTATTCATGAACCCTGCATATTCCCTAGATATTTATTGAAAATTTAAACTGTCCATATTTCAAATTACCATTGTTTCAACTCTGGGTAATGTTTGCGTGCAATTAAATTACTCAAACAGTACATATAAATGTCCATGGAAACTGTTGTATTACTCCAGATATTTCAAAACAGTTATAATTTTATCAATAATACTGTAAGATCACACTCTTCACTAGCAATAACTGATTCAGAATCCAATACATAAAAGTTTTGCAGGAAGTTATTCTTTGGTTCAGTTTATACAGAAACTGATATCTTTTATATAGACAAGAAAAGGAGAACATTAGGAGATTCACATCAGGAAGAATGGAACATAACCTCTGCTCTTGTAACAACTTGCCTGGTGAATACAGATCATAGTTGGTTTTCTTCACTATCTTTCCCAGTGACTCAGAAATGGAGTTCTTTTTTCGGTATCTGTTGCAGACTGTCATGCACTGTTTCAGTGCTTCGGAAGCAGCCTCTATGTGTTGCTGAAATACAGTAACTGTTGCTTATGACAGAAAGCAAAGCAAAGTCTTTAGTCTCTCACAAAAGAACAGGTAAAACTCATACACCCTGCCACTCCAATCTTCTTATCACATGTCTCACTACTATACCGATTCAAAGTTTCTCCCCCCACTGTACTTAAATATGGGAAATTTTGAACCTAGAAGATGAATCAAATGTTAATATGTTATCCAAAATATAAATCTCACTTGTTAATCAATTGTCCTTATAATCTGAAATATGCAAAACCAAAAAGTGAGAAAATAACTACCACACAAAGCTATAAAATACAACGTATAAAAGAATTATACTGATTTATAAACATATCAACTAAAATAAGGTATGAAACAGCTTGCTGTCTTCATGGTTGTTGGGCCATGTAGTCTGGTAGAAGTTCATCAATATTTCAGAGGTGCTTGCTGCCTCCATCATCAGGCCTTATGATGGAGGCAACAAACACCTCTGAAACGTCAGTAAACTTCTACCAGACTACACGGTGCAACAACCTAGAAGACCCCTAATAAAAACCTTAACCTCGTCATCCAACCTACAGCCAGTCGATTTACACACTAAGCTATCCGGGATAATAGCTGTCGGTATAGGATATCTAATGACTGGCACTCATAATCTCTTATGGCAAGATCTCTACTTCAAGTTTAATTAAAATAGCTGTATCAGATTAAAGTAGTTAAGGGAAGACAGGAAGAATTATGTGGACTATAAACCATTTCCTTTTTGTTATAAAGCTAAAAATGAATAGTTAAATGTTACTTACATGTTCAAACGTAAGTATCGCTTCAAGAAATGTGAGTACACTGTTCCCAACTGAATGATACATACTGCTGCTGGCCCTGAATTACAAAATAATAATAGTAGCAATTCCATTTATTTCGGTCCTTATTTTATTGTGCTGCTTCAAAAGCCAAATGGCCGATAACAGAGTACAAAAGAGAAAACAAAAAATTAATATAATGCTAACAAAATGAAAATAAAAATTACATCATCATGCTAAACAAAACAAAAAACACACACAAAAAATGCTACTAACACAGAAGACTAGTTATTTTAAAATATAATTAACTACAACTAAACATTTACTAAATACATTATCTTAATATTTTTATGAACAATTCTTGCAGTTGAAGTACATTTACAAAGGAACAAGTTTTACAAGAGGAACCAGCAGTAAACAAACAGAAACCTATAAGATTTTGAGTAGAAATGCTAATACCAACAGTTTCTGGTAAGAAAGGGCAAAATTTAAAACCATTATATACACTAACAAGAAAAAAGGTATCAAAGTACTGCCTCCTAGTGCATGAAGTTTGAAAATGTAGGTAATACACAGCATTTGCATATCTGTAATGGATTTATAAAAGAAACAATTGTAAAAAAAAGGGGCTAAAAACTTTTTATAGATTTGCACAATCATGTTGGCAATAGCCGAAGGTATTCCATACGGTGGATGTACGACGTATACTGAAGTTTAGATACATTAAAGTAAACTGTAACATCAGAAGACATGTCAAAAGAATGAAAAGATTATTATACAAATAAGACACAAAAACTTGATAGCTTGTGGAAACGTAATTCCACATGTTGGTGGAAATAAACTTTAAAATACAGAAAAAAAAGTTTTACAATGTCTGTACAATTAACAGGGGAATCACAAAGATTGTACTAAAATAAAGTGAAGCTTCCATGGCGACTGAAGTTGATGAAAGACTCTCGGGTTACCAGCCACGTGACGCGGCTGGTAACCCGAGAGTCTTTCATTAATTAAACTAAAAACCAACATCAGTTTTCCTTGTAAAGGAAACAGCTCGTTTTATTACCAACGAGCTTCAGTAGTAGCAGCTACGTACACAGTCAATGTCTAGCTGATGCAAAAGACAATCTCAAGGAGATGTTATGACCCAGAGCATTTCAGTCATTAGCAAAATGAAGATAATTAGAACATTTAATAACATTATACAAGCCACTGATAAAAAACAGATCCTTGAGGGACGTTTTAAATTACAAGAGCTGTAGAATAATGAACACGAGAAAGATTGCTGCTTTGGTAACCTTGAAACCAATTTATGTAACCATGAGATAGCCCATAATTATTATGTCTATAAAAAAAGGTAGGCATGTGGAACAAGGTCAGGGGCACCCCTAAAATAAAAATGAACGACACCAACTTGATGCTGAGAAAAAACTGAAAGAGGAGTTGGCTATCTTCTGGGTTGTAATGCTGTGCAGTCTGGTAGACATTTACCAGTGTTTCAGAGGTCTCTGCTACCTCCATCATCAGGGCCATAAGTCACTGCCCAGAGGGTAAACTTCTACCACACTACATGGCGCTACAACCAAGAAGACAGCCATCTTGATACTGCCATGAGAACCTCAAATCCTACTTAAAATTAAAGGGATAACAAATTCATGACAGGTATCCAAACTGGCAATCGTAGATTTTTATTCAGTGAAACCATTCTGACAAGGTTCAATTTAATCTTAACTTCCCTGATTATCCTGAGATATTACAGGCTGATAGTTTAAGCAAAAACAAATATTAATTCTAGTTAATTCAGGTTATCTCAGTATAGTTATCATTACAATTATATAAGCAAGATTTTTTCAAATATGATCAAATATTTTTCAACAAAATATTTTAATAATTTCATTTTTCTGGGCATATTCTAAAAATGAAATAATATGTATTTCTGGGTCATATTTTCTGAAAAAAATTAATTTAGGGACATGTTTAAAATAATTAGAAACATGGTCATGTGTAATAAAACCATTAGAAAAATGATTAAGAATAGAGATTCATTTATAATTACTAACAGAAGAACAGTTGGCATTTCTATAAACATGAACACCTGCTTCTGTCCATAATAATAACAACAACAACAACCTTCGTAGAATTAGTAGCGCATACTTTATAAACTGACATGAGAGAAATATCATAACTTAATTCAACATACACTTACCATGGCTGAAGAATATCTCTTGCATCACTGAATTTATTATTGAAAAAGTAATTGACTGCTGTCCTTGATTCATCCACGGCTGTTAACAAATCCATGGAAGATACCCTACAAAACAAGCAGTATTCAGGAAATCCTCCCAGCAAACACACCCAAATAACAGAACAGGGTTGGACAGGTGTGCTATTTGGAGTACACTGAAATTCCAAAGGTGTTCTTTATGCCACATCAAAGGGCAATAATGTCGGGAAGGCAACCAAGGGAATAATAAATGCAGCAATGTTATGAGGAAACAATAGTATGCAAGGTCACAATTAGCAAACAGTTTATAATAATATTAGTAATCCCATAAGTTAATATTTAACGAAGAAAATAACACAAAGCTACTTACACCGGCTGTGATTCATATGCATCTTGGAACTGAAACAGACATACAGTTTCATGTAACATGCATTCAAACATTGTTTTCTACAAATTTTACAATACACACGCACACAGAGAATATTATTTTACATAAAATGAAGCACAAAGCAAGAGGCATATATTTTCAAGGTACACTGTGGTTACTATTAACAATTTCAAAAAAAAATTATTTACTATTCTGTCAAACAGAAAAACAAAAAAATTTCCTTTCCAATTTCCAATATATAAATATCATGTTTGTGTGAACATATGTTGGTGATCTCCACGGTGTCTCATTCAACATACCCTTGTTTCCTTCCTTACGGAACATACGTTTAAAACTGTATATTTTTTCTCATTTTTCCCTCACCTACAGACTAGTTCAGATACTTCCAATTTCCCATAATTATCATATTCATCATCATTGTTACCATTGTTGCTGCTGTTATTGTTGTTAATTTGTGAAAAAGTTCGTTGGCCATGATGTCCGAAAAGCATTTCACATTGTCTATTGACTGTCTTAAGAGACTATCAAGAACTATCTTATAAATCTGAGATATCCAGTCACTTTAATAACAATTAAATAACATTTAAAGATAAAAAAGAAAAGGCATATTTTGAATTTGTGACACACATTCAACCTCCCTACCAAGCCAAAGCGTGTCCATCCATTGATATATACTGAACTTACTTCATCATCTGCATCATTGTTGTCCATTGTAGGCTTATCTTGATTCACGTATGGGAAAAGTATTTAAAAGTACCTGGTCTTCTCTGAAACAAAAATAATTATGTTTCATCTTACATATAAAATTAAATTATAATAATAAAAAGGTTCTAATACAAAAATTGTTCTTTTGGGATTCTCTCCCACCCCCCACCAAAAAAATTGCAATGGGTACAGAAACAGAAGCAACAATTTTAACAAAATAGTCAAAATTATTTATATTTATTCCCAAAATGCCACTAATAAAATACTGTCTGACAACTTGCGTGAAATTATCATTTTCAGTTTCAGTGCAAAATATATTTACCTCAGCAGCCAGTGTGACCAATCAGACTCCTTTCAACAATATAAACTCTCAGAAACTATTCAGATTCTTGATGGAAGGTACCTTATATTAATTCCTTAAGTAGCTTCAATCATATTAAATTTCTTACAACAGTATGCTTAATTGAGACAAAGACAGACAGTCAGAATGACTACTGCATTCCATCACATTTATATGCTTAAACGATTACTCAAAAAAGGTCATGAACTATACTTTAGAAATACAATCTGTTTCAACAAAATTAAATCCCAATAAAACATTTAAATCACATCCACATAACATACTCATATATATGACAGAAAGTAACCTAACAAAATAATGTACAGGTGATGGCAAATATGGTATTACAAGAGTTGGTGTGTAGTTTTCCCAACTTTAACAGAAATAGAGAAATTGTAGAGCATAAATACAGACTGTTTGACAAATATGTGTCTAACTTAAAGCTTACAGTCTATGGAATATAAACAAACCTATATAAAACAGGTCCTTTTTTGATTCCATACAGATTTAGTGGGCATTGAAGTTACTTTAAGTAAATATATTATAAAACAAAATGTAATAACATTTATTTGTATCACACAAAGGATTTCCATTCATTTTACATGTGCATCTGATCAACAAATCAAAATTTTCAAGAAGAATGACACATAACGTACATAGAGAACATAAAAAAATGCATATAGAAATTTGACACAAAAACATCATTTGGGAAATGTATGTGTGGATACGAGGATAATACTATAATAGATTACAAGGAACAGAATATTATGGAGTGCAATGGATTCAATTGGCTTAGGATTCGGACCAATGGTGGGCATCTGCAAACATGCTAATGGTCCTTTAGGTTTCATAAAAGCAGGTAATACAATAATTGATACATTCAGTGTCATAAGAATCTCAACTTCTACAAAATTTTAGAATAAGAGATAGGGATTAGCTCCATCTAGTGGGCCCAACTGAGTAGGAACCTGAAGACGGAAACGTCGTTTTTTACGTTTTATATTTTATTTACTAGATGATGGATAATATCCAAGAAAATTCTTATTCTAATGACTCATCACCATCATCAAGAACTTTTAGATTTGATTCTACAAAATTTCTTGACAATATTCCTAACAGACCTACCTCCTTGTGGTGCACCCTGGGCAACGTCTTTGATGGCAAAGTGGTCTACAAACTTGGCAAAAAAGGGTCAAAGATGGAATTCTATGTACCTGCCATTTGACACAAATAAATAAATATTCCTAACAATTCTATAAGAGCTTCTAGAATGTATCGAATTTTAAATAAAATGTGTCTTTATAGAACAGGCAGTTCATACAGACAAAATAATCAATGAAACAAGAATAAAGCTTCCCCTACATAATAACACAATATAATATAATATAATATGTATCAAACACCAGTACAAATATATATACCTCTCTCACTCACCTGTCACTCTTGATTGGTTAGTTGGTTGCATGATACACAGGTTTTTAATGATACTGTATCAGAAGTGGTTATCTACTAATAAATGAAAAAAGATGATTATTATGAACATTGACCTAGAAAGAACAGTGGAGGAAGCAGTTATGACTCAATTCAAAGTATTAGATTTGGTCAGATTAGCTTAGCATATGAATGGGTTGGAGACCCAACTCACATCCTGCAATTTTGCAAATAGGCTGTAAGGAAGAGGGTTAAACTAGGTACTATGAAGGGTCTAAACATCAAGCAGCTTAAATTTAAATTCTGTTCGTACTACATTTCTGAAACCAAAATCCCAAATGTGTGTTATATTATCCAACTGTCTTAACATGTTTAAAAACATATTATGAACCCGACTTGGCACATTTCGTAATTACTTAACCTATTACGCTAAATTCAATTAACATACTCAGAATCACACACTAATCCGTAATTCCTACATACTTAATATTGGCAATTTTAAAACTACAACATATTAAACATCACACTTACTCTGCGTATTGTTAAATATATGCTGTACTACCGTTGTACATATTCCTGCATTCTCTACACCGTTCAGACACTTGAAATGCAAGTAACCTACTTCAGTGCATATGTCGTAACACATAATGTAATGCAATTAGGAAATCATAGTAAGAAACATAAAAATCTCTAACGAAGTACAAACTCGGAATGGACATAATTTCTTCCCGTTTTCTTGGCTGCATTTCAAAATGTCAAGCTAATGCGAGTACAGAATACATACAATGCCGTGATGTTAGTCACTTAAATCTCACCTGTTGTTTGCACTGTTTCATAATCTGTGTCTGCTATAATCTTTCTTGTTACCTGTCTGCTGTGAATCAGCTGTAATTTCACAATATTTATTGTTGTTGTATTTAAAAAGAGGAAAGTATGTACATCACTGTTAGTATTCTGGAATTTTGTATGCTTTTCTAAACTTCCCTGTCATCATAAACACAGGCACAGCCTTAGAAAAACACCAAATTCACAACTTTGATTCCGATCATGCGATAATTAGCGAGATTATGGTTGTATATATCACGTATTTTAACAGCAGATGGCAACAAGCGTGAATCTGAGTGTACGTCAACATTATTTAATTACGGCAAGCGATGCAGACAGAGTTGTAGGAGAAAAATGTAAAGATATTTTGGGTGGAATCCAAAAACGTATTTTTAAGCAGTGTTAGTGTTTGTTTGATGTGCAACGTCTCATAAATTTAGTGTAGTGTACTGCGGTTTCTTAACGAAGGTTGACCAACTTTGACGATTTGATCAAAATAAAATAACGGAGGTACAAATTCAGTCACGCCCCCCAGAGTACTTAATGACTTCCTGAGTCTTTTCTTCTTATTATTTCTAAACCCTTTTGATCGGCTGTGGGTGTTTGGTATTTCAGTAGTTATTGAGGTTAGATTTGTTTACATGGGAATGTATAACAAAGTAATGCCAATAAGCATGGTCATTGAATTGCTATTAATGAAATTTTATGCAGTTTATAGTATACCACTGTTATTTAGAGACTTCAATCTTGGGGGGGGGATATGACAGAACTTGTGTAGCAATGATATATGCCAAAAATGTGGTTTTAGGAAGCTGCACTTAACTCTTTAATGACGACCAGATTAGTTGGAAGTGTGTTTATGTAACGCACCCTTGAAGTATTAACAACATTCAAAGGTGCATGAACTCATTATCTGGAATAAGGACAGTGGAAAGCAACATACTTGAAAGAGGCTTCAGTTGTAGTACTGCTTATACCGATACATACCAGAAGAGTATGGTTTATATTCATCTGAATCTAAGTTTTCTTAGGCATTTTTATTTAATATACCTGCTATAAAATGTGAAAGGGTCATACTAGAAAATGCACATTCTGCATAAACTGTCAAACTTAAAACCTTTCAGTGGTAGGAGAATAAATTCAAGATGGTTGTGTGTTAACCAGTATTCATTCAGCATGTCAGCATCTGGCTGTTAATGCGAGGTTCTCGGAGAGTACGAAGATGTCTGTCTTTTGGGATGTTGCATCATATGGTCTGGTAGAAGTGTACTAATGTTTCAGAGGTGCTTGCTACTCTGATGACAGAGGCAGCAAGTACCTCTGAAACATCAGTAAACTTCTACTGGACTGCGTGGCATAACAACCTAAAAGACAGCATCTTCAACTGTGGAGTTCCTGCACACGATTTATGTAGCAGAAGAGACTTCTAAGCAGTACAAGTGTTGCAAAAATAACAGGAAATGGTACGTTACATTGAGCTTTGTCTTAATTCGCTGGTTTGACTTCCTTTATTTCAGATTAAGTGATATATATGACATTTCTCATACTACAAAAATTGAGTTGATGGCTTTTTGCCTTAGAATACTTCAGTTAAATGCTACAAACTATAATTTAAAGTGAAAGATGA
This sequence comes from Zootermopsis nevadensis, assembly GCF_000696155.1. Next base: position 164,187 of record NW_019059991.1, on the reverse strand, counting down.
ATTAGGTTTGTCTCCTTGAAATATGGATGGAATAGGAGAGAACTTTTCTGAACAAGAAGCTAAAGCTTCATTTTGGAAGAAAAGTACAAAGGCAGTCCCAGGAAGGTGAGATTCAATTTTAATGTTTGTTTTAGACTGATTTATGCATGATAATAGTGCGTGAACCCTGATAAATTTTGACTTCATTTATCAGTTTTCAAGAAACTTGGAGTGGAAGTCATTACTGGAAGTTAACCCTACATAAATTTTTACCCTTGTCTTCAGTGATGACAACAAGGTGTCTTTGAAAATGAATTTACATCGTGTAAATACATATATGTCGACGGCAACATTTACCACTGATTATACCAAAGGTTTCTAAACTTAGGCAATTGTTATAGCCAAGTCTTATTTATGTTAAAGTAATACAAATAAGGTGTTTGATATACCACAGGCCAAGTCCAAAGAAAGATCCTAGGGTGAATCGACAGCGGAACTCTTGTTCAACCTCTTTTCAAGATTTTCAAGAAAGTGTTAGCGATGCTTGGGACATAGGGGACGATGAGTTCTGCATCGTTTCAGGTACAAGATTCAACAGTTTGTTCTTTCTACTCAGTAAATTTAGAACTATTTATGTATAGTAGTTGTTTTATTCACATTTTGTTAAATAACGTATTTTCTAGATGTGAAAATCTCCAAGAAAGTAGCCCAGTCAGCTGCGTTGAGTGTAATAAACAGTCATCGATGCCCAGTTACTAAAGAGTCTGTGCCCAACTCACAGCCATGTGACTTTACAATATCCGAGGGAAAAAAGATAGAAGCGGCACTGCAATGCTTAGCGTCACATACAGGTATTAACTTCGGCAAGGATGGAGTGTTCATGTTATCCATTGTCAGCCTAGTTAGCATTTTAAAAAACAAAAAAATCTTACTTTTGTTTGTCATTGGTATTCGATACACTGGGAAACAGCACATCTAATCAAATAAAATACATTGTTAGTTAGCTCCAGCCAACCAGGCATTGCAAGAATGTTGCACTAAAACGTCACACAAATTTTCCTTTTAAAGTTAAATTTGCATATGTCATGAGTCACTTGATGATCATGGTTGACTTTGAAGCTTGTTGAAACCACCCCAAAATGCTTACGTGTGTCGTGTACATATCAATAAAGTGACATGCAGGATATGGTTTAACAGTAACCACTTTTTTATAGACCCGCACGTGGCCTCTCCAGCACACCGCACATCCACACCTCAAGTGCCCAGTTCACCTCCTTTACATAGGCAATTTCCGGGGCATCCACAACCTCTCCGAGGGAGTACAGGAAGATCTAAGTTTCATATTCCATCCCGTGAAGGTTAGTAACAAACTTAGATAATTTATCAGGGTTGTGATGAAGAATTATTTACGTATTCAAATTCATGTTTTATGAATCAGACTGTATTATTGTCTTATCTTCTTATTTTGAATTTTATTTATATGCTTCAGGAGGCGACTGTGAAACAAGCAAACTTGAAAGATTTCAGCCTCTGCTGGAAACTCCACTGTTGAATCTTGAAGAACTACGACAACTGAGTTGGTCGGGGATTCCCGTGAAAGTCCGAGCTATCACTTGGCGCCTTCTCTCGGTGAATTACATCATAATTCATTTTAATTTAATTACCAGTATAATATTGATCTTTCCTATGAAGGTACAGAATCATAGGATGAATTAGTGCCAAACCATATGCACCAAGTCTTTGTTATTTCCACGTCTCTTTGTTACTTGACAGAAGCTGTAATAACTTTATCGTTCTTATACAGGGCCATCTCCCAGCCAACTTTGAACGAAGGCAGCAGGTTTTGGAAAGGAAGAGGGTGGATTACTGGAACCTTGTGAAGCAGTATTATGATACAGAGCGGGATGAGACCTACCAAGACACATATAGGCAGGTTTGTGATGACCTGAAAGCCAGTTCACTGTAAATCTACAAGGCATATAAGAAGATTTTCATTAAATATATTTTTCATTGTAAAATACTGTAATTTCTGTATATGCTGTGGTATGTGAAAATCAGAACTATGAAGTCATACAGACTTTATTTTGTTCTGGTGATGAAGATTGTGTGGCCTGTTGTACGATTTTTTTTTCAGATTCACATAGACATTCCACGAATGAATCCTCTAATAGCGCTCTTCCAACAGAAGACTGTGCAAGAAATGTTTGAGAGAATCTTATTTATCTGGGCAATTCGACATCCTGCATCTGGATATGTCCAAGGCATTAATGATCTGGTTACTCCGTTCTATGTAGTTTTTCTTCAAGAAGTTATACCAGCAGGTGTGTGTGCTGGTGTTGAATTCTGTCAGACAATAAATTGAAAATTTGACTTATGTACCTATATACAAACTTTGCTTTTCCACTTTTCTGTGCAATCTGCACGAAGATCAGGTATTATTATTACCCTTTTAATTCCATGTATCGTATGTCGTACAGCTGGGGAAAATGCCATGTCTGGGACGACAGTGTCTGAAAATATATGCCTCTAGCAGACTATAAAAATGTGTCTTGAAACGTGCCAACATTAAATCACAGAAATGTCTCACAGTGAACGATAACGTAATGAAAGGCAATGTTACAGCACAGAACTAATTTTTTATTAAATTGTATGATGACGACCCAATTATGTTTTCTTATTATAATGACAAAATCAGAACTGCGATGAAGAGATGGAAAAATATTCCCACCCATATGTTGCACAGTTTTAGGGCAGATCACTTGCTACAGTCATACTTGTTAGAAGGGAAACATATGAATGAGTGAAGTTATTTCACCAGCTTATAAATACAACAGTTTGTAATCCTCTGAAAAAATATAGAGAAAACAGGAAGCAAAACTGAAATGTCTTAACAGGAAGAGTTTTAGAAAACCCAACAAACCAGCCGGACCACAAATGAAGTTGCTGCATACTCAAAGCATAGTAAAAGGAGAAATAATGTACATTTTTGCAAAAAAAATATGAGGATTTGTGATTTGAGGACCTTAGTAAAATGTTAAACTATTAGATAGAGTTGAACCAAGTCCAAAAATTAGAGTGTCTTTGCCCATGGAATGACTGCAAATGAGGTAAGCTGAAAACATTTGCATATATTTTATGCCTTGTATACTGGCTGTCAAATTTAATTCAAACTATTTTTGTTGGAGGTATGGAATAATTTATTAAACTGTACATTGAGTTGCACTTCAAGATTTAAATCAGCTGTACTTCTGTCACAAGAGCCTGGCATTGAAGAAGGAACCAACATTTCTTTCAGGTTACAGTAACCTTATGATTGGGTAGTATTCACCTGTGTTCAGAACTGTGTAAATATTCTATGTTTAAAATTGTTATAAAATGGTTTTATTGAAACATCATTCTTTGTTTCTCAGATGGAGATTTGGATAACTGGAAAGTGTCCTCATTACCAAAAGAACAGCGTGATATTATTGAAGCCGATTCATTCTGGTGCCTCTCCAAGTTCTTGGATGGAATCCAAGATAATTATATCTTTGCTCAGCTC
>NW_019059991.1:142418-160650 GCF_000696155.1 Zootermopsis nevadensis | reverse complement strand
ATTCAACATAAAGTGAATCAGTTAAAGGAACTTATACAGAGGATAGATGGTAAAGAATTGCGTTAAATAGTATTCTGTATCCTCGTGTCAAAAGGTCCATAAAAATTAAAGTTTAAGTGAGATTTGACCACAGAAGTTATAATTAAGAGTTCTAATGACATTCATGTAAATATTGCAATAGCTTTACCTCATTGCCCCCATATGCCTACTTGGATGATGCATATGATTAGGCATAGAATTTTACAAATAAACAATTTCATTCTGAATTAACAATATTTCAGGCCCTCTGCATCGACATCTCCAACATCATGGAGTTGATTACCTCCAGTTTTCATTTCGATGGATGAACAATTTGTTAACTCGTGAACTGCCTCTACATTGCACCATCCGTCTGTGGGATACTTACCTGGCAGAATCAGATGGGTTTGCTTCATTTCAGCTCTATGTATGTGCGGCCTTTCTTCTGCACTGGCGAAGGGAACTGCTAATGGAAAAAGACTTTCAGGTAATTATCCCTGTAAGGAAAAAATGTTTTTTGATTTACATGTTTTCACAATTACTGCATAAATCAGAATAAACTGTACTACAAAAATCCCAGTTTTATTTTAAGATTGCTTCATGTGAGAAGTATGTTGCTTTATACTTAGAATTCATATTAAACACTGTATTTAGTATCATCATATGTTTTTATAACTGTCTTCTTAGGGTCTCATGTTGATGCTACAGAATCTGCCAACTCAAAATTGGAGCGACTCTGAAATTGGTATGCTGGTCGCCGAAGCATATCGTTTGAAATTCACATTTGCCGACGCTCCAAATCACTTACAGAGTGGAGAGAGATGACCGGGTCTACCTTTTGAAGAATGATCAAAGACTTCTCTCTTAATTGCATGAACAGAAAAGTTGTGTTCCATGAGAACGTGTGAAGATATTACTGGATTTCACATGACACAACTTTTGCATATGTATTGTAGATTGTTCTAGCCACAAACTGTGTGCTGAGTAGAATGTGCATAACATTATAATACAGTACAGATAAATTGTTAACCTTCTAAAGGTGCTGCATTATGTATTGTCGTGGATTGATACCATTAAATTTTGCTCGTTATATACGTAAAAGCTTACAGAACTGACGAGTGAACTCATATGTATCTGACTTATGTTTATGAAGTTAATTCTGAACTCAGAAACAAAATGTGCATTTCCTTCATACAAAACACGCAGTAATTTGAATAAATAAATGGAATAATTGATCCAGGCATTAAGGATCATTGCACATAATACAGTGATACTGATTTTAAAATAGGTATATTCAAAATGAAGATGTGCTTCATTGTTTGATTATTCGTAATGTTTTTCACAACACAGTAGCTGGAGTGGGTCAATACAGTTAATATTCATTGCATAAGCATTAATTTTCATGCATAATGCAGTGCACCATAGTGGAACATAAAATAATGTATGAAGACAATCCCTCTTAACTGGCCCAAACTGAAGTGATGTTTACACGGTTAATTTTTTTTACTAAGCTTGATTTTAGAAAACAGACCATTTAGTTTACGAATAAAGAAATAAAGCTTTTATTACAGTGAATAACAGATTATTTTGCACAAAATAATGGATTTAATCTTCCATCTGCTGCATTCCCCCTACAGTTGCTCCAGGTGAATAATAAAATACATTAGTATCACCAAATAATCCATGACATTTTCTATCCTGAACTTACCATTTGTAATCATTTCTTATTTGGTACTAAATATTGTCAAGTTGATATAGAGTTAAACAGAGGAACAAAAATAGATCTTATAATTTTGTGATATACTTAAAGTAAAATGCTAATTTTAAGTCAATTTCAATGATAAATTTAGGAGTTAGAGATGTAAAGTCTATATATTCTTATACCATAAAAAAATGAACATGTGAAAAGGAATTGTGCATCTTTCCAACATTTGTATGGTAACCATCTGAGATTATCTTTTCCAGTTTTATGGAAACTGTTACAGCTACATGACTGAAAAATTTCAGAATGATAAAGCAAAATTACCTTTTATGAACATAAAATATTTACCGTACTATCAGCATTTTGGTGGTATCCACTTTTGTATATTGGATGTTGCAAGTTGGTACAATGAAGTCATCTTAATTTTCATAAAAATTTATGTTTCTCATAAAGGTTTCCATGTTTAAGAATGTAATTCCTCTTGTTAACATGGTGATTATGAAAAACAATAAAGGCACTTTTTTTGGATTTTTTACCTTTCTAGAATCTTCTCCTTTTTTCAATAAGTCTACCACATTTGGTGCAAATTTGTGCATGAATTCTTAAAATATAAGCAAACATACATACCTGAAATTTCAATTTTTTATAGATATGTAATAATCTTTCCAATGTTTGTATGTTTCATTTCATCCAACAAAATAAAAATAGTTGGTTTCTAATTCCTTTTGGCCATTTGGGAACATAACCCCAAATTATAATAATGCACTAATGGGAAATAATGACAATTATAAAATTACAAGACATCACCTTACTCCAACTTGTAATGATTGACAACTGTTCATGAAACACATACCAATTATCCAGATGAGCTACACAAAGTTTTAACCACCCATAATACTGAAGTCTTTCCTCTGACAGGTTCCCTAAATTTGTGCATTATAAGGATAAAACTTCAGAATCACCATAGCATTTTTTACACTCAACTCTGATGAGCAAGTTATCTCAGTCATTTGGGTGGATACTAACAGACATTCATGGAAATTTCCCAAATTTGTCACCCAAAAACTGAAGGTTCCACAGAATGCCTTTAACCATTTAAGAGTAATTGGGTATGTTTAATTTTATCCCACCATTTGTTTGCAGAAAGAGTGGAAAAACAAAAAGTACCCAAAACTGCAGATTCATGTAGCAAATTTGTTTGATAATACTTTCACTATCATAATTAAATCTTCTGTACTTATGCAATTAAATACATATGTAAATGTAAAGCCAGTTAAGAGGTGTCCACCACTATAATTTTTCTATAATTTATGGACAATGATTTGTGGTCTGCTCTTAATGTTTGTGAGAAGTATCAGTTCATAAAGAACTGAATTATCATACCATTGTAAAATAAGTCGGAAGTAAATTGTATACTGTAAAATATATAGAAAGAAAGTATTTTTAAAAACAGCTTCAAACTCACCATCAATTCACAATCTTTGTTTTCTGAACACAAAGTTTATCATTTCAATTACTATCAATTTACTGTGTAAAACAGAATTACTGAACACATTTAAAATTACCTCACACTAAAATCCTCATTTAATGTTGTTATGAAACCCTATTCCCACTGACTTTCCTTTTATAAAAAATAACACAATTACTACTAATACATGTTAATGCATTTGTATATAAACTCTGAAATTACACAGTCCAACACAAAGTAAATATTATATAAAATCATCAGAAACATTTTTAGAATAAAGTATGGAGACAATCACATTGCAATAGAAGCGACTATTATACAGTCACTAAAAATATAACAAATATGCTACTTTACACATTAATTAATTGGACTCATCTAACACATATTTTTAAAGACTACTAGAATTTTATATAGCAGGGATTCAATTCCCAACAGGAATATTGGAATCTCTCTTTACCCTTTCATTCAGAATACAGCTGGGTGTCCATCGAACTGGAAGATGTGCATGTGATCATTCAGCTCCCTCAAGTGCCAAGTTTAAAAGTTTGCTGCTTTATCGCTATGTTCCCTGCATGCCTTTGTAACATCCTGCTTACACACTGGGAGTAAGTGTTCCCAGCAACATACCAGGATTTCATTTAATTGTCACTCAATACATTTTGAAATGATTTATTACAAAATGAAAGACAGCTGGAACCACAGTAAGGTCATCAACATGCTTCTGCAGAAAATGTTTAACTATGAAAACTTGTAAAACAAAAATATTTTTGTGAAGCCAAAAATCCAATGTTATAAAAAAATATTTTCTGTTCTAAATAAAGTAAACTTCCAAGTTTAAAGTGACGGCAAAACCTCCGAAACTCAAAAAACAATTATAAAAGGATAATGGACCAAAGCAATCAGGTAACTCAAAAGTTCCAATTCTACAGAGCAATAATGTTTCTCAGTAAAGGTCTATGTTGTTGCAATTTGATAAATCATAATTTTCAGACCAAGTCAAGATTAAAGTTAACAAATCTAAAAATGTAACTGAAGTGAAAACATGTACATAAATAAGAAATTACTTTCAAGTCACAATGCACATACTTCCATACAACCCAAATATTCATGAGTAATCAGAGATTTTAAACAAATACAATTAGTATTCGTGTTGAGAATATCACACTTACGAAACACAGTGGTTACAAACTTTAAGCAGTATTTACACTGAAGCAACAAGCAACAGTTGATACATAATACATGCTGCTTATAGAAACAACACGCAGAGCAATTTGAATCTTTCACATCGGAACAGCAGAGTCACTTTTTAAATTATCAACAGTAGGTAATGTATGTCAAAAGCAACTTTTCTGCTACATAAATGAATGATACATATCACCTATCAGTACGGAGGGGGTAATTTGTAGTGTCTCACTGCATCATCTACGGAACCATCTAGTGCGCAGCACATCATAGTATTTAGTAATAAAGTTACCGAAGAACAGTGAATTATTTATTAAATTGGTACAAATTATAGCAAATGTGGTAAGCAGTGATCACTTCATTCACAAACATTTAAAAAAATATATAAATTTTATTGCTCTGGTGTGATATCACATACCACGCGTTGCTTATTGCTCCTGCCGAACATACCACGAGATGGGGAGGTGGTAGGATGAGAAGATATTCCAATAAACTTACCACCAGAAAGAAATCAAGACTGTTCAAGTAAAATACAATATCCTGTAAATGTATAGAAAGAAGTAGCACACATACACCATGAAAACAAAATATACAAATATTATCACAAAAAGTTCTAATAAAATAAAAGCGAACTTCACAAGCTTCTATGTACATTAAATCTTTATACACTGAAACTGAAAGTTCAGACAGAATACCTAGTTATAATTCATTTATTCTTTTTCAGTCCCACAGCATATTTAAAAAATCTTATAGGAATTTATTCCTCCACAAAATAGGACAGATGGCATTGCAAACCGTAATGACACATCAGCAAGTGATAACGTTCTTTTAAAAAAACCGGTGACCCCGTGACAATCGGACACAGCGTGTTATGCAATTTACACATAAATAGCCCACTTCCCAAAAGGGTAAGAAAAAGTACTATTAATGCTATGAAAACTCAGCAGACAGTGAAATGTCATTAAAAAAATTTTTTAGTGGACCTCAAAAATATACCTGCTAAAGACTGAAATTAAAATTTATGAAAAATTAAAAACTTCAAACCACATAACAATGATTGTATTTACGACGACAATAAAGAAGTTCATGTCTTAACTGGGGTTGTGGCAATTTAATTTTTTTGCTTAGAAGTAGTAATTAGGGACGTTTTCAATCCCAATCATTAAAAACAGAATTAAGAAAGATTTCTGGGCTAACCTGAAGATATTCCATGGCCATGTGCTCAGTCCCTGCAAATACCAACAAAGTAATTTGAAGAAGCCCACAAGTTCTTCCTCAGCATCTCTACTCATTTCTATTTTTGTCATTCATAATCAACCATCTTAATGGGACCAACAAAACCAGGGCAAAACTATAAAATCGAAAAAAGAATATGTAAACACTGAAACTTTCTAATGATTAAACAGAACAAGTAAATTCAACAAGACAGTTTCTTTCAAGTCAACATGATTAAGATGTATTGTCTGCTAGTATACACTTTTTTGACTCAACGCATCATACTTAACCAACCGTACGGTGAACAAATTTTACTTTTTTCATTAAAAATATGGGATCATCTTATACTACGAATGAAGAAACATGTATAAGAAAAAGCAATTATGGAGAAATACACACGCGGTAACTGTGAAATAAACAAAAACTCGTATACCCATACAGTCCTATACTTACATGAAAATATTCCGAAGCATTAAAAGGTGGTCGAGTGGTAGTTTTGTCTGCCACTGCACCCAAGTTTCATACATTCAAACCCAGCCAAGGTAAATGGATTTTTAAGGGTAATAAAAATCTGTAGCACAACTTCCTTCGGAGGGCAAGTAAAGCCGTCAGTCCCATGTCGTAGATTTACGGCATGTAAAAGATCCTTACGAACATAAGAAAGATGAAAACCTCAAATCCTACATAAAAAAAGATGATTGGTAAGCAAAATTCAGAAGTCACGTTTCTCAGACATCTCTCTCCTGTTTCACTACCAGATGACTCTGGCAGTCGAATCAGGATGAAATATATAAATTGTGCACAGGCAGCAGGCTGGCCACCTACTACTCTAAAGCACTAAAGATGCTAAAATATGAAAAGCTGACCTGATTAACTGTCGTCACAACAGGCTTTAGCCTCATCTATGAAGTGAAAAAGAAGCAATAATCATTCAATTTTGCTTACTGTTACTGCCATACTTAAGCATGATATTTATCCAGTGTTATATTTTTGGAACCACTCAAATGCAGCTGTTTACCTTTCTTTTGCGGTACATTTTGTCTGTCACGAGCCACCCTCCCATGCTCAACAGTGTAGTTGGCCTTGCATAAGGTATCGTTGTGAAAATATGGAAAGAACATATGTTTATGCCAGGTAAATATACCTGTGATGGGGGGTGTCATCTTAAATCCAGTCATCTTACAGTTGGGTATATCTGCCATACCATATTAGTTTTAAAACCCAAAATTTAAAACATAATCAATAACAAGAGCATAACAACCAACTATGTAATGCTTCAATCGAGGAATTCACTTCAGTCAATGGCTGGCTGCAGCTGTCTTTCGCCTGTTTTCCAGGTACTGTCCCAAAAGCACTGCCGGAATCCGGTATACTTCAAAAGGATTGGAGACTTTCACCAGGCGAACATTTTCATTTGCAGAATCAAAACCTATTAGAAATAAAAAGTGTGATGTAAACACAATCATAAATGTTTACATCATGAATGTGTCACACACATGCAACATGAAAATGACATTCTGCTATACACGTCTCATGAATCTGAATAAGATGAAAGGCGTGGAGGAGGAAAGGTAAGAATATATAATATTCAACCATATCCCTGATTGCGCTGCTCTTTGTAGGTTACAGTTGGATGCATTCCTCTCTTTAGACACAAAGCAAAAAGCAAATTTTCCCCACATCTGCATTGCACAATTCACGCAACCAAAACAAATTTTCCTCCACTCCCATCCAAATCCGTGACAAATATAAAATACACAAATCACTACTCCTACACTTAAAACACTTGATGTATCCTGACAGAAGAATGTATTTCTGCATTACCAATATTCATCGGTCCAAAAACAGCTTTCTCAGTTTGTTACGACAAAGAAAACATCTAAGGACTTACTGTGTGAAATAAGACAGTGGTACTGGGATACAGCGTGTAACAGCAGTCTCTCATAACTAGACAACGATGATGAAGTGTAAATACCGCACGGCATTTTTGAAAAGAAGTCCACCACTTGATTTTCTAAAAACTCCAGCATACCCTAAAAATGAAAGGCATTTTTAATATCAATGCATGTAATTATATAAAACATTACTCTCCAAGATTATATCACATAATAATGTATGTGGAACCTTTAACAAACTTCATGGAGCAGAGTACTTCCACGGAAGCCAATTCCTCCTTTTATGAAACAGAAAGTTTCTTTGTTGTGTTCACAAGAGCTGACCACTGGATCTTATCCTGTTCACACCTGCACATCATCCTATTTAAATTATATTCACTCATTCTCTGGCTTTATTTGTCAGATTTCAAATGTTTTTCTGAACCACATCACATACAATAAAACATTCCATTGGATGCTGATGTCTCAAGGTAATGAATAATACTGATTAACAAGAATTAACAAAAACAGGAGGCATACATGTCCTTTAACAACAACCTCTCCCTTGTGTCATAAAATGTAGTAAAATTGTTACATATTTTCAGTTTCACTTCCATTCGATTAATCACGAATGAAAGTTAAATACCGCTAATTACTCACGAGACACCTTTGACTTTGGCAGTATGAACCCATGCTGAAGTAAACCTGTGGCTAAAAACCAATGTATTCAAGTTGAGAAAACACCGTCTGGTTGAGTTATATGTGCAAGTTACTTCAACTTAATTTTCTAATATTTTTTGTTCTTTATTTGTTCGTAGCATAAACCAAACACTTTATAAATGATCAACAGACACAATAATGGTAAAACGATTCACAATGAAGACGATAAGTCATGTGAATCACCAGTGCAAACAATCAGTGGATTGGAGTCTGATTCTGCCCACATTACCAAGGTCAAAGCTTTTATCCTCGTAACAGACGCTGATTTTGCATGTTTTTGAGAGTCAGTAGCTTGTAGTTTAATGACTGATGGGTTAAACTGAAACATATTTAATTTTCTTCAGTTATTAGCATCTTCATAATTTTTAACTGAAACTAAAATACTGCAGAACAGGTTGGACAACACCATGAACATATCTTACCAGCGGTACACGATTCTTTTTCAGGACATTGCGCAAACCAGTTTTAATGTTCCTGAAAGCTTGATCTCCAGTCACAGGTAAATTGGAAGGAAGATACACCAATCTTTTCCTAGACCGTGAAACAAAACCTTTATTTGAAGTTATCACCAATTGCACTTCTTCACTACTTTGAATGAAGTTGTCCCAGGCCTGAAAATGAAAAACTGGCAATCTTCATCTGCCAAATTTCTGAAATTCAATGTTAAGAGTTCAGTTTACACACATATATAATACTCATATACACAGTATACCAGGAGGTCCCTGCCAAGCTTATATGAATTGTTCCTTCAGTTGATATAAGCCAAAATAATCAAACATACCAGATATTATTTTGACAAACTGACACAAGGAACATTCTGTACAAATCTGACAGGAACATTCTGCTACACCAAATATTCAACAGTTTTAAATTAAAGCTTAGGACACCAGCGTTTCTCTGAGACACTTATTCATAATTCATCATAAAAGATGACCAGTTGATGACGTACCCACTGATCTCAGCTGTATTGATCTATATTACCAGCCATCTCAGTGCAGCTGCAACTACTATGTACTTAATGCCTGCAGGTCTCGCAGAATTCGATAATTTTTTAGGAAAAAGATTCTGACAAATGTTGAATGTATTAAAATTCACAAAAGAGCAGTGTGTTTTATTGATATATATTCCAAGACATTGTACAGAGTTTAAAATGTACAGAAGTATATATTATTAGGTGTTTTAACACTCTACATTTTATGTTATACAGACTCCACCATGTATTAGGGTAGAGATTTCATTCTCTACCCCTGTAACCTATTCCAAAATATATATCATGCAATTATTAAATAAAAAACCAACCTCTAAGGAATCCCTATCCTCCAATAATCTTTGAAAAGCATCATTAGAATTCTGGACTAGATCATAGATTGACACCTCCCCGAGTTCTTCTTCCTCCAATAACGTCATGAGCTGATTCACTGAAAGCACATATACATCCAAACAACAGAATTCACACCCAGCCCACAGTAAAATATTTATTTGTGAAACATTTTCATTACCAAAATCTAAACATTTATTGTTATTTTAATTACTATATGATTAAAAACGTTAAAGTAGTAAAATACTGTGTTATTTTATTTTAAATAACTGCTTCCTAACCATTATCATATCGGCGAGATCTCCTCTTGCCTAAACACTTCCTCTGACTGCAAAATGACACTGGTACAGAGGGTACTCTATTACGAAGGCGTCTATAGGCATGGCTAACTGGGGCTGATTGAGCATCGTCGTGAGATGATCCTGCATGATCATCATCACTCGAGTCAGGAATGCTGCAAAAAAAATCATGCGTGCATATTCCATATGCACAATATGGTATACGTTTTATGTCTACTAGGTGCATTTAGAATGCAAAGAAGTGTATTTTTCGGTGCGCATCACAGCTTTTCAATCTTTTTTATTCTATGAGCTCAATACAAATGTATCGAAAGGGGTGGCTTTGTCTGAAATTTGAAACAACTGATATCCTATGAGAACAGTACACATACTTTTATGAACCGTTGGCTGCAGACTAGAGCCACATAAAGTAATATTTCACATTTCTAGTAAGTGCACCAAATTAAAATCAGAATCAGTGATACAGAAAGGTCTAGCATAACCTGAATACAGAACACAGTAGACGCACCGCCAATTCTAAACCACTGTTACATAAATATGACTGCTTACCCAAGCGATTCCTCTGATGAGGCAAAAATGCCCAGTTTTGCGTCACTCTTTCTAATAACGCCCATTTTCAATAAAAAACATATAAGTAGTTTCCGTTTAGCCTTTATATACCAACAGCTTGATCTTTCTTTCGGTTAGTCTTCCTTGGCATAGATAAAACCAATCGGTCCAAAGTGATCCATGGATCCACTTACATAATCCGTGGCCACATAGTATACCGTTGTGAGGGTGGACCAAATGTAGAAAACATCTTTGTAATGACCAATACAAACAGCTGAGCTATGATTGATTCCGATGAAGGTGGGATTTTGACGCCTAGCGACATCGCTTACGATTTGTGTGTTCGTCGTTCTAATAATAAAAATAACACAAATACGATACCGCTGCGTTAATATGGCGCTAGTGCATTATATTCCTTCTCTTTAAATTAGTTACAACCTAGTGCTTGAACTGCGGTTTCGTCCTCATAGATAGTCTACCCTTCCCTAACATAGACTTAGCAAATTGCGAGAAAATGTAGTTTTCTATGGTCCTCACTGTTATTCAGCACATCCTCATTACACACGTCACTTTAAAATGAAAATTAATGTGAATTATATACAACTGATTTAAAATACATTTTAAATTAGCCTTCGAACTGTTTTCTGTCTGTAGTTCAAAGACTGACCGCTTGATATTCTACGCTCTTGTACGTCACATGATTCGTTCATTGATCACCGTGTAATCTGTAGTTAGTGGAAATTTAGTTTTTAATAAAAAGGAATTGGTCGTATTAGATATATAATGTTGCGAACACGTGTTGCTTATTCGTTTCTCGGAACAGCTTCCACAGCATTAACAATAATTAGTAAGTTACATGGTTGTGTTAAAATTTTCAGGAGTATGTGGGGATACACCTAATTGAAATCTTGTGCTTCCAAGTAAGATTATTTTTCAACATTCAATCCGAGTTGCATTCTTGTTCATCAGCATGAAATTTTTTCCCATTATATTATATTGCAATTATAAAAATATGTTAATTTTCAGCAATTGATCCTTTAATCCTGTAGTCCATAATTCCAGTGTATTGATAGTTCAATATTGCTTCTAAGTTTCCAGTACAGAAAAGTATATCCGTGTGCCTTAGCTTCGAAAATATATATTTATGCATTTATTAGTCAAAGTTATGGTTGTAAATGTATTTGTTCTTGAACCACATTTTCCTTTTATAAATACTGGGATTGATTTTGAAGAATGGACTAAATAGTTGTTGTGTTTGAAACTTGGACTGTATGCATTTCTAGTCCCAGAAAGGCATATAACTAATTTCTAATCTTTGTTCCTTTCTAGTATAAATTAGTTGTAAATGAATTAAAAGAATAATAATTTGTTACAGTTCTATACTATGTCCTCACTGGGAAAGGAGAACGTGTCAGTGTTAGTTGGTGAGTACAGATGTTGACCATAAAATTCAAGTGCACACATTATGTCTGGCTGTACACTGTGTTGGATTATTTGGTGATGGCTAGAGCAAAAATCTAGACTGAGTTACTGATTAAAGTGATATGCAGTATTTATATTACCTATTGTACCAGCAAAGGAATTAAATTCTGTTCAAGAGTGACAGAGGTTCCAGTTTAACTTTGTGGTCTCTGTCCAGACTAGCTCTGAGTTCCACCTTCCCTCCTATCCAGTGGTTACTGGGGCCCTTTTACGGGGGTAAAGTGCGGCTGGGGCATAACGCTGATCACTCACCCCTATCTAGTGCTAAGGTTAAGAATGAGTAGGAGGTATACATCCTCTACCCCCCAAATGCCTACATGATGATCACACTGATAATTGCTTTTCAGGTTTCTGGAAGATACCAGTCCTTATATGTGGGCAACAGTTGGAATTGGACTATCTGTAGCACTTTCTGTAGTTGGTGCTGCTCTGTAAGTTCCACCTTCTTAATGAACTATAAATTGATATGTAGATCCCAATTCATTGTTACTGCTATTAAATTTTCTCATTTTTCAGAGGGATCCACACAACAGGTGTAAGCATTGTTGGTGGAGGTGTGAAGGCACCCCGTATAAAAACAAAAAACTTGATATCTGTTATTTTCTGTGAAGCAGTAGCAATTTATGGTCTAATCACTGCCATCGTTTTATCAGGAATGCTCGAGGTATTGTAAATAATTCTGTTTGTGCCTTATTATATGTAATGAAATGCTTTGTTTCTGCAAATAATACACAATTCATTAGTTGTCTTCTGCCGTATATACTCGCTGACGTGCTAACAAAAACACAGGCAGTGATTTGTAATTTTAACTTGATAATCTGAATTGTTTCTTCTCTTTAGCCATTCACATTTACAACAGCTATGGACAATCCTAAAGTCCGTGGTCAGAACTGGTTGTCTGGTTACTTGATGTTTGGTGCAGGAGTAAGTGTGGGACTTGTGAACCTGTTTTGTGGTATAGCTGTGGGAATTGTAGGTAAGGGAGTATATTTCCAACATGCTTTCTAATTTGCCGAGATTTGTTCAAGTAAATAATGTAACGTCTTTTGTGTGCGTCATTCGTTTCAGGCTCTGGTGCGGCTCTTGCTGATGCAGCTAATTCTGCGTTGTTTGTGAAGATTCTTATTGTAGAAATTTTTGGCAGTGCAATTGGCCTGTTTGGTTTGATCGTTGGAATTTATATGGTAAGAAAACGTCTGAAGAGGTCAGATTTAGCCTTACTATGATTTGAGGTTCTCATTGCAGCAAGAATTAAGATGGCTGTCTTCTGGATTGTAGCTGTATGTAGTCTCAGAGGTGCGTGCTGCCTCCATCATAAGGGTAGTGTGTCAGACCAGGAGACAACCATCTTAAAATTTAGTCTTGTATCTGAAAATAAAGAATTGTTAAACACCAATTCATGCCCAGTCTGTAGCCAGTCACTATACTGACTGAGCCACGCTGACTCATCCACACATAAATATAATCCATAACAAATTCCATTCTATTATATTGTTAATTTATGGTCCAAGTACTAATATATGCATTTGTTTCTTTTTTAGACTTCCCGCGTAAAAATGGGTGACAAGGTTTAAGTTGGCTGAAGGAGAGTAATAATTACAAATTTAATGTATATAATAGTGTATATTTTTAGTCGAGTGCTCGAGCATTGGTTGACTTCTAGTCGGCTTTAGATCTGTGGTGCTGGTGTTATGTTCCAGTGTAGATGGACACTTCAAAGTATTTGTCATATGTAATATTTGAAGCATTGATCAGAATGTTGTATGTACGTAATACCAGAAATCTCTGCGTACATTATACTGATTTGGATCCTTGCTTCATTTGCTCTTTGATTGTAAATAATACGTACAACTTGACATCCGGAGTATTTAAGTGTAAATATAATGTCTATGTGAAGTCAGTGTGCTAATGGAAGTTCCAAAATTGGGAAAATGTGATGGCTTGAAAAGCATTCCTGTTCAGCAATATTGTATGACATTTCTTCCACTTTCGTTATTTGATCTACTTTATAGGATATATTTTCAGTATCTTAACTATTGAAGGGCTCGAATAGTGATCCATGGAAGCAAAAAATTAATATATAGTTTTGCTTTAGTATCGTTTATATTACAGTAGAAATTTTTAAGTAAAATATATGTTCTCTTCTTGCATTTATTCTGTATAATAGTCAGTTTCTCAAGTAACGTAATATAGTAGACCCTCATTATACCGCAGGAGTCAGAGCAGCTTTATTACCTACATTATAAGTGAAAACACTTATCTAATTCTCATGTCCCTCTTTTAGTGGCTATTCTACAAGAAATTCGAGACACATGCCACATTTTATATATTCAGCCAACTGATATTAGTGGACTGTGACTTTAGCCTTTATACCTGCACACTTACACCAAAGTATGTGGCTTTAGAGTTATCCGAATAACATACAGCAGTGAATACTGAGTTGCAGTCATATTTTGTAATAATTTCTGTGAAATAAAACATAACTGTCATGGGGGGACATGATCATACCCACAGTATATCCAATTCATTGGTATAAGAAGGGTCTACTTCTGTATATCTATATAAATGTGCCCTGTAGGAGGGCTGTGTACTTATTGAAATGTATGTCACACAACTTGTATGATAGATGAAAGGTGAACTGGTGTTTTAAATGTGTGTGTGTACGTGTTAATTCCAGTAAGCAGTAACTGGTTCAAAAACACGTCACTTTTTCTGTCATACATGTTACAATGTAAATTTTGTTTGGCCCTCTAAAGACTTTGAGGTACCAAAATGCAGAGTAGTTAATGTGAAGCTGGCTGTGTTCTGGGATGTTGCACCGGGTGGTCTGGTAGGTATTGACTGATGTTTCAGAGGTGCTTAGGCCTCCGCTGCCCTGATGATGGAGACATTAAGCACCTCAGAAATGTTGGTAAATATCTATCAAACCTCATGGCACAACATCATAGAAGACATCTAAACTTGCAGAAAATTAATTTGTTTAGTACATTACTTTTGCATCACCAATTATATTATTTTCTGAATGACATAATGCATTTATTTTTTCTGTTTGTAATGTATTACAGTCTGAACAAATTGCACAATAAATCTAATGAGTTTGTTTGTATTCACTGGGTTTGGAGCAGCTCTAAAATTACTGTACATATTAGTAGGTGTTGTGCTGATGGTAGCACTTCCACTAATATGGCATTATTTATCCTATCAATGGCTTTAAATATTCTGACTCAAAGAGGATGCACAGATTGTTCCAGTAAACAGACCTCTCGGAAAAGGTTTTCCCAAGATTATCAACAGCACATTCCCACATTTCCTCCTTAAAATCAATGAAAATGGAATTCCTGCTCGTCCACTGTTGCCTCCGCCTCTGTCCACGCCACTATTACTGGCTTTATTACCATAAAAATCTTTGGCCATCACAAATGAACCTACCCCAATATTTACCAGGATAGATACATATTTCAGCTAGGAGCAATGGAAACTCTGAATTGCTGGATACCATTTGAACTTTGTTAAAATTACATAAAAAGCTTCACTAATAACCTGTTAAGCAAGGAATTACTGGATGAAAACTTCATGTTCCAATGTCAAATGTTAGACCTTCTCATATGAAAAATGTAAAAATCTGGCTTGATTTGTTTATCATCATTACAGTTAACTAATGAACAGTAAAGAACTATACTGTCTGTTGGCAAGGGGAGTTCGGGAATATTAAAGTTGAAGTTAGAGGAATTATGTTATTGCCTAGAGTGGTACACTGTAGAGGAAATTTATTAAAAACATAAATAAATAATACTTGCCAGTCACAGTCGCTGCACAGGCCTTGATCACTCCGACACTGGGATCATGGGTTTGAATCGTGCTCAAAGCTTGGACATCGTGCCATTCTGTGTAGGTGTGAGTCTTGTAATTACTCATCCAAGGAGTTCTACCCCAAATATCTATAATGATTCATACTTTCACATGCATTTCTGAAATGAAATAGGTCAGACAGCCTAAACCGTAAAGGCTCGTGATGTATATTACTTTTGGACAAATATAATGCAAAAGATACATGGCCAATGATTTAATTGTGTGTCTTCTGTACAAGGAGAAGCATCATTGTTTTAATGAAAACTAAGAAAGAAAAATTGTTCAATGACCATCAATTCTAGAGACAAAATTTGGGGTAAGTCTTCAAAAGACCTATTTGTGTATATTTCTCATATTGCGACAGCATTTATCTTGAAGGAACACAGAACCAAATTTCATTATTGCAGTTTCACTAAACATTTCGAGCAGTTTTGATAAATTTTACCAACTTTACTCCTGACTAACTAAAATAGTAAATGGGTCAATATTAAGGTAACACCCCCCCCCCCCCCCCCCCCAATATTCCAAATAAGCTATTGCAGTTCAAAACTTTTATTTGTATGTCAAATACATTAATTTATTTTACAAAAAAAGAAAAGAGTTGGATGTCATGCTACACTACATTAACTGTGTATGTAAATGTTAAACCATGAAACCAATGGAAGTGGTAAGGTTTATTTTTATTGATATCAAGTGTTAGACATGACATACAATATTATTTCATAATATATAATGAAAGTGTTGTAGTATTGGCAGTATTTCTGTCCCCAGTTCCAATACAGTACCTTGTGTTCCCAAAAAAATAATAATAAAAGAGAACATGGCTGGGAAATTGTAATTGGCAATACCAAGGCTTTATGGGAAATTGGGAGTCGGGGGAAACCATTACAGCTGTAAATTCTCAAACACAAAATATGCAATAACATTTAAAAATAAATTATATATAAAATATTAAAAAGGGTCAAAAATACACGTAAAAGGCATAATATTGGCACTAGAAAAATATTGGATCACCATTACAGGCCTGCCCACACGAATGTGGATCCCTTTACGCAGAAACTGTTATTTCTGTATGTATACAACAGGGGACACATAAAACCTAATACAGCAGTTCCCAAATTGGATACCAATGGAAAACCAGATATGTGAAATCTACAGATTGTGAGGGATTACTGTACTACATCCGTCGTCTCAGCATCGTACGTTATAAGTTGAGGCAAAATAAGTTACATTGTAAAAGTGGAGATACTGGATTCAAAACAGCCCCTGTATAAAATTCTGTTAGTGCGTTTCATAATATATTCAGTTAACTGTAGCACCCTGTCATATAAATAATCTCTACAACACCTTCAATATTATTTTACTTACACGATCCTGAAGAAAAAGTAGGTAATAAAATAATTCATATCTTACTTTTAAACTGAAAATTACCCTGACCATACCAATCGTCTTCATTTCATTGGTTTAAGGACTTTAAGATCTCAAAGATATCATCAAAGGCAATTCTTAAGCAGTCCACGTAGCCAACACCATCTCTTGCAGGAGGGTAGCTGGCGACAACAGCTCCTAAACTTTCATCCCATATGCTGTAGCTGAATAAAGCACACCACAAATTCACATTAAACATACAGAAATAAAATCTACACCAAACTATAAAAAATGTTGTCACTTCTTTCTGAAATAATTATGAACACCATTTTTCCACATCTTTAACTGCTTCCCTGATCATCATGAGATACCTCAGGTTGATAAATTTTGCAAAAAGAAGTATATACATTAACCCAAGATTATTCATGATAATAATTTTTTCTTGTTCCATTATTACTAACCTAAGTTAATAAGTCACATATATTTACATATTTTTATGCAAAATCACCAGATATAAATAATAGAACTTATTATGCTTCTGCAGCAAATGCCGCTGCTAACTGCAGTGTCATTTGTGTGCCATAATTGCAAAGAAGTTAATTTTTACCAATAATGGAAATGGGCCAAAGATAACGACGTGGAATAATCATTACAATTACATAAATAACATTTTGTACAGTATAATAAAGTATTTTTTATCAAAACACCAATAATTTCATTTTATGGATGTATTCCAAACATTAAATAAAAAATAATGATTCCTTTGGATCATATTTTGAGAATTAATTAATCAAGGAAGGGGCACACATCCAATTGAAGATGGAAGCTTCATTACCATGCTCATAATAGGTAATCTCACTCTTTATAACTTTCATGTAATTATAATAATATTTAAATAAAGGCTTACTACATACGCTACACCATATCCATCCTTGACAACAGGCCCAAACCCTCCAGCTCTGACTGAAGGTGACGTAAGTGTGGAAGTGGAAATTATATTGCGATTTATGTTAGTGTACGCTGGATCTCGAAAGATTGCAGGCAACTTTCCTCCATCTTGCTCTGAAAATCTATGAAGTCCAAACAGATGACGATCAAATCCTTGACCTACAAAGTAGAGAAATTATAAAGTGCATTAAGATGTGTCAACACATAATACAGAATTTCTGAAATCTCGTATATGCTGCC
>NW_019059991.1:93042-138811 GCF_000696155.1 Zootermopsis nevadensis | reverse complement strand
TTCTGGGTTGTTGCGCTGTGTTGCTAATCAACGTTTCAGAGGTCATACTGCGTCCGTTATCAGAGTATGAAGATTTCTGTCTTCTGGGTTGTTGCGCTGTGTAGTTCGATGTTAACCAACGTTTCAGAGGTCGTACTGCCTCCGTCATCAGGGCGATAAATATTATATTTCTTCTCTGGCCAAGCATCTTCATGGCATGTAGCAGGACAGCTTTACATTTTACATACACCAAACAAAAGCCTAAAGTTCTGTATGAAAAGCTATACAAGTAAAATTCAAAGCAAGACTTACCAACTGCAACAAATTTTACTCCACACCAAAGCGTAATGGCAGCAAAATGTAATTTTCACAACACTCGATGCCGATGCATTACTAACACAGATACTAACGAGGGATAACATTCAAATGCAAGAATATAGTACTATAATGTTGTGAAAACATTCAGCTGGAGCAGATTACAGTTTAATTCTAGGCTTTTATGAACACAAGCCTTTAGGTTCCAACAACAGAAAATATCTTAACCATATAAACAACAATCAGATTCTCAAGGAAAATTCTATGGCATGCACTTAAGATTCTTCAGGGTTCAATCTGCATTCAGATACCTGTTGCATCCATCGCTGTGCAAAAAATGGCGCAGCAAAAATTGAAGATCACCAGCAATTTCAGCATCGTCAAAGCATAACGTAAAGATGCCTGAATCAATTAAAGAAAATATATCAGCATTGCCTATACTTTCTAAATGCTGCCGTGCTTTAGCCCAAACGTCTCTGTTCTCAGTCGTTAACACTCCAACGGGGTAATCGGCAGGAGGAGCCGTATCATCCAAAATGTACTTCAAGCAGGCCAAAAGATCTGATGGTGGCAGAATGTTACCTGATAAAATAGAACATAACATTAACACGTAACACATGAAGTCAAACATGTTACATCAATTATCTCTTTCGATGTCTGTGGAAAAAATACGTATCAGAAGAATTGCGATCCGCATATTTAGTATTCCACCAACGTCTAGGAACTACAAGTGGTCTCTTACCATCACATAATTTCATCCCATTTTCTTCTTCAAGACCTGGCATCTTTAATAAGATGTCCAGGATCCCCGAGATTCAACCACGCACCTCATTTATCTCATGTTTTTCCCTGCTAAAATTTTGTACAATCTGGCATCTACCATGAAAATGCTGGGGAATTATAAGAACCTATCTGAAAACCAGGCATGAAGATTTAATATAGTGCCTTTCTGAGCAGGAGTCACAAAATGTATCTCTTAAGTGTCTTTCCATGTTCCATATCTGGAAAACAACTTACGTTACTGTAAAAATATCACTAAATAAAATTTAACTTTGTCATGGATGACGCAGCCAACTCACCGTCTCTATCAAAAACATCAAAAATGTAGAAATTTCCTCCCTTCATGACTACCATGTGCTTGGCAGATTCATTTTGAAAGAGACGATCTTTGTCAAGTTTTGGTATTCTTGTAGTATTGAACAAACTTCCATACTGGGACATATCGAGTGGAAAAGCCTGGAAGTTAACGGAGCAAAACAAAGAAACCATTAAACCATTGCACATGCATTAAGAAAAGAAGGCACACAAATAAATAAATAAATAAATGTGCATACATTAGTGACTGGAATTAAAATAGGGACAGACCAATGTAAATGCAAAGATATCCAGGAACTACCTGGTTTACAAACTCAAAATGGGCCCTTAAATTCATAATTATTACAAATTATCTTTCCAATACAGGAGAGGGTAACAACAAAACCTATCGTTTCATTAAAACACGGTACACTTCTCGACAAATTATGCACACTAGATTGATTAAAAGTCATATCTCTAATTACATTTCAGAGTATATTCATTAAGCAGATATTAAACATCTCACCAGCTTCTTTTGTCATCAATAACACCAGAAAGATCGCATCTATTTTTTAATGAAACTCACCCCAAAGAGATAAGCTCCATACCAAGAAAGTGAAGGTGGCAAGAGACGCGTCACTGTCCGGAAAAGTTCGGTGTCGCTCTTCTTCGGATGAAGGTGAAATACTTCTGGTTCCAGAAGCCCAGCCCGGATAGACTTAAAGAACCTGTACGTAAAGTGAGTTATTTATTAATTACATGGCAAAATGCTAAAAAGAATCCATCATTTGTGGCATTATTTTATTAACATGTTAAATACCACACAAATGCTGGCATGTAAGATTCAGTATCTACCAAGAGTACTCTGAAACTTACACGTTAAAAATTACGGCAAGTAACGTCTTTGATACATCCGGCTTGTCATGACTTATTGTACAAGTCTTAAGGAAATAATTAAGATATATGAAGAGCATGAGAAACAGAAAATAATATTGGCAACTGTAGTGAAAATTCATAAAAAACTTACTTACCTGAGCGATGAAATAAGCATGTTGGTTGCACGGATCAGTTGGGTACCATAACCAGGCTTTTTTTCATTAACGAAGACAACTTGTGGGTTGTAGTTAATGGGGAGTGGAACTCTGTCACGCAGATACTTGTCAAACCAAAGTTCAGAAATGTAACTTGTGTGCTTGTTGTTACTGTCCCAGCCCTTCAGTTTCTTCTGAAGTGACAATCCCTCCCCTTTCTTGAACTCAGTGACAATCGCTTGAGTATTCGCATATTCTTGTGGGGACAGTAACGGCTGCTGGGCTGCTAGATAACGTTCACAAGTTTTCTCAAGTTCAGGAATTGGAAGTCTTGGCAGAGAAGCTTGGAAATGTAATGTAGGTACCTTACTCCTTTGAAGATACTGATAATCATAATTCTTATTTGACCTATTAAAATAAAATTATAAATAATTTTCAAACTCTTAAATATAATATTTAAAAAAGACAGGTTTGTTTATTGTTGAGTTACAGAGGGTTGGTAAGTGAATGGGTGCGTGAGTGACCTATTATTTAAATCTTTCCACAGACACACAAATGTTAAATGTGACTCAACACAACTGCCATTTTTGAAAAACTTTTGTGACAAAAATAATTCCTATTCAACACCACCATATAATTGTCATTATTCCTGAGAAAAAAAAGACAACACAATATTCACATAATCTAAATAATGCTGTACCAACAGCAGAAATATGAATATTCATTAAGTTTCAATGTTTAAATTTACTGTTTATCAATTCACATAATACAACTGCTTGAAATAATGTAATATGGTTGATGGTAAAATTTTTATTTTGCAATACACAATTACAACACACAACAAAGTTAGGTCTACATAATGATCTTTAGTTGCCTACAGCTTTTAAACAACAAAACTGCAACTTACATGAGTAGCAAATATATATGGTGAAATATACGAGTGAGAGAAAAAAGTAAAATTAGTAGTAAAGGTTTCCTAACTTCAGAACAAAAACAAAATACCTGTTTCTCTTTTGATGCACCACAACCGAGGGTTGCACATACTTCAACTGTAATTGAAAACAACATCACGTTACAAAGCAAGTTTTAACAATGCACAATCATATCATTATACATAAACTTCATGATTGAGACATAATCTACATAAAATATTTTTATTACTTACATTTCCTTGGTTGAACAAAATTTTACAAGACAATAATCTCATTTTTTCAAATTAGTGGTAGCAAAAAAAATTCAGTTCTGTAATAAAAACAAAACAGCTATTAACATAACGATAACAGTGTACTTTTATATAAATGTGTAAAACAAAACCTCTCACTGTTAATATTCCTTTGGCTTTGTTGTCTACTATAACTTATAATTAAAACGTCCGATTTATTGACCTCGTCTATTACTTTTAGAAATAATTTTTAAATGAGTATACACAAATTTCAATTTCCTTCGAAAACAGAGTAACAATGAATTAAACTGCAAGTTACTGAAAATGATTACATTTATCATAACTTGATAAATATGTTGGCTTACTTCAAGTATATTAAAAATGCAAATGCTTTTCAACAGGTAGGCATTCAGTTCAAATTTTGGGCACAGGGTTAATGATGCATGTCACTACTTGGAACACGGGTCAAAGATGACTAGCAAAAAAATAACACGACGATTGCTGTCGTAAGACTGCCATCTTCAGATTCACCATCACAAAAAGGTCCAAGCCTACTAAATGTCAACATCATTTTACATAATAAATACTAATCGGTAAAGAATAACATGTCATCATGCCATATGAAACTGAACAAATATGAATGAACTTGCTTTTCTCGATTTGAGGGAAAGAAGTATAAATGTTTTGATACAAATAACACAACCTGCCGTTTCCTTCCCTAACCTCGAACACTATACAGTTCCACATCACACCTGCTACGATGCATATTCAACATGTGTTGCAAACACAGGTAATACCAAGATACAATGAAACTCACGACGTAAGTTCTTGGAACGTGCTCAGAAAGATGTTGTTTACGCAAGGGTCATTCAGCCGATTGTTAAATTGTACCGTTGTACTGTAGAAAATTTGTTCCATAGTAGAATTTCGATAGTGTTATGAGCATTCGATTTTAATTCGGATGTGTATTCGAATAACAATCGAATAAAATATTCCGAATTCAAATCGATGAACTGGCGAGATAATTTCTCGGAAACCGCTTCATTTTTGTACATTCCTTCCTTCCTTCTGTAGTCGTATTAAGTTCGACTGCTTGGCTATTGCTTTTGCAAATACGTTTGATGCAAACACGAATAAAAAGAGCATACCTGACAATAGACTCATGTGCTTATTTACAAAAGGAAATACAAGAACGTAAATAACACATCAAATTGATCTCTTGAAATGTAAACGTGTTCTCCAGCCACCCGCCATGCAAGATGTTCTGGAATCTCGGTCAGGGGACTGGTTATCCTGATGGGTTTTTTGTGGCTTTCCTTAGTTCCTTCAGGCAAATACCAGTATAGTACCTTGAATCAGGCCATGGTCACTCGCTTTCCAATTCATCATTCACTATCATCCTCTCATTAGATGTTATATAGTCTAAGCTATTGAAAAAGCGTCGTTAAATAAACTATGATGTTCTGGAGGAAAAATCTGATGATTCACCAGAAATGTTATAACCAGGCGCAACTAAATGGATGTCTATCCCATGTAGTCAGGTTGCTAGACCCTCTTCACCTCATTTTACTGGGTACAGTTACAGTCTGTTAATTCAGTGACATAAATTCATCAACAGATTTATTGTAATCTACGAGTTAAATAAACATAGCCTTTTGGTCTTTAGCCTGTTCAATCTTTGTGGTTAACCATTTAATCTTGTTGAAGAGCCTTTTTAAACAGAGTTGGTTTGTAAGATCTGAAGCTTTCACAGCAACTAAGAATAATGAATTCTTCTTCATCTGCCAGCCATGTTGGGTGGTTTAATTGTGTTTTATCCATTAAACCAGCTAACACTGCTGGTAGCCTGAGAAGAATTCATTATACAGTAGATTTCATCATCAGATCGATCCAGCCATGACATTAACAAGTCAAAAGAAGATTTAAGTTGGCTGTCATCTGGGATGTAGCACCATATAGTCTGGTAGAAGTTTGCCAACATTTCAGGGGTCCTTGCTGCTTCCACATGAAATCACGTGCTCATTCTGGCTTCAGTTAACACTCCTTAATTTTAATTCAAAGCTGAGACTGATACACGAAAAGAATCTTAACACTGCTTCAAGCATGATACTGAATATAAAGGCATTTTAAGCAATACATCGTAGTTTTCACACATATATAATTTCTAGCACAAGCAGTGGTCATAATGGAAGTATATAAGAAAACAGATATAAATATCTCTTATGTAAACAGGTTTCTTCGGCCAAAATACTGAAATTAACGAAAGAACCAGAGAGTACTAGAATTTTAGTTTTTTATTATGTAATATGAGTAGACAAGAAATACAATGGAACATTGAACTACACAGCTGTATAAGTGCCTGCAATTGTTAAGTTGCACATTTTCATAATACAACAGAAAGCTTATTGATCTTTGACTATCACATGAGTTCCTGTGTTAAATTAGCTTTGACTTTTGGCATTTTCCTTGCTATATCCTGGAAGTCTGAAAATAAAAGAATCTTCTGTTAATAATAGTCTTTAAGTAGATAAATCTTTTACTTGGCCAGTACTTGGTAAGTACTGGCCAAGTAACTAATCATAAATGTGTTAACAAAATAAACACTATGTAAGACTTCACACATTCACATCACAAGAATATTATAAAATTTTATCGGATGATAAGCATCCAATGGGGGGGCATCACGTTAAGTTCAAATGCACTGAGTTATTAACAAGAATAGCAGGTTATATGGACTGTTTAATTAAAGAAACAGTAGAAATAAGACTGCAATCATAATATAATATAACAACATGCATTACTCACCATATAAACACCTACAATCAAACCAAACAGGCCAATGGCACTAGCAAAAATTTCTATAATGAGTATTTTTACAAAGAGTGAGGAATTGGCAGCATCTGATATAGCTGCTCCTGATCCTGAAAAAAAAAGTAAATCTACTGTTAAGTAGTTAAATTTAAAAACTATGTCTGATGTGCCAGATTTTGAAAACCAGATCAGAATATAAAAACCATTATAAATTACAGGTAACAACATGTAAATCAGTGGTTGCCTGCCTAGAATGAATATTCTCTTTGAAACTTGAAGAGAAATGTACCAGATTTCATATTACATTTATATTAATTCCCTTTGTCAGAAATACAATCAGCATAACACATGCACAATATAATTTAATTCCAACTTGAATGTTTACATTCCTACTGACTGAAATATTTAGTTATGTTTTGCTGCAGTTCAAGACCCTTTCGTACAATCATCGTATATACTGAAGCCGTTCGCTTATTTTAAAATGACTATGGTAATAAATGTGAGCAAGGCTAAACTGATCTGGTTGATCTGTTGCAGCCACTCACCAACAGATCCTACACATAGTCCACAGAACAAATCAACCAACCCAACACACAAGCCAGCACCAAAGGTTACATATGCTGCCATCATTTTCCGAGAATGTATTAGCTCATTTGTTACTTCAGTTTCCTGTAATCAAAAAATCAGGAACATCAGTACAGAAAGAAAGTGTTGCATTCTAGATATAACTGGGCCACTGACCTGGCACTGTGTGGTTACATTCATGTTACACATTTACATCTAGCACTTATTAGTGTCATATTTAGATGACAATAACATCATTCCCAATTATTTTAACTTTGTCACATTTTAAAAGACATTATTAACTACTTTAATACAAAAATTATATTCTGTAGTCTGAACATAACCTAGTTTTCTCTGTGTTTACTTACAGACCAGATTTCTTGCTAACATCTAATACAGCTTGTGTTCTTTATAATATTTTGTTTTTGTCCAATAAATTAACATCATCAGCATAAACCAGGAAGAAGCATCTGATAGACGTTTACTTGCATGGACTAAAAAAGGGTTTAATTTGAACATACTTTAATTAGTTTAACTAGTTTTGCTGCTAGTGTTACTGCTTTCATACCTCAAGAGCTGTTGTTCCAGACAGAACAATTGCTGTTATCAATCCATAAATTGCTACAGCTTCACAAAAAATAACAGAAATTAAATTCTTGGTTTTAATACGTGGTGCCCTTACACCTCCACCAATGATGCTAGCACCAGTTGTATAAATTCCTCTGGAAAATAGTAACAAAAACAAGAACTTATTTTATAAGGAGTTTGTTTCCTGAGTAATATCAATAGCATGTAAATTGACATCTAAAATAAACTGGTTTTAATATAATGCAGGGTCTTTTAGTAGTCACAACAATATATGATATCTAATTCTTAAAAAATTTGTATTTTCTGTAAAACATTTAAATAAATATCTCACACAGCAGCTCCAACCACTGATAATCCCACGCAGAGTCCAATTCCTGTACTAGCCCACATATATGGACTAGTTTCTTC
The DNA here is from genome assembly GCF_000696155.1 of Zootermopsis nevadensis. Next base: position 130,879 of record NW_019059991.1, on the reverse strand, counting down.
AAGGAACCTGCGTAACAACAAACAGCTATTAGTACGAAATCAAGGAATTACTCATAATTATTTAGCCATTTTAATGGATTATGTATTTAAGAATATTATAAATAGTAGTCACATGTGTGTAAGAAGGATTTTTTCAAATACTTTTAATACAGAGGGTTTCTTAATTTTGTTATACAGTTCCATTTTCATATTAAACAGCTTCTGTTTATTAAAGATAATTATGTAACGGCTTTCATTCTGTATTCTTGGGGGTGCAGAAATTTTTTGATAAACAGGTTTTCATTTGAAGGTAACTGTATTCTGGGATTTTGTGCTGTTTAATCAGTCATTTTCTATAAGACTGTATGGTATGAGATTTGATGTATTGTTCTGTGCAATTTCTGAGGATATCTTACCATGCTATACTAAGAGCTTCTCCTCTTCCAGTCAGTAGATAAAACAAAACTGTAACATATATATGAAATTTCAGTTATAAGGACATTAAATAATAATTGTGGAACCTCCAAGAACATGAGCCTCCAACTGAATTCTGATCTAAGTATAAGTTAATATCGCTTTAACATCATTAAAAATAAAAACACAGACGAAGATATCCGTCTTCTGGGTTATTGCGCTGTGTAGTCTGGTCGATGTTAACCAACGTTTCAGAGGTCATACTGCCTCCGTCATCAGGGCGATGAACATTGACCAAACTACACAGCGCAACAACCCAGAAGACAGAAATCTTCATACTCATCGCCCTGATGACGGAGGCAGTATGACCTCTGAAACGTTGGTTAACATCGACCAGACTACACAGCGCAACAACCCAGAAGACAGAAATCTTCATACTCATCGCCCTGATGACGGAGGCAGTATGACCTCTGAAACGTTGGTTAACATCGACCAGACTACACAGCGCAACAACCCAGAAGACAGAAATCTTCATACTCATCGCCCTGATGACGGAGGCAGTATGACCTCTGAAACGTTGGTTAACATCGACCAGACTACACAGCGCAACAACCCAGAAGACAGAAATCTTCATACTCATCGCCCTGATGACGGAGGCAGTATGACCTCTGAAACGTTGGTTAACATCGACCAGACTACACAGCGCAACAACCCAGAAGACAGAAATCTTCATACTCATCGCCCTGATGACGGAGGCAGTATGACCTCTGAAACGTTGGTTAACATCGACCAGACTACACAGCGCAACAACCCAGAAGACAGAAATCTTCATACTCATCGCCCTGATGACGGAGGCAGTATGACCTCTGAAACGTTGGTTAACATCGACCAGACTACACAGCGCAATAACCCAGAAGACGGATATCTTCATACTCACCGCTGTGAGAACCTCAAGTCTTACAAAAACACAGACATTTGCAAATCATACCTTGAAGTACCTCTTCAGTATTATTGTCAAACTTCTGTCAGTTGCATCAATATTTTTTAGAAGTTCACCGTACTTAATATAAATGTTCTAAAAGTTTTTATGAAAGTTTTCTCGTGAATAGATAGATGTTACTTATTTGATAATGATTCCCAAATTTTGTTATTAGCTTAATGTCTTTCGGCGCAAGACAATTTCTGTCGTCAATTACATCTTTTCAAATATTTTTTAAATCACAGCAAAATACTACTCGTGCTTCTAACAACCCCCAACCCCAACCCAATACTTCCTCTTAGTATATTATCACAAGTAACTAAAAATAAGACACTTTTACCTTAGGGTCTAGTACACCACAAGCTAGGTAACAGTAAAATAACTTAATATATTATGACACTGATTTTCTCATGTAGCTCTGTTTAGTTTCAACATAAATGTTTCAAATGAAAGAGTTAAGCTACTGGGTTAATGAACCTACAGAGCTAGCGACAGACCAGATTTAATATAAATGGTAAATAGGCTGTACCTATCATGGAAGTTCCTGATTTAAGAATCATGCTTTATTACAAATGAAAGCTTCACAAGTTCACTTACATTCTCTTAGTCATATCTTATGTGAAATATAACTGAAGTGGTATAATGTGAAATGTAAATTTGGTTTATTTAGGACTGAAGTAGAATGTTTAATTAATTATTTTTTTCTAAGAATGTTTATGATAATATTTCTCTTTTTTTATCATAACTTACTTATTCCAGTCACTAGAATAGTAAAAAATCCTATATAAATGCTTGCTATTTTGGTTCTCATTTTTACTCACTATTCACTTGACAGCACAAACACTCATGTGACCAAAATCCTTGCAGTTGGTAGGTAGTTATTCCTTACAACTAGATTAGATACCATTATCTTATCTTGTATGAAAACAGAATTTATGCAAGATGTGTTTTCATACAGACATACTTCGGTCTCAATGACAGACCTAAATTTAAAAATAAATTTTATAATTCCCATTTTAAAGGTAGTATTTAAAGTAACAAAGCTAAAGCTAATCTTAATATTTAACAGTTCTTACCTCAAAGAAAACTCAATACTTCTTCATTACAAAGATCAATTGGTAAGAGAATAATGATTGTTTATTGTGAGAATCATATGAAATATATCAGTGAAATGTTCTTAAAAAATTCAATGATGCCAAATAAACTGAAATGCGAGAATGATCATACCTGGTGAACTAAAAAGGTTTTGGAAGAGGTCTTGGGCTATTTTTGAAGGCAATGTCCCAACATTCACAAGGACAGACTGAGAAAAACCACCACAAATCTCATTCACCAAGAAATATTTACAATTATTAAAAAAGTTACATAAAAATTAATATCTATATTCTTCATGTATATTAAAAATACGATCAAAGTTCAAAGGGAAAGGTAAGTCATAAAATATTTTTGTGCCAGAAGGTGTATAGCTATAATCACATTTGCAGATTAAAGATGACCATCTTCTGGAATGTTAGACCGTGAGACTATAACTGTCAAAAGCGTGAGTTTAAGGACTCTGCAAAGATAAGAAACAATACTACAAATAATAGTCATTAACAAAATAAAATTTTATTTTCCTCATATATAACACGACCAACTCTTTCTTCTTTTCCTTAAGTGTACACCAGTCTTTCAATTGCACATCAATATTTTCATACTACATGAACAATATCCTCAAAAAAAGGATATAAATAAAGGTAGGAGACTTGACTAACGGAGAATAATTTCTCTTCCAGTAATACCTAGTATAACTATTTTCACAATATATATGACATACCGATGTGCATCCGGTATGTAAAAAACCACATGGAAAGTAAAACAGTATTTGATATAAATATAATAATTTTGTTATGAAATTTATTTTCAATCGAAATTTACAGGCTGTATTTCAAAAGTATGTCATAAATTTTTGCAGCGAAACTCTCAGTTGCAAGTATGATCATGTTCTCCGGTGACGTACTAAAAATTAACTTGATAGTTGTATGACATTAGTTTTGCAATTAAATTTCCTGTTCATGCTACGAGTATAAAAATGTATCGTACAACAACGTACTTCCCATAAGGTCTTTGTGAAATGTACCACAAGAAATTAGCAGAGTTAATCACCACTGTAATGGTGATGAAATGTTGCCAAAATAATTATTTAATTTTTCACCGAATATTATTTGTGTTGGTACCAAGACAAGTTAACTGTCACTCTTTCAAAACTATATAAATAAGGAGATTTTAAAAAATGAACACATCATGTTTATGCTTTCCATGCTTACATACACCACTGAAAATAGAAATGATTTTACTAAGAGCAGAATACCTTCTGAACCCTTTAGTTGTTTCAGAAAGTATCTCACATACAATTTTTGTTCGTGTGGCTCAAATAAGTTACTTTTATGTGATACGTCTATGGGATTTATGTTCAACTTTGTAGAGCTCTAAAATATGGCATATAAAAATCTGTGTATAGAAAAAACTTTCATGTGTTTTTCATTGATAATGTTGGAGAGACATTCCACCGAAAAATTCAGGTATTAAGATGTTGTTTTGTCTCGCAGTAACTTTATTTGTAAATGAACTTAAGAAGTAAGCACTTAAAATTGTTTTGGTAAACAGTAAAAGGGTTAACAAAGATATCACATTTTTCTTTATCAAGTGTGCTGTGTATTGCTTCATTGCTTCTACGCTTCTAACGATAATCAATTTTAATGGTCTGTCAGTCTATTAACCATTTTAAGTGCCACTGCTTGGACATCACCACGTGGTAAAAATAGTTTTTAATCATGGTGATTTATTTATATAGAAAAAATGTGTAGACGTTCACATAAGATTTATGGAAATATAGTTTTTATATTTTACAATACAAATTACATATTACGCTACACATTTTAATTATAATGAAAATTGACAGAATAAGACTTCTTTTGCAATAGCTAAAGACGTGTTGTTATTTTTATCAAATTTCTGCTCTTTCAAATATGAAGATAGTTTTACAGAAACCTTCCCAGTTTGCCAGTCATGAATATTGTGTCATCCAATCTCGTGATTCAATAAGAAGTATATAATTACCTCTTATATATATATATGTTCCATCTTTGGAACTGAAGGCGAAAAGCACAATAATACTTTTTATTACAGAAAACATGATTTAAAGTTAAATTTAATAAATATCAAATAAAATATAATACATCAGTTGAACATCTCAATTTTTACAAAAAATCTATTCATATAAAATTGTTAGTCAAAACCAAACACAGTATATTACTGGACCATGAAATACTGTAATTATCGCAGATAACGTTCGCTGTTTTTTTTACAGTTTATTATTACTGTGGTTCCAATCATGGATTCAAATGTTACTCAAAGTTGAAGATTTCTGTCTTCTGAGTTGTTGCGCTGTGTAGTCTGGTCGATGTTAACCAACGTTTCAGAGGTCATACTGCCTCCGTCATCAGGGCAGACCATGAACATGACAGACAGGTTAGTTATAACAAAGTTAAAATAAAAGTTTCCCCCTGCACCTGAACTAAAAGCTGTGGTCTAGATTTCAGCACTAAATAAAAATGAATAGTAAGCTTCATGCACCAGATGCTTTGCCCCTGGAAAGTTATTATTAATGTAAATGTGAACGTTAATACCAACACAGTTTTTATATAATGGGATATAAATTACTAATTAATCTTATTTTCTAATACTTTCATAGGCTACAAACATCGCACAGGTCCGAAGAGTTTTACAGAAAAATCTAGTTAATTATAATTTAATGTTTCAAACTCTGATGGTGTGATGTATATTTTATCAGTTCGTATGATCCTGAACACACCAGTAACATAAAACAAATATAAATTTTATACTGCTTATTGTCATGTTTGGAATGTAAAATAGTATTACTGATACAGAGTTATATAAGCGACTGAAACCTAACAATTCTATCACAAAATGTTATTTATAAATAATTTACATATACAGTGTTTGATCCTAATAAAGTAACATAATACTCTTCAAAAAATATATAATATACTACAAATATCACAAAGAAACAATTTTTCTTTAAAATTTTAATCATATTACTTGTAGCGTTTTCTAACCATAACTACATTTTTAACACTTTTTTATTATTGCAAGTCAAAAATCCATTAAAAATTATGTACAAAAATTAACAAGTAAAATTGTTCTTTGTCCATCATACAAATTATAAAATTATAAAAACTGCAACATTTTGATAGCCGGTTTATGCTTTTGTTTTCAGGCAAAATAAAAAATGGTAAACGAGCAGAAAGTCAATCTGTTTGACTGCTGGTTGAGTCAGCCTCAGGCTTGGTCCAGAGGGCCTAACAGATAGGTTTCTGCCCTTTTCTCTCAAGCATTTGGACCACAGCAGAAGGTAATTGATCGGCACGGGGTTTGACTATTGTTTCAAAGTACAACTATGGCAGACAGGACTCCCTAGTTAGGGACAGTGATTATATTTTATTATAAATTATGTAGTATAGTTCTGTATAAACTGTAGGGCTATCAAGTTGGTTGTGAGGTCACTATTGTATCCTTGAATGTACTGCACGTACACCAAAGCCTTATTCCTCGATCCACGGCCTTGAAAAACATTACCATATGCCAATTAGTACTTAAGATGGCCTCAGGGTCTCTGCTGGAAGCCGAAGTGTATAAACAGTTAAATAAGTAAAATTGAAAGAGTAATTTAGTAAAATGTAGAGCAAAGACGGGATGGAACGTATGTCCATAATGGGTAGTCGTGGCGTGGAACCAAATCCCTTCCTACTACTTGCATCCACAGTAATCTGACTGTAGCGTTTGGGTTACCAAGGCCCCCCCCCCCCCAAATGTATAACAATTAATACCAGTGGTGTAATAGGCCACAGCATAAAAGGAACATTATTTCGTCTAGCTCATTATTCGTTTGTAATATTAATATTAATTGTACTAGCCACTATCAGCCCCTTGATTTGGGCATATTAAATCGATTCAGTATTATTCGTCATGCAATTATATTTAATTGTATAAAAAGTTCCTTTAATTACTGATGTAAAGAAATTATTTTATCAAAACTATATACTGCGAGTATTACAGAAATACCGACAGTTTCTCGAAGTTATTTCGCATAACCCTCATTTAGTAAGAATCTCAATTTAGTGTCAGAAAAGCCATTTTGCGAGATATTTGTTAAAAAAAGATTTCATAGAATGTGAAAACCAAAGGTCTCTTCTACCTGAACACGAAGGCAAAATATTCAAGAATATTAAGAAATAAATCACAGAACTCACAGTAAACAATGGGGAATATATAGATTATACTTAAATTTGATATTTAATTACAAAAATAATAATTATATATATTAAAAAATTAACCTAAATATCATACTTGTGGAATTATACTGTCTGTGTATAATTATTGCTCGTCAATGTAATTAAAAATGTAAATTTAAATACAGTCACGCAGCAAAATAAAATTAAGAAGATGAGCATCTTCCTCATTCTAGGAAAAAAATGTAATAATTCTAATAAATAAACATGAGTTCAGGATCATCTGGTAAAACCAATTATCTCCTCGTTAACAACAGAGTTATTTCTTTTCAAATACTGCAGTAATTCCTCACAGACAGTTATCTGTAACTAAGACGAAAGCTGTTACATGTCTTGTATTACTCTCCTGGTGTAACATTTGGCACGTTTCAAGCGACATGAAATTCAGTGCCATTAACACTAAAAAGACAGATTCTTCCTATTTAAAACCCACGCACGTACAGGCCATTTGGATTGCAGGTTTGTCATCTTGTGACATCAAAATGAACATATCTTGCATGAAGGTTCTTCTTTTGTCTCCTGGCTTCTTCGTGTGAATACTTTCAGCAATTGGCAATGAACCCTGTAGAAAACACAAAGATGATGCAAAAAAAACTCATCCGAGTTCACAAAATAACAAATAGGAAAGACAAAGATGGCTGTCTTCTTGGTTGTTGCGCCAAGCAGTCTGGCAGAAGTTTACTGAAATTTCAGAGGTGCTTGCTGTAACTCTACCATTAGGGTGATCACCTTGATGATGGAGGCAGCAAGCACTTTTATTTTGATCTAAAAGTCAAGAAAGTCCATGAAAATCAAGAGATGTTGACAGCGAATGGCCTAATGTTAATGGTAATGGTGTCAATTTGTTGGGGAGAATATAAATATCCTGTAAGCAAGTAGAAGAAAAAATCTAGTAGTAAATATAATTACAGCTACGTATATAAACAAGACACAAAACTAAAATTAGCGACGAAGTAATAGATCATATAAGAATGTTTCAAAATGTAAGTAAACAAGACACAAAACTAAAATTAGCGGCGAAGTAATAAGTCATATAAGAATGTTTCAAAATGTAAATGGGAACAACACTAACAAATACATATAAGGTTTATAAAATTTTGAGAATAGATTCTGGACAAGCTTGTTATTATTCAGTTCAAAACTGCTAACCATCCTAACCACTCTTTAAATGCTGAAGATAAGATATACAAACAATAAGTTTGCCAACCGTTTTATCTCGGTGTGAAATGTGACTTTAGTCTGAGGGAAGAACACGAATTACAAATGTTTTAAAACAATATTGTCTGGAACGTATTTAGACCTACGAAGAACAAAGTGAACAATTTAGGTTATCACATATCGCAGCGACATTAATAAATATTTCGACTACTGAAACAAGTCTATTATGAACTTAACAAAATACGCATCTGCATAATAACAAAGATAAAAGCCAATTCAGAGTCTCCTCTTAAAACTTTTATAACATTATACTATATAAAAACAATGTATCATCATCAAAAAACTCACCTTATTCTTATATTTGTTTCCCACTGAACCTCCCCATCACAATTCCAGACGCTGGTTCCAGGTATGAGTCTCGGTAGAGCGAACTCAGTGTCTGACACTGAAGCCGGAAGCGCTCGGAACGTGAACTCTCTCGCTCGATGCACTTCCACAAAAGGCAAGTCAAACTGATTGGGATGAAATCAGGCGATCAAATAAAAGCAGACCAGCCAGCACACTACTGTTAACAGCGTCAATGAAAGACTGTCTCTCGCGCATAGTAGAAACGTTTTCACGTAATCACAACACTCAAAATGATATTAACGTAAAAACTTCACGTGTACCACGGACTACAATAACCAATAAATTTTTCAGAGTAACAATATGCTGATAAATAACTTAAGCCTTTCAGTTGGAAACAAACATACAACCACCTTTGCGTATGAATATAAAACGCGGTGTTCCGATAAAAAACGCGACATTCTAAAAGAGGTTTTACGTAGTAATAATCTGATTTCGGTCATGACATGTTGAGAAACCAACTATACTTCTCGTGTCCATAAAGTGTTTTTCACTTTTGCTAAACCATAAAGAATACTGAAAAAAATATACACATATCAACCAATTCATGACCACAAATGTATTCAATATATTTTTAATATCATCTATGCTTCTATACCTTCTATAATATCTCTCCAGGTTATGTTCTAGCATTATTAAACCTCGTTAACTAAACTAGTATAAGAAACATAAGAATAACAGTACATACCAAATTTTTTACTTTGCTTGACAGTCGCAAAAGTAACTTTAGATTGTTCAACATGTGTGTGTGCTTGATAATTACCACATCCACACAACCATCCCCCAAGTGGCAGTAAGGGGATATACCATTTGGACTTCGTGAACATGCACACGATACATTAGCACCATTGACCATGAAGAATTTCCCACGAAATGTCTTCCACTCTGCAGAGGTATAAAATTTTCTTTCACTCAAAATATTATTAAAGATTATTTAAATCTGAAGCTTTCATTTAGCATATACACGTTTATAAAAAAGTAAACATATTTATTTTCATAATGGCTGTTCTGTCTGCATATGTAAAATATCCTCTTTTTAAAACAATTTGTTGTGAAATTTAATATAGAGAATGTTTTTAAGACTTTAATGAAATATGATAGTTCAATCGTTCAATCCTTCAATCACTGAGTAGGGTACGTTGATACCTTCCTGAAATTAAAGATGGCGGTGATCAAGTTTTTGGTAGGCTCAGTATTCGCAAACTATTTTTATTACTTTAAATTTTCTTGTAGGACTTAATGTTTCCACGGGGTGAGTCTGAAGATGGCTGTCTTTTGTGTTGTTGCGATGATCGCCCTGATGATGAAGGCAACAAGTACGTCTGAAACGTCGGTAAACTTCTACCAGACTACATGACGCAACAACCCAAAAGACAACTAACATTTTCTTCCTCTTTTATTTCATAACTTTTTTATTTTTAGCTCAAATTTGCATAGTTATATTCTTACAATAAATATACTCGACTACTAAAATGTTCAAGACCTCTCCAACTTGGGTTCTGTACGACACGAACAAAAATACTGCCTCTTACAACTTTGCTCGGTTCCAGATAATCTGACGCAACTGCGCAAACGCAGTAGTACCGTGAAGAAAGAATTATAATTACAATAAAATACATTACAGATTCTTAAAGGTCCTTATTTACTGATTATTTTACATTACATTATCCTTACTCTTACCATTCCTGAGAAATGAACGTTTAAAGGTGACTCAGCGCTAACTAACGCTGTTTTTGCCGAATGACCTTTCCGTATAGACGTATTTACGTCAAAATATGTAAGCTATTTCATATAATATAATGATATATTAACTAACACATGCAGTAATAATAATGTAACAATTATTTATCTAATTTTTCTCACCTCCTTGACTCAAAGCTGTTTTGTCTGGTTTGTTTTCTGTTTGGGATTGACATCTTACGCAATTTTCCAAACATTTTGGTCCTCTCGACGGACTACAAGTATCAGCAAGCAAAGTTATTTCCCCTTCATAACCGTTATTTGAAATGAATTTTTTGAAACCTGTAAAAATAAATAATTATTTTCTCATAGAAATACTAAATTACATCGTCTTTGCTTTGTAATAAATTCAGTATTTTAACGCAATCTGCCTTTACAGAACCCACAGTCCTTTTCCTCTAATACGGTTTCTACCATTTGCATTACTTTTGATTTTATTATTGGTACATAAATTTTATATGTTAAATTTAGTATGGTAGTTCCTTTTAATTTCAAAATTTTGTTTCTGTATGTGACGGTTTGCAAAATAATTAACACGCCCAATACCGAATGTGATCAAAAGATGATAGTCATTTATACGGATAAGCTACATTTCCATTTTAAAACTTACTATTAGTCTTGTCTTATACACAGAGATTCTGATTTAATGTTCTAAAGAAATAATATAATATATACCGGTAACTAAATATCGTACTTGTGGGTTATCGGGACACATCGCTTTAAGTTATCTTAGGTTACGTTAGGTTAATGTGTGTGGATAAATGACATATACTTGAAAGTTATTATATTTTATTTCAATAAATGACAAATTATTATATTTTATTTTGATATCCATGAGATGTTAATTGTTGTAACTACCTGTCTCCGGAGGCCAAAATTCTCTTATAGATTTTAAAATCGTTTTAAAAATATCGCCACATGAACTCAGATGATGTCGGGCCGTGCCTCTCTGTTTTGTGCCCCGATAACCCAAAAGTACCCTAAATATTAATGTGTTGTTTAATCTATAATATAAAAACTATAATTGGCATTAAAAAACATTTTAAAAAAAATTACACTGACGAACTGAATTTGGACAAAAATTCACAGACAACATGTTATTACACAAAATATATATAATTATAATTACCAGAGTAATCATATCGTTTTGGTCCCATCCAGCGAAATTTCTCACTGTCCCTGACAACATCACCTAGATAGCCATACGATATAACACTCGAATAATACCGCAACAAATTTCCGTTGCTGTGGATGCTACAGAGATCGAGACCAATGCTGTCACCTGTAAAAACAACTTCCTTTAACGTTAGAATAATCACTGCCACATTCCATCACTTAACAGTGGTATGACGTATTTATACGTACACAGAGACTTGTAAAACAACTGAAATCAACAAATTATTAATTATTAAATAACCCAATTATCATTAAAAATATCAGACTGTAGAGGTTGCCACTCCAACTGCCTTAACGAGGAAGTTTAAAATAGGTCTCCCCCGCGGTCTCTTCCCCTCAGGTTTCCCAAATAGTGGACCCAACTAACCAGATGGCTTAACGAACCCGGAGGTTCATCACCGAATTAACCAAAGCCCTCCACCGGACCCTGTCCTGGGCCAACAAAATCCAGTCTCCTTCAACTCCTATCTCCCATAGATCCCGCACGAGATTATCCTCCCATCTACGTCTAGGTCTCCACAGAGGTCTTTTCCCCTCAGGCTTCCCATCCAGTACCCGATGCACACTTCTTGTCCCATCCATGCGCGCTACATGCCCTGCCCATCTCATTCTTCTCGACTTAATCACCCTGACAATATTGGGGGAGGAGTACAGATTTATAAGCTCATCATTATGTATTTTTCTCCATGCCCCATCGTCTTCTCTAACATTAAATAAAAAGTCGAGAGCTACATAGTTCGTTAACCCCGGTTGCCACTTTATTTAAAGATAAAATAAGATTTCATATTTAATCTCGTTATTCGCCGAACTTAATCACGTTTTCGACAAAAATTATAAAATTAAATTAAAAAAAAATGTTTACGTAAACGATTTGACACGAAGTTTACGGAAAAAAAACATTATGGCACCGACTATCATAAAACTCACAAGATAACAAGAAAAATATTGATGGGATGTCAAGAAATAATAATTGTGTGTTGATAAACAGCTATTCACGAGTTACATTAGTTCGTTTCAAAATAAATTAATCTAAATCAATTAATTGTAATCTAATCTTTTGTCTTCATATTAAGACAAAACTGTGGTGTACTCTGTCCCACTTGAAACTAAAGTAACTTGAATTAGTGGACAAAATATTGTTAAGAAAACGTGTGGTACCATCACAGACACGAATGCGCTTAAGGAGAGAGCAGGTACAGCTCTTTCTAGTTCTTAATCTCGGCACTAGATGGGAGTGAGTGACAAGTGTCACGACCGCTGTACCCATGGAATAGGAGACTAGGTGGACCCCAAAGACGGTCTGGACGCAGAGGGTGGGGTAAAAAATCCTTTTCCTCACCCTGGGATCAAATCACGGTCTTCCATTCAGTAGAAATACAAAATTTATTGAGCACCAACACAAAAGTGCTCTGGGGTAACAACTTGTCCTTTGACGTGCTACGTTTTCGTATCCCCACTCCACCGTTCATGACAGACGTCAGAAACAAATAAAGCCTTCGGCAGTCTTTTCTGGTGAGTAAACAGCAGCTGCTATACAAACGGAAGCCGAAGGCAAATTATTTCAGATTCCACAGGTGTCCGATGCAAACTGATACAATACGACGCTACGTATTCAAGGACGCCTACTGTAGATGTGACGTCAAACGTCCAGCGTTCAGAAACCGAGAGGTTGGCTTTCGGGTGAGCAGTTGGTGTGTGCTACATGATCCACCCATCTCATGACTTCATCACCCTAAAACGGAACGGTAATGAGTTTCGTCTCCTCTCTCGATGACCAAAATATTCTTCTCAGCACTTTCTTTTAAGACCATCAATCTCTGCCCTTCTTTCAGTGTATAAGACCACGTTTTGCAACCATAGAAATAGAAATCTCTTTTTTTTTCATCAACTCGAGGACAGCCTGAGTAAAAGTGAGATCAATTCATGACGTCATTACAAATGGTGAACCAACTTAACACGTTTCTTCTGCAGACAGGATCACATTATACTCGATTATATTCTTTAATGAATTTGATTTTTTTTAAAATTTTTATAATTATATTAATTCGACGTTAAATTTTTATTCTCCGTAGAATGGCTTATATAGACCATTTTCCTGCAAGAATTGTTTCTCAACTCTAAAGCAAGGATTTACGTAACTCGCTCAACACGAAAATTTTCTCGCAAGTTAGAAAACCGGTTCATTTCAAGAAGGCTTTTTTTTTTTAACGAGATAGTTGACGAAGTGAAGTTAAACCGACGTAACTTGGTCTACACTGGCGCGGAACGAAGAGTTGGAATTAAACATTTTTCCCTTCGGTTTATTTAATCACGATTTATAATCTACACAGATTCTACAGGGTAAATTAAAACGATTACTAACTAATTTTAACTAACTAATCCTTTTCTCGGACTGGGACCTGTTCATATACGTTCTTGGCAGATGATCCAGAAGTGGTTTGCCATTGCCTTCTTCTGTGTGTGAATGGAGTAACTGTTGGGATGCCACGGAGGAAAACTCCGTGTTGCCTAGACCACGGCCTTGCCCAACACAAGTTATAAATTCGGGCACCGCCGGGAATCGAACCCGAGACCCCAGGATTACAAGGCCAGCGTTATAACCGCTGGACCACCGTGTGCATCATTTTATTATTCAGTGTTCTGTCTGAGGACAGGTCCATATGAACAGGATCCTTCCATCCTTTTCTCGGACTGGGACCTGTTCATATACGTTCTTGGCAGATGATCCAGAAGTGGTTTGCCATTGCCTTCTTCTGTGTGTGAATGGAGTAATTGTTGGGATGCCACGGAGGAAAACTCCGTGTTGCCTAGACCACGGCCTTGCCCAACACAAGTTATAAATTCGGGCACCGCCGGGAATCGAACCCCAGGATTGGCCAGCGAAATCAAACCTAATACTATAAAATTCTTGCGACGATGCTATTATTTTAAGTTAATCGCACGTTTCTGTCTTCAGACGACCCACTTTAAGATCAAAACTTGAAGTTCTGAATGTTATATACGAACTTTCTCTGCCTGAGGTCACGAAGACGTGAACAAGTTCCTGAAACGTACACATTCCAAACCAAAACGAACGAACAAACAAACAAATAAATACCACTTTAGTGCAATATAACAGCTTATTTAAATTATTATCACATAAAAAAGCTTCATTTCTGATATCATGAATAAGTTTCTTGTTAACTCACCGAGTATGACGTAGAGGACAGCAGTTTCAATGTCTGTTGTTCCGTGGAAACAATACGCCATGGTATCTGTACTCCCACCTGGAATAACCCCGACTCGTAACAAAGGCGGTGGAAGTTGAACATCAGGGTCGTTATGATCTACGCCATTGTCTCTGGCGGTTCTTAAAACCAAGCCATTGAATACTTCAGAGAAAGTTCCATCACCCCCTACGCACACAACGCCATCTATATTATCGAAAGAACAGTTGAGGAGCGTGTCTCGGGCGTGAAACTGACGTTGCGTGATTATCGCGTTCACTTCGATTCCTGCCACGAGGAACAAAGGCTTCACTTGTTTCTCGTAGATTTTCAGACCTATCTTTTTCCCTCCGTATGGATTTACGAATATTAAAAGCCTTTTAGGTCTGTTCTTGAAACCTATAACAAGAGACACGAATTAGTTAATCGTCTGAAGTGGCCCAATCTTCATTATAATACATAAATCCCTATCTTTAATAATTTCTACGTCTAGAATTATAAATTCCAAGGTAAGTGCGTAATATTTCTGAAACATAATCACATTTTCAGAACCCGGACATATCAAAACGGGTGTTGAAATCTATTTAAATCTGCCTCAAGACCTCATATTTTAAGATACAAAATTAAAAAAAACACAAAAATGAGTTATAATTTTCTTACAATGTAATATTTCATCGTGTCTAAACCTTTTAAAAGTGTTATTCACGTGTTATCGATAACAGATAAACGATAAGAGATAGCACAGCGTGAACACACCATAGAAACGGATCGTAGTATTATTTTACACACGAAAGTAATGAAAATTGTCCGCCATCCATCACACACCATTCTCCAAGTTCCGCGTTAAGTCGACAGTGAAGACGAATTCATTCTCCAACAAAGACTGGTTGAAGTCAGGTGAACGTGGAGGTCAGGCCACTCGTGTTCAGAATCTCAAGCGATCAGTATCTAGTAACAAGTTGACATATCTGTGGACGTTTCGGCTTTAGATGAGAGGACAGTTGAAGATAAACGCCTCCTCGGAAGTTAAACCACGTAGTCTGGTAGATATTTATCGACGTTTCAGAAGATCTTACTGCTTCCATCATCACGGAGGGAGAAATCAACTCCTCCAATATCTTCCAGACACGGTGCATCATCCCACAAGACACACCAATCCTTGCACTCGTAGCATTTATAACCTTAAATTCCACCGAGTGGAGATTAAAGTGTAAAGGACTCGTTCATATCCTACTTCGATAAGAACTTCCGGGCTTTGGTGTCAAAATAACCTAAAACCAACTGAGGTCCGTATCGGACACGAGTAAAATGAACATCATTGTCCAAACGTGCTACTTTTCTACATACAATTAGCTTCCATTAGAGTGATACTTAATAATGGAATTACTCCTCATTTTCCTAAACACAATTACGTCATTCTTAAGCTGGTCTACTTTTATATCATTATCTCGACGTATTCATTTAAAAACTGTTCTGCGACAAATAACACGGGAAAAGTTGATCCAGCTAGCAGAAAGTTCGTGTGCTTGATCAATACAAGTGCCCAAGACACCTATCTCTCCCTCTGTGGCCTTCAAGGACATCGACGTTTACGAATTACGTATTTATAGTCACACAGTAACCATAACCATTTCCATTTATGAGACCAGCTACAATTAAATTAATCTGTTACGGTAGACAAACAGATAAAAAAATACGTAAAGATAAGTTCAACAATGAATGTTGTTCTTCAGCTATAACAATAGGTCTTCGGCATGTCCAAATTCAGGTTTAAGAAATATTTACGCTAATATTTTATCAAAATTAAGGACTAAATACGTGGGATACGTAACAAGAATAAGCTATAAAAATCATATTAAATTTGGTCGATAAACCTACAGAGAATGGAAGTCAGACACGTAAGATGTGAGTTACTGATCTGCAATATCTGCTGATAAAGGAAAAAATCCTGTTAGCTGACAACGCAGTTTTTTTTTAAAAAATAAAATAATAAAACGTCCCAAACACATAGTTATATCGTTATAAAAATACTGATAAATACAAGAGACGAATTTCGGACAACATAATATTAAAACGGATCTACATAAAAAGGTAGCGTTGATGACAGAATTAAAGTTTTTCGAGTTAGAATCTGGTGATTTGCAATACTTTTTCATACAAACATTGATCGGAAGGTTTTGAACCATGAAAAATTTAGACATAGTTCTTTATATA
Source organism: Zootermopsis nevadensis (assembly GCF_000696155.1). Next base: position 114,257 of record NW_019059991.1, on the reverse strand, counting down.
ACACGAAAATTCTTCACCTTTGTCAAAGTGCCAAGTGTCTTACAACCTTGAAACTGCTGATGACGTAACTTACCACTCAGGTAATTACGGATTGTCTTTACCCAGGATGCAACTTGTCGAGGGTCGGTATGGTTCAAGGTCACCGTATCATGTCTCCACGTGTTTTTGGTTCCCTTAGCTGCATAATGGAGGATGAAACTTGTGTGTCTTGGTGCCGTAACAGACGTGTGTTCCCCGAAAGGTTTATCGTCAATATTACTTCCATTTTGTACTTCCAAGCCAGGACAACAGTGTGATTTGTCCGTGGAGTGAACGTATTGGACCGCCATCACGTCAGATAGTGGTAACATGTGGCGAGCTACAAGAGACAGAATGCATGTTAATTCAGAAGTCTGCCACAGGATGAAATTTCAGAATTTCACCCATACCCTGAACCATTCCATATCCAAATCATGCCTTCAATCCTTAATTGTTTAAGATAATATTTATAATAGTTCCATTATAACCTAATCTAGTCGCTTTTTTATCTTGAAGGGCCCAAAATATGTTCGCGAGTTAAAATTTTAATTCGGAAGGCAGTGGATTCGTAAGATTTACAAGTACATTAGTGATCGCTTTATCAAACGTATTATCACCAGAAATAAAAAGCTGTAAAAGATCAATATCATCAAAATTAATTTGCTTTCTGCGTTTATGGTACGAGTATTTTTTTGTGTGCGTAGTACAATCATCAGAGTCGTTATATGCTAACCGTGAACAGCGAAGAAAAAACGCGATGCACGAACAAAGCGAAATGAACATCCCGTGATGGTATTCAAACCACAGCGGAATTGTATAATGTGTGAAAGTAATTTGTAACAGCCTTTGATACAATAATAATAACACACAACAATAAGCGATGGCAGAACTCCAATTTTTTTTTTACTATACACAATCAAAAATATTTAGGAATGTGACTATTTTGAATTACATCGTAAATAATAGTACTCCACATTACATCCGAGTAAAGTTAAAACACTAAATCCCGTCACGTAATTTCAAAACAATCTGTGCAATTCTCACAACTGACGATGAAAACTACAATAAAATCTCGAATCACAGATCGATCGACTGTTAATATGACGCTTACATGGCGGCTGAAAATTAGACAGGTGGGATATGAAGTTTACAAGGCGGTGAGTACGAAGATGGCTGTCTTCTGGATTTCTGTGCCATGTACAATCTGGTAAAAAGTAGCACCTTCAATAAATGTACCACGTTCATAAACTCTCTTCTGTCTTTCCGCTTGTTGATTCCTCAGTCTTAGTGAGCCATCTCCTCATATAACTCTGTTTCCGGGTGAAATGAAGTAATTATGTACAAACAATTAAAATCTTCCTTAGAAATTCAACACAATTCCGACAGGAATTTAAATATTTTCCACGTAAACGCTAAACAAGACGGAATCCGAACAATCACGAGAACAACTCTCAGGCCTGATCAAGATCGGGTATCAAGTGATAAGTCTTCATTATTTAATAGAGCAAGTGGATTATTTACAATAAACAACCGTCACTTAAAACCCGACAAGGGCCGGGTAAGAGAGAAAGGCAGAATGTATAGCCTACCAACGAGGTGCTTGTTAATGGTAAATCCTGTCAGAATAGTCGGTAACCCGTTCGAGTTACAAACCGGGTACTTCCCGAACACAAAGGGTATTCTGACTGGATATTCTGAAATCTATATGCAATTTCATTTACTGAACATATAAAAAATAAAAGACGCTCTGATTCGGGGCATGCAAACAATAAATCAAGTGCTATTCAAACAAAACTTCATGTTTCACCTTGAGCTACTGGGGGAAGCTGCTGTTACGAATATAAACTGTTCCCAGTCACTGTATATTCACAAACAATTAGTTTTACAAATTATTTTAAAAAATATTTTGGTGGATAGTTTGACAGAACATGCATTTGTCTCAAATACAAACTCCAATTTCCTTGGGTGTTTTTCATGCTAAGAAATTCATTCCAAACAATTATGACACAGGTTCTTTGACGTCGGGAAGTATCGTCAGTTGAAGAAACAAGTTTTAAGAAAAAAATACCAACTAAAATAATTTTAAAAATTGACAGTGGAACCACGGTTCCGGAGAATTTGACGTAAATACGTCTCTCTATTTAATTTATATTTACGTCTCTGTAATGTAATGTAAAGTAATGTAATGTAATGTAAAGTAATGAAATGTAATGTAAAGTAGTGATGTAAAGTAGTGAAATGTAATGGAGTACGAAGATGGCTGTCTTCTGGATTTCTGTGCCATGTACAATCTGGTTAATATAACACAACAATGCCGAGTAAACAATTGAAGTTTCCAAGGTAACATAACAATGCACGCAAGCTAACCATTGCTGTCGATTTGTTGATACGGATCTTACACATTTTCCTGTCACTTTTTCGTTACACTTTTTTGCCGAATGACCCTTCCATATAGACGTATTTACGTCAAAAATCAATGCAGCACTTTGTAATAAAGTTTCCAGAACACTAAACAATCATAACCTGTCTTGATTGGAATGATTTTGACTGGGGAATCAGTTATGACATACCTACTTGTGCTCTGAGTTATTCTATTTACTCAACGCACATTTAATGCACCGTGTATGCTTCTGGTTTACATCCAATGTGACGAAAATGACACTTTCACACTGAATTGAATCAGTGCAAAACTGGCATTTGTGTGACAACATAAAACTGTGTTCATCATCCACGATCAGTGAAAAGTGTCATACACTTACTATACGGTGACCCTTGCGATTCCCAAATTAATGTTCCGCGATGGAAATAAACCCTGCATCTCTTCTTCCGAATGAGGAACGTATTTAAGAGCACTGGATCAAACACTTGTCCGTCCGACACCGACATCTTAAACGTACTAAATTGATATTCTACGATCGGACTCCAGTATCGACTTGCAACAGCAAGTAGTTGACCATGTTCTCACCTACCACTTTGAAGGAGCCACTATACGAGTGGTCCGCAATATATTCATGGCACTACCATCTGTTGTTGGTAATTCGTAACACGTATAATCGATATTTGACCCAACATCGTAATGTACAGCACTTGTGAAAGTTATTGTTGATAAGAATTATAAGAACTTTGAAATACTTCTACAATTCTCACAGATTGATATTAGTCATATCACAGAGGTGTATTTTCTGGCCTTGTAGCACGAACACCACAATATTATTTGCAAACACTGTATATACACAAAATCCGCTACATAATGGTACATAATTTAAGTAAAATGATTATAAAAATAGTCATCCCAATTTGTCAAAGCAAATTTATATTGTCTATTTCATTAAAGTACGCTAATATTCTACAAAAATTCGAAACCATCATAGCTACTAACGACTAAGAACTGGCTTCAGTTGAGGTGAAATTAATGTTTGAAATAACATTCCAATCATGCGCAAATTATAAAAGTAGTATAAAATGTTTAATAAAAAAAAATCTAGAATAATAATCTCAAATTGTCCTAAAGCGTCTCCACATTTCGAACTACATCTAAAAGGATATTTATTCTAAGGTGCTCAGTATTAGATATACTACGTTCGTTGCTAAGCCGTAAAATATTTTAAAATTCAACTTAATTTCAAATGTATTTAAAAATTGCTGGAAATTCCGCCAATCGTTATCGGGTGGCATATTTGCAGGACCGAGTTAATGTTACGCGATTTTTTTAAAGATTGTGATGTCTACAAAATGTTTCGTATTAGTTAGCGTTGTTTCCCATTACTCCTATGGTGCTCCTTTGTACATGGAAAATACGGGGAGAAATATTAACTGCTCCCCGACCTCGTGGCGGGAAACAGCGTAGCCAATAAGCTTCTCGATACAAGTAGCGTCTCGGCCCGGGCCCTGCGCGGTCTTGCTGCCGAGGGAGAAGGCCATTTTGTGAGCCGCAGAGAGGTTGAAGGGATTCATAGCGTACTTGTACATCAGTGTTTAAAAATTTTTACCAACATTTCTTCATATCAACCCCAAATGGCTGAATTGCAAGCGACATCAGTTTCTCAAGAAGCCTTGTCAGTCGCCCAGTTGGAGTTAGGAGGAAATCCAAATGCATTAGCACTTCGAAGGCCGTTCGATCCTGTGGCACATGAGTTGGACGCTTCTTTCCGTCTGACACGTTTTGCTGATCTAAAAGGATGAGGGTGTAAAGTCCCTCAGGAGGTTCTTTCCAAACTCCTAGAGGGACTTCAGCAAGATGACAATAATGCCCAGGACGAACATGCCCATTTCATGCATATGGCAATTCCGCGAATTGGTAAGTTAAATTCGTTTAGTTAGTGCTGCAGTAATTTTAGCTCCGATCTGTCGCCATAATGGCGGCCAAAAATTTCGAGACTTGTATTTAATTAATAATATATACAGATAAACGTTTGTGATGCCTCGGTTCTTACATTGTAATTATCAATCTGTATGTTGTAAAAATTTCTTTGTACAATATTTAGTGCTTAAAAGTTGGTATTTATATAACAACTTTTAAAGCAGTTAAATGCCGGTGGTGAAAATATTTGTGCATGACTGTTGCCGGTAGGAGATAGGCAAAGCGTGATCATGCTTAAAGCTGTAGTTCTTTCCCGCTCCCTTTCCAAGTGATGAAGTTGATTATTAATAAATATGTTAATTCATCATTAAAGAAAATGCAATTCATTATTGTTATTTATATGCACAAATATATTTAATATGTGACCTTTGCTATGATTCTAAATAAATTGCGGCAACTCGATGACGTGCCATGCGTGGATCACGCGTATGAAATTTCAAATTTTGTACGGTGTTTAAAATTATTCGTTTGAATGAAAAACATTTTTTGTCTCACATAACACATTCAACCGTGGAATATTTTGTTTATGGCAGTTACGGGTTCTTTTCTTCAAAATGTTTAAAAACAATTGACATAGCTTTATAATAAAATACAAATTTTGGAATCTCTTTTCTCCAACATATGGCTGAAGTTATTGTCAACTTCCAGATCTGGAGTGTGATAAACACTTGGTTTCAGAATTTATGCATTATGTACAGCAATGAATATTACTTAAAGAAGTCAGATTTCTTTTGGAGTTTGAGTTTTAAATTAGTTACTAGTCCAAACATGAATTTTGATTACCCAAGGTAGGTATTAAAAGAACCTTTTATGATCTTATCCTTACTGCTTTTTTAATATATATATTTTTTTAGGTTTTTTGTGTTTATGTATGAACAGTTTACCAGTATGTGATGGTTAACTTGGGAAGTACGGTTTCATGCATCGTTTCTGTTCATTTTAGGAATTGGCATGGATTCCTCCGTAACTCCTCTGCGGCATGGTGGTCTGTCTCTTGTTCAGACAACAGACTTCTTCTACCCCCTGGTTGATGACCCGTACATGATGGGTAAGACGTCGCGAATCTTTAATTTTTTCAAATTCTTATAATAGAAGGATAGTCTCGTGACTCAACCTCAACTCATTACTCTGATGTTTCCTGATCACGGAGAAGTGTAGAATGCACTTCCATCATTGAAAGTTATGTTGAACACTGTGGTACCTCATACTTGGTTGAATTTGTAAGGAAATTATCTTAGTTGATGTTCACAGCTGCATTGTGGATTTGTCTCATAGCTCATTTAAGGATTGTGGCAGAGGAGGAACATAAACTTATGCCCCGGACATAACCCTAGAAATGAAAATTAGGGATGCGAGGTTCGGGTTTGCTAAGTTAAGGTTGGTATGGGAAGATTTTCATTGATAGTCATTTTGTTACCGTAATTGATGCCCGACATGTACGTATATTAATTATCGTGCCGAAAACAGACATCGTTTGACGGTGTTTGCGTTATTCTTGTATAAATTCTGGCCTAACACTGAACACATCTGTGACTCTACATGAACCCACATTTTGAATGAGTCTGCATAGATGTAATTATTTTTTTAAAGGTGTGGCTTCTAGAAATGGGGGATTTTATAAAAATATGTTATGCAATTGATATAGCCTATGGCCACCAGATGGATGTTCTTAAATTGTTTATTTCATGTCGAATTATATTAATGTTGGAAGAATGTTGCAGGCAAGATTGCATGTGCTAATGTGATCAGTGATTTGTATGCTATGGGTGTCACCGAATGTGACAACATGTTGATGCTTCTGGGAGTATCGACAAAGATGACCGAGAAGGAACGAGATGTCGTCGTACCTCTCATCATGAGAGGATTTAAGGTAAGCGGTACAAGTCCCAGAATCAAAAATCTCATGTCCGACAAGCTGACACTTTGATATAAATTATTTTGTCGTGAGAGGAAAGATTATTTGAATAATGTTTTTGAGTGGTGCATGAGATGTGTAAATTATTTGTCCTCAAGGATTCTGCTCTTGAAGCTGGAACCACAGTGACTGGCGGACAGACGGTTGTGAATCCGTGGTGTACAATTGGCGGTGTAGCTTCCACCGTGTGCCAGCCCAATGAATACATTGTGTAAGTGAAGCGAATTTTGTGTTCTTAATACTGCCAGGTGAGCAGAGAAGGACTTTGCACTTTCAGAATGATACAGAAAACAGATGCGGCGTTAAGCAAGTCTCCTCGGCAGAGCTGCACATTACCAACATGCCCAGTAATATATTTACAGAATTATTTTATAGTTCTGTAATTACTTTAAATTGAGTAACATTGCCACGTACGTCTGTCACACACACACACACACACAATTTTCCACAACGACGCTGACCACTCACCCCCATCTAGTGCCGAGATCAAGAAAGAGTATGAGCTATACCTCCACTCCCCCAATGTGCCTTCATGGCGTTAGTGGGACGCTTTACTACTTACTAATAATGCAAACATTGAACAAAAACATTCTTAAAACTAGTGGCCCTTACGTGAAAGGGAAGTTCCTGAGTTGAGAAGATCGCTTATTTTTAAGGTAGGTTGTTGTTTAATATAAACGTGTATCTGGACATAAAAGTCAGGTTATTAAAAATGTTTCGCCCTTTTTTTCTAATATTTCAATTTCAGGTAGGATTACAATTGTAATATGCCGGTCAGTTTCAGTTTGGAGCACGTGAGTTAATTAACACAGATTAAGAAGAATGTGTAGGCCCGCTTTGTAAGTGACGTTAAGAGTCGCAGTTGTGTAGTTGATTAAAACAACTTTTCAGCCCAGACAATGCTGTAGTGGGTGATGTTTTGGTTCTCACTAAACCATTGGGAACCCAAGTAGCCGTAAATGCTCACCAGTGGCTTGACCAACCAGAAAGATGGAACCGAATCAAATTGGTCGTCTCCGAGGATGACGTCCGCAAAGCATACCAGCGGTCAATGGATTCGATGGCGAGATTGAACAGAATAGGTAAGTCATTATAATTATATTGTGTTTTTATTTACCAACTGTAGGGGGTCCGCAGTGGCCGCTCGATCGCAGGGACCGTGGGTTCGAATCCCACTCAAGCCGTGGATGTTGTCTGCGTTTTTCTGTGTTGTGCTGTCCTGTGCACAGGTAGAGGCCTTGTGATGGGCCGATCCCTCATCCAGGGAGTCCTACCGAATGTCCATAGATCAAGCCAACTGGAAAAAAAAAAGGTTGACCTGTGAAGGGTACCGGAAAATGTACAAACATTGTTAAATCAGAAAAAGAAGAAGAATTACCAACTGTAGTTAATTTGAGGTCACAGAATAAGAAATCAGCAAGGAAAACAAAGCTAAGAAGACAACTTAATTTTTATTGTGTGTGGTTCCGGGTGTCAGAACATCGATTCAGTTATACTGCGGGATTCTTGTTTTGTGCCTCAACGTATTTCCAAAATTCCGGCCACGGTGCTTTATTAACTATTCATTTATTAAATACATTCTCATTCATAAATTCCAGTCTTTAAGTTTGGATGCTGCATCAACAGACTGAAGAATGTTGCACTGTATTGACAATTATTTTCAGCGGCTAGATTGATGCACAAATACAATGCTCATGGTGCTACTGATGTGACTGGCTTTGGGTTGCTTGGACATGCCCAAAACCTGGCAAGGCATCAGAAGAATGAAGTGTCATTCGTGATCCACAACTTGCCTGTGATAGCCAAGATGGCTGCTGTGGCAAAAGCTTGTGGGAATATGTTTCAGCTTCTTCAGGGCCATTCTGCAGAAACATCGGGTGAGGAAAGGCATTGCTGCATTTTTTAATGTGTTCATGCGAATGAATAAAATTGTAATTCGTATTTAATACATTATGAAATTACTATATTCGTTGCTAATTTCCCGCATAATTCGATTATGTCTGATACATTTTGGATATTAAGATTCCTTGTGGTAGGCCATGAAATTCCTTATTTGTCTTCCAAAATTGATATAGGAGTTTAAAGTAAATTGTTTCTATCCCAGGTTCCGAATTATTCCGCAGACTCAAAATACTATAAGAAAAATCTAAAAAATTTGAAGGGAACTGAAAAAATTCAATTGCTTTACCTACAGTTTTTGTTTTAATTTTCGCTTTCAGGTGGTCTGCTTATCTGCCTACCAAGAGAGCAGGCTGCTGCATACTGCAAGGATATCGAGAAGCAAGAAGGGTATCAGGCTTGGATTATTGGCATTGTTGAGAAAGGAAATAGAACAGCTCGGATTATTGATAAACCGCGTGTGATTGAAGTCCCTGCGAAGGAAAAGGATGGGGAACTGTGGTAGGGGGAGAACAGTAATAGAATCGTGCATCTCGATCGCCAAGTACCGAATGCAGTTATGAATATCTCTAGGAAATTAAACTGATACAGCGTGGAACAGTGAGCGCATTAAGAGTACGCCCAAAGTAAATGGTTCTCTGGGAAAAAGTACAGTGCTTCTTGATGCTTACGTGTACTGAATTGCTAGAAGTAAATTGCATTACTTTGCAAAGTGATGACTTTGATATGTATATAACAGCATTGAATGAGATCAGATGAAATTTGGTATTTAGTTAATCCGTTATGAATGTCCAGTTATTCGTCGCTGTTTTAGGTTTTACAGTATCATTTAGTGCCATATACCTGGGATGTTCTTTTGCATCTTCGGCATTTCCGCATTACAGCAAGCGTATTTGTATCTTACGAAATGAAGTATCCAGTTTAATCGTCTGTACGTACGTGTATCGTTTGAGTCTGTTCTCTTGCCAGCAATATTATAGGGCATGAATGTGAGAAATCGTGCAACGTTAAACTACACCAACATTTTATATGACCTTTTGCCTAATAAAAACATTTTTATATCTGTGAAATGTGATGCTGTTGTCTTGCAAATTCTTTTCAGTTACAGATTTTGCATGGTAAGTAATATTAATTAAACAGTAATTTCAGCAGATTAATATTTAAAATTATTTTTTTTTAAACTTAGGTTGCTCTATAATAGTGAATTCAATCTTAAACATTGTTCAGATAAATTCCAGCGTCCGCTTTGCGAGTGTTTTAAATTAGACGTTCAAAATTCCTAGTGGGATGGGACAAAATAATTTCATTAAGGATTATATTGCAAATTACATCTCAAGAGTTTTGTTACACATATAAAGAAACTGTTGCATTGTTTTGTTTTAATGGTGTAGTTTGGAGTAACGCATTTTAATTAATATGAGTTATCAGCTCGCTAGATGTTATATTATGCTAGAAGGGCAATACTTTGGTAATGCCTTAGCCTTCTTTACCTATCATGTCTCTGCATACCATTAAATTAGTGAACACATCATTTGGTATGTAAGATTTGAGGCTTTCACAGCGGCGAGTATGAAGATTTCTGTCTTGTGGGTTGCGCTCTGTAATCTGGTAGATGTGTACCAACGTTTCAGATGAATCGCCCTGATGACGGAGGCAGTACGACCTCTGAAACGTTGGTTGACATCGACCAGACTACACAGCGCAACAACCCAGAAGACAGAAATCTTCACTATATTCATTAGTTTGAGATGAACTGTGTGATCTGCAGAGTAGTCGACCGCTGATCATGTTTTAACTTTTAAATATTCAGCACATTCCTCGGATGTATACCGTGGTAAATGGCTTATTACAAGGGTATTGTATAGGAGTCCGTTGAGTATAAAATTAATTTGTTTTGTGGTTTGGTTTATTAGAATGGAAAACTAAATGTGATTAATTTCTAAAACGTGTAGATACTGTTCATTTTAAGTATGTGTTTTAGGCTGTCATATGATATCAGAATTTAAGAAGTCATGTTCTCCGCCATGTGTGGAATGTACTTTGTGCAAAGAATGTGTAAGAAGTGTTAAATTTAGTGTCCATAGTAACATGCTTCATTTATGCATTTTAATGTGTAAAAAAAGTTGTTTAGATGATTTTAATTAATCTTGTATATTCCACAATTTAGAAAATACTTGGCTGTTTTAAGAGAACTATTTATAAGCCTTCATTTGTTCTGCAACATTCTAGTTTTTGCTAAATGTGATGACAAAGATTGAATAGAGGGCCCTAGACACTAAAATCACAAGCCAAAAGTAAAATGTGAGGAAGCACTGTACTCTTTATAAATTACTTGTATTAGTTAAAAGACTTAATTGGTTTCAAGTTGACGGTTTAGATGTTTTATACACTCGATTAAGCAACAGCTTGCATGAATAGGACTGGTTAATCATATATTTATTGCCCAGATGCAGAATTTTTCATTGTAGGTGATTATAACGATCATTGGATGGTATTTTGCTGGCTGTCGTACATATTGAATACAAACATGTTGCCTTATTTCTTTGTACTTTTTGTTTTGCAAGAAGCTTTTGTAGAATCCAAACGAGCCTATATTATACTGAATCCAATGAAATGGCTGGTTGCAGTTAATTATGCCACTTAACTGAATAGTTTCACACTTTTGTATGTAGTCAGTGATATTCTGTAAACGTTCAGAAAATGTTTATGTTCAAAATTAATACGTTAAGTAAAGTGTATTTTTCAAGATGTAATTTGGAAAGCTTTAAATTTTGTTTATAAAATGTTTCAAAAGTGATTATAGTTTATTCTTCCATTAGTGCTGTTCATACTGTATTTAGTATAGTAAATTTTATTTTCCTGTAAGATGGTGAATGTGAGATCAAGTAAATTATTTACTTTTTATAGTTGTTCTTTGTTACTGAAGTGTACAGTTTAATATCCATTGCAAGCAGAATAATGTAACTTTAATATTTCACGCTATATTTGTATTTCTTCCCGCCATATCAGTGAGAAGGCGAATCTCTTGACTAGCTGAGCTTAGATTAGCTTCGCAAGAATGACTATAGAGTTGCTAGTTGATTCATACCAATGAAAAGTCATTTATGGCTGTATTGCTCTGCAGTTCTTGAAATGAATTTGTGAACGAATAGGACAGTACTAAAGAAGGTTCACTGGTCAGCCAGTTGAGTTCTTAATATTTTAGAAAGCACGTGTATTTGTAAGTGGTGTAATAGCTCGTTTTAGCATGTGTTAGAGAAGTGTTTTAAAATTGTTTTCAGTACTGAATTTATGTAAATATAATTCACATAGATAAGTCTGATGGCTCCAGGGAGTTATTTAACGGGAATGTTATGTTCAACATTGTCCATTGTCTCTGGGTATATTTACCATGCGCATTTTGGAACTTTGCTGTACTCCTGTCTACGTGTGATTGGTTGTTACTATACTGACAGATTTTAAAAAAATTATTCTTATTGCTCAGCTAAGCTAGAAAGTTCCCTTCCCTTGATAAATGGTATATCTTGCCTTCGAAACTGCGTCTGCACATAAAAATGAGGGTGAAATTGTCTTCTGCTGCTCATAAGTTTTGAACACCAGATGCTGATTGATTACATTTAATTTTGGGTTCATTTTAGTGTTATACAAAAATAATGAAGATTCATAACAACAACAAAATTTACACAGTTTTGTTTTTTTCTGAATCCTGAAGCGAGTCATACCAGAATTCTAAAGTATATTTTTGTGATTTGGACTAAGTAATTTTGCCAGTGTATGTTTTGTTTTTCAGATATTTTTGTGTAAAACGTCCAGTTTGAAAGGAAAGTATGGTACAGTAGTGTGTAAATTGTTTTAGAAAATACAGCTATCTTAAGGCTTGGCTTCCCTTTGCATCTTGCCGCTTGCTCATTAGACCCCTGTTTCTTGTTCCAGTGCATTTTTAGTTACATAATTTTGAGCTTAGAACTTTGAAATATGTTAACAATATATTAAAAACACATTCCTCAATATATTGTGTTGTATTATGTAATAATTCTTTTATATCCCAGCCCAAAAATATTTATTTCACATGTTGAGGTTAAAGTGCTCATTTAAGAAATTATATGCGGTAGCATAAATTTTGGATGGAATTACGGATGATACTCTGTTATGTAGCCAGGTAATTATTTTTAATCATATCAGTTAGGTTATGAATCAGAGTAGGTAAAACTGTCAAGTCCTATTCTGAAGATGTTTTGTAATTGACTGATTAAGAATAATATTCTGGCTAATCTGTCTCAGTAATCTGATTTTCAATATAATCCTTGCTTTATTCTAATCACACTATTTTGATCATGGGTAATGCAGTATTATCCCAGTGGCTAGCATTTGTTGGTCCAAAGATTTATTATTATTCAGTACTTGCTATTTCTGTGCACATTTGAATTAAAGAGAGTAGTTCCAAAACTCAGCCCATGTAACAAATGTTGGGGGAAATTTACCTTTTTGTGTTAGTAACTAGTCAATAAATACATTTGGTATGAAAAGTGCTAACACTTTGTAAACTTAAGAAAATTAATATTGAGGTAATGTTCATCTAGTGGAATTGTACACATAACAAATAGAAAAACGTTTTTGTCAAAAATAGTTTAATAATATTTTATACCAACATAGTATCTGCAGATGTCTTATCTAATGAGATTTGTATTATTATAAACAAAAAATAAATTATACTGAATTCATTGTACAATCTTTTATAAATAAACAGATGGTCATACAGTCAGCATGGTTATCTACTTTTTACTTCTTTTTGTTGAAAGGAAAGTATGATAAGAAATAAAGGAAGTAACAGTACACAATTAGGTTGGCTGAGCTACTTTCGAGATAAAACGCCCTGGAGTGAGTAAATTCTGAAACTGGTTTTTCAACATTATGCTACACCAAACAGTTTTTTTCTCTGATGCACAATGTTTTAAATGAAGCAGAATTAGTAAATTAACAAGAACTCCACTTGCTGAAAAACGTGAGTTTTGGAATTACACTCTTCAGATGATGTACTGTGTTACTTTGTAGGGCCATGCTGTAGTTATAAATGAAGTTGGAGGATTTGAAGTCCAGTGCAAAATAATTTTAACACCAACAAATGGTAACAAAATGAATAAGTTAAAGCAATACATAAAACCAACTAATGATAACATGCAAAAATGATTGCTTTGTGAGTTTCAAACTTACGGAAGTCCTAAGATTTTCGTTCGGAATAGTCCTTAAGCAGCAATGCATGTCAGCGTGTGTTTTATTGGAGACGGCTGAAAGTTGACTGTGGCACATAGCGGTTTGAAACCCCGCCTCTCCCCTCCGATTGCGTCATTCTAGCGACCGCTGCCATGATTACCCGAGATATCGTGGGTTCATTTTTGCGATATTAACCCCAGTTAATTTAGAACAATATTTTTCTTTCCGTCCCAGTATTAATAAAACAGAGTTAATTTGGGACGTGATTACAAGTCAGTAAATGACTGCTGTACTTTCATTAGCAATGTTTATATAATGTAAGCAAAGGCTCACGTGAATTAGATTTTTATGCTTCTATGGCAAGATTTTGTGTTGTTTGTACCGTATCGAAAACATTAACGTATGTTTCAAGGACTCACCATTTATCTTTTGAATACTGCAACTAAACAAAACTATGTTATAGGCCTGCTATTGGGATTCTCTGATGCTATTGATAGGCCTAATTTATCGTACGAAATTAATGTTACCAAACTACGAATTCTGCAGTACCAATATGTGTTTATCTTGATACAGTTTCCCACTTCCTTTTAATCTTGCTCTCACAAATATTGTTGGGTCACCTTGTATTCATTTTATAGTCCTATTGCAGATTTACAACTATAAGTAAAAATTCTTGGAATAATTTCCACTTGATAACTTATTAAACATTAACATATTTTTGAAAGGAATGATTGAAGAATGCAGAGGAATTACAAAACAGGATTTTAGAGGTGTCTACTGGAACACCGGGGCAATATGTCATCTCCTCCTAGCAAGTCTTTAACATTTTTACAGATGTAACCCATTTCAAATTTTTTACGGTTGCAAATTAGACAAAATGTACAGTGAATGTCAGAATTGGCTTCAAAACACCCAGACTTTGCAGTGTGTGGGGAAGAAATAGCCCAATGAAACATAAATTTAGTCTGACCTGAATTTGATGATCCCTTGTATCAGATCTTGGCGCCATCCGCCTCAAAACATCGTTGGCTGATAATGCAGTGCCAGGGTCCAATTACTCATACACAAATCAGAAAGTTCTTTTACCAAAAGCTCAAAATTACAACACAGTGAAAATGTAGCTCTACAATTAATACATTCAGCAATTTGAGAAAAATAAACATTTTTTGTATCACATTTTATAATAAGCACTTTTCTTTATTAAAGCAAGGACTTCCAGTTTTATTAAATATAATAGGTAATAACAGAGAGTTTATAAATGTTTCATCAAAGATTCCTGAAAGAAAACTAATGGTATAAGTCACTTGATAACATTACGCAAGTCTTCCTCTATCCTGTTAAATGACGTAGTTGTACACTTTTTATTTAAACAGCAAAAAATTATGACTGAAATAAAAGTACAAAAATTCATTAAAATATTTTATATCTTACAATTTAAAATCACGATTACATTAACACTAAATTCATAACTTTTCAATAAGACTGCTCAACAGAAATAGGATAATTTACTTTACAGCTGATCACTTGTGTTGTAATACAGACAAAATTCATACATAATGTATTTACATAATACCATATGTATATTTACATGAGAAACACATTAAAGAGAGCTGCAGTCCTCTAAATAAATTCATAATTTCAATTTTGGTTCCTTACATATTAACTTCTACGTGAAAATAAATGGTAACACTACTTCTTTTAATCCCAAATGTAAGTAGCAAAAACAATTTGTTCCCATGTGACACTGAAACAGTAGAATATCAGGTTTACAAAGCAGTGAGTCCGAAGTCGTCTGTCTTCTGGGTTGTAGCGCCGTGTAGTCTTGTAGTTTACTGACATTTCAGAGGTCCTTGCTGCCTGCATCACCTTGGCGATCACCAAGATGGAGGCACAGCAAGGACCTATGAAACGTCAGTAAACTACAAGACTACACAGCGCTACAACCCAGAAGACAGCCATATGCAAAGTCGGATAATGTAATTTAAATGAAAGAAATCAAGTTGTATTCAAACACGATCCTGAAGAAATATTCGATATGAAAACGGAAGAGCCGACTACCACCACAGGATACAGTTTCATCGTAACATAGAATGTTCCCAGTTTTCTTTAATTGTTTTTTATATCCTCGCTCAGCATTATTTTTCCTAATATCACATTTCGTGCTACATTTCTATTTCATTATGTGCTGTGTGAAGAGCCAGCTTCATATCCAACACAACTCCCATTTTCTTAGGAAAAAAAAGCAAAATATTAATATTTAAAAACTGAATCAAAAAGCATATACTTAAAGCTAAGTCACCATTCTGTGCCATGCTTGCATTTTTCTTGCCTTATTAAATAATACGTTTAAATACAAAAATGTCCTCTTTTTTTTTGTTTAATTCAAAGACATTTCAGATTGGCGGTCACACAGCCTTTTTTTTTATAATTTTATAAAGAACACTAAGTACCACTAACATTTCTGAAAGAAAATTAAACATCAAAATGCTTTGCATTACGATATAACAAAACAAATAAACTGTAGCACAACAACAAATCATAATTATTAATAAAACCACTGGTCACATGTTATTGCGTATAATTATGAACGAAAAGCTTCTGAAATATACCCTGCAGTATGTAATATTTAACAGAAAATGTTAATGTTACCAAGAAATACTCCCATGAGCATGAAATTTAAAACATGTTTTCTAGCATACTTTTGCAAGTCTATTTTATTAAGAGACATTATTATATTAAAATAGTAGTTAAACGTACTTTGAACTTCAAAAGTGTGCCTTGCACTATTCGCGTGTTTATATGAGGATAGTACTGTACAGACCATAAGGAAATTCTACTCAGTTTTAAAATTATGAAAAAGGACATACATACATAAAACTGTAATCGATTAAATGTTTTTTTCCTTCTTGAATAATGTTTATATAATTCTTAGTAATCATAAGGGACAATAGGAGAAACAGGTTTGCTGGTCTTGTTGAATGAACTACTCGTATGAAAATGGTGGATCAGGGTTCAGTCTGTAGATTCTGCAGGAACAGAAGCCATGTCCTCACCCAACACCTTGCACAGCTCCTGAAATCAGTATTTAAAGTGAACAATATTAATTGTGTATAAAATATGAAATAAGCGCCTACTGCGATTTTTAAGTTTCCACAGCAGTGAAGACGACGGATATCTTCATCTGGGTTTTGACGTCACGTAGACTTGGTATATGCCAAGATGATGAAGTCTACGTGATGCCCAAACTCAAAAGAAAATGGTCGTCAAAGTACCTAGTCTCCAGATTTCTACTTATTATCTGCGATTTTGAGTTCTCATCTGAGTTGTGACACCATGTGGTATTGAAGGTAGTTACCAATGTTTGGGAAATATACCATCTCCATTTTTAACTTAAGTACCCACTTATTCTTAGCACGCTTCTGAGTAGTTGCTTTACATTTGTACAGATGACAGAATAAATCAATACCAAGAACAAATTATGAATTTCACAAGTTCGTGTTTGGATATTGATGCACAGCTGGTTGTGGGAAAAGTATAAAAATTCCGTGTAGCCATTGTCTTATTACGTGATGAATAATTTAAACAGACTTTTTGTCTTGCATATACATTTTTCAAGTGATGATTGCTACTTTCTCTGACATGCTCATAAACGAGCTCACTGCAAAAAAAAAAATAGTGCTGTCATCATCAAAAAACTGAAAAACCTTCGCCTACTTCGTATTACATCACTGACCTTAAGCCTCTCCTGAGCATCTGGAACACCGGCAAGTTGAGCTTCTAATTTCTGTTTCTCCTCTTTTAGGGAGAGACGAGCCGTTGAGTCCAGTGACTCTAGCTTCCACCCACCTTCCCCGTTAAATTGCAGGAGGTGTGTGTGAAACTTCCTGTGTATACAAAATTTATATAATGATCGTGATAATTTTTAACATAATTCCTCAGTACATATGAAGGCAGTTTTCAGTTGTAACAAAAACTTCACAGTTCCCACATGACGGATACTCACCAGAGGGACGGCCTGTGTGTAATGGTGAGGAGTGTGATGCCTGCTACTTTTGCTTCCTGATAGATGTTACTCTCTACGTCAATGCTGACGGCACTGGTGCATTCATCCAATAGCGCAAACTTTGGCCTGAAAGAAAGAAAGAAAAAAGTTATTAACATTGCAGGCATCTGTAAAAATTGTTACATACATTTCTCTCACAAGTTTATGCAAAACTGCTTGCGCAAGGAGAGTAGCTCGGCACAATCGTTAACGCTGCTGTCGCCGGCCACTGTTGGCATTTTCCATTTCCAAGACAAATGGGTTTATGAATCTATTTACTTCCTGTCAGATATAACACATCAAATGTATACCAACAACCTTTAACACTGATGCCAGTTTTTATTAATAACAGATACACTTCAGCCTTAAAGGGTCATCATCACACACTACATTAGTTCAACAAGTAAATCGAAATGCACTATTATTTTAACTGTGTTTGTCATATTGATCAGTAAAGTTGCATAATATAAGTTAAAATGCCATGGCAGAAACTATAAGGATAATTAAGAACACTATCTGCTGAATTATAAAACATTTTTCAATATTTTAAAACATACTTTAGTTCAGCGTAGATATATTTGGTGTTATGTCCATCAATTGGCGAACTATCACAATATTTGTGCTCTATTTAAATACAAACTGCGCTAGCTAATGGCATCGAAGGACATTTCCTCCCTGTATAGTGTACATAACACAATGTAGCAAAGTACAATGTAATGAAATATATCTCTTCAGGAATACATTCAGTGATTACTATTTTGCTACATCAGACATCATTATGCCACGTAGGGATCGCAGTTTTGTGCTCATCTGGCGTACACTCTCCAGCTTTTTCACTGATTAACGAAAAAGATGCTCATCTTCCATTAAAAACAAACAAACCTGTGATAAAACAGCCTAGCCATTGCCATACGCTGCTTTTCACCGCCAGACAGAACATCCTTCCAGTCCGTGGCTACGTGCCAGCCGCCCTCGCGTTCTACTATATGATCCAGGTGTACAAGTCTCAAGCAGTGTTCCAGATTCCCCAGAGTAATGCCTTTCCTCCTCATGTCGGCCTCGGTGTCTGGGTATATAACTTGATCTGCTAGTGATCCCAGTGACATATATGGTCTGGAAAAGACGTATATATTCTATAGAATGCGAATCTATTTGACAATTATAACGATGACTTAACATATATTTACAGGAATATCATCATGAAAGCAAAAATAATGCAATTAGTGCTATGTAAATCACGTATTCTTAGTGAACAGATTTGTTTTTTACAGAAATATGAAGCAGTGAGTAAAGTACTTTTCATGTTGACTACCTGCACTACCACATGTTGAAGCATTTAATTATTTCCTCACACGAATATCTAATTACCAACTAAAATGAGAGTGCAACATGTAATTCATATTTTTAACATCTCCTTAAATTTTTTGGGTGCGGACATTACGTTCATGTCGACAAAATTCGTGTAGATACAATTCTCTTTGAGATCAATATGGTGGTTCGATATATGTCACTGAACGCACTAAAAATGAGTTTATGTGTAGTATCTTTTTGAACTAACCTCTGAGGAATGTAAAACATGTCGGAACTGGCCGGCTTCCTCAGCTCTCCGCTGTAAACCGGCCAGAGTCCGCTTAATATCCTGAACAATGACGACTTTCCACAGCCATTGGGACCAGTAATGAGTAGATGCATGCCAGGGGTGACTGTGAAAGTGAGGTTAGGACAAACCACATCACAGTTGGGTGTCACAATTGGCACATTCTCCAGTACTATGGTTCCATCCCTTGTCTCACACAGGACACCTTAACAAAGGCAAATAAATAATTTCCTTTCAGAGAGTTATATAGTAGGTAATGATACGGTGATTAAATGAAAGCAGTATTAGTGTAGTGATATGTAGGACACATGCGTTAAAAAAATGCATATGTAAATAATATTGGGAAACTAGTGGGGAAATGCCCATTGAAACTGAACAGGAGAATATCTTTCATATCTTTTATCCCCTAACCATTTCATCCTTCCTTTATTCCCTTCATATCTTCGTCTCCTTCCTGCCTTTCTGCTTTGTTCCTTCGCATTATTCAAAATCCAAAAATTAACATAACCTAGTTTCTCAGAAAATAGCAATGAAGCTACCCAAAGGCAGGATAATGGCTATTTTGATTTCAATTCATCTTTTTTTTTGTATGAATTGTTTGGCCTCTGCTCAAAAAATTATTTTATTGTTTGCCTGTACCTCATAACAGAGTCATTACTGCTAATTTCAAACTATTATTCCGTATTCTGTATGTAAAAATTCTCAAAACCTTTTGTATGCTACAAAATGTAGCTAACTCAGCTGCAAAACATTATTTCAATGAAAACATCTTTTTCCATTATTTTTTTATGTTGGTCGGACAGTTTCGATATATTATTTATTGTTGTATTCAATATTCATACCTACGTAAGAACATGTACAGTGTGTGTGTGGTTTATTTAACTATGTAGCACCGAATATATATACGAATTATCATGACACTTGTCGGCATTACCTTTCGCAACGGGCTGTCCGTTCTTGAATTCCATTCTGAAGCCACTGTTCCTGCCTGAATGCTTAGATTCTGAAGTTGTTACAACAGTACGCTGGTACTTTCCATGGCTTGCATCTTCAAAAACATCTAACATGTCTCCTACCCGGGAAGTATAACCCGCGAGTTCAACTACTTCCTAGAAAACATAAGCACCTTAGTCACACCCCAAAATATTCTTTGCAAAGGGAAGTCATAATAGTTCCGCAATGAATTCTTTAAAATGACACTATCATTAGTTCAAGCTGCATAGTATCAAATATTTGGATGTTTAACAAATACAAAATTGTAATAATTATAAATATTTGAAGATGAAAGTCAATGAGCATGGAAAACATAACTGATAAATTCAGATCAGAATAAATTTGGGATAATAGGCAATTTTGATGTTGAATGGTATATTATAGAATAAAAGGGTTGCAAGAAAATATAAACTAAAAACATTTACAAGACATAAAAAATTATTATATTATGTGGTTTCAGAAGTAAGATACTTTAAAAACAAAACAAAAATTACTGACTATGGAAATGGATTTTTGGAGACAATCAGCAAGAGTATCAAGAAATAAAATCTTAAACCGTATTATTACCGAAAAATTGGCAAACAACAGAAGGCTCAAACAGGTACTAGCAGGAAGGAGGAAGACCAAGAGTTAGATGGTCGAAAGGAACCCAGGATGCATTGGCAGAAAGAGGAGTAGGACGAGGAGAGTGGATGAATAAGGAAGAATGACAAATGGAAACTGGAAGACATTTGTGACATTAAATAAGCCAGTGCCATATCTGGCAAAATATGGAAGCGACAAGGTGATATATATCTGAGTGGTGTAGTACGATTTACTTTAGAAAAAAAAATATCAATACCTTGTACGAAGACATGAGTCTTTCAACAGCATCAGCTCCCGAGATCAAGAGATTTCTAGCTGTCGTGAAGTACTGCGTCCTCTCGCTCACTCCACCATCCGCAGAGCAGTCTTGTTCTAAAACGAGCATATTAGAATTTTTATTAAAATGATAATGTATCAGATACTAATATACCGTCAGTGTTTAACATAGTGGTACTCTCCATCCCTAGTATGGAAAGGGTAACAAACTTGAGAAGATGAACGTCATAAGATTTATAATTCTTTAAATGACTTTCTACACTCACTGGATGAAAGAGATTTAGCAAATACTGAGATTCCCCATACTATTAAAAATACC
>NW_019059991.1:68913-90872 GCF_000696155.1 Zootermopsis nevadensis | reverse complement strand
ACATAATTCAGTAACAGGAGACTCAACAGAGTACACTCTTAATATCACAGCTTTGAGGAAAAACAAATGTGACTACAGAACATTCCTTTGTAATCTAGTCCAGTGGTATTCAACCTTTTTTTGTTCGCGTACCCCCAGATATAATTTCTCTTCAACTTTGTACCCCCAAAGTTGTTGGTGTATAATTCAAGTTATACACAGTATATAATCTACATCTAAAATAAATTAAATAAATTACTGATTATTCAGTGTTTATCATAAAATAATATATTTTTTTAAATTTCACGTACCCCTTAAGATGTCTTCTCGTACCCCCAGATATAATTTCTCTTCAACTATGTACCCCCAAAGTTGTTGGTGTATAATTCAAGTTATACACAGTATATAATCTACATCTAAAATAAATTAAATAAATTACGTTACTGATTATTCAGTGTTTATCATAAAATAATATATTTTTTTAAATTTCACGTACCCTCTAAGATGTCTTCGCGTACCCCAGGTTGAATACTACTGATCTAATAGACTGTAAATATAAATGCTTTCTACTGTATAATGTACCCACCCAATATTCATCTTAACGTAACAACATATAAATAGCTAGGAAAAAAAGACAAAAGGAAATGAAAGTCATCACTTGGCTGATTACCAATTATCCCTTTTAAAACTCTTCTAGACTCATACTTCAAAAACTTACCATTCAAGTTTCAACACATCATCTTAGTCTACTTTATTTACTGTTAATGCAGTGAAGTACACTGCAATGTACGATGCGAAACCTGACCTCTCATGTTAAGTGTAAAACATATTAAGAGTGTAGAAAGAGGGAGCTTAGGGAAATGTTTGTACATAAGCAGGATGATGTGACAGGAGAACAGAAAAAACAGCATAATGAGGAGCTTCATAATTTTTTCACCAAATATTATTATGGTGATGAGATGGATGGGGTAGCAAGATGAGGGAGATAAAAAATGCTTACAAAATTTTGGTTAGAAAGCCTGAAGAGAAAAGATCATTTGTAAGACCTAGGCACAGGTGGGAGGGTAATATTTTCTGGGATGTAGATTAGAGTCATCTGAACCTGTTGGCAGGCTTTTTGAACAAGGTAATGGACATTTGGGTTTAAAAAAATATGGAATTTCTTTTGAACAAACCATTAGCTTTTCACGAAAGTCTGTGTTCCATGGAGTGAGTTAGTACTTCCCTGGTAACTGTGAAAGTATTCTAGTTACATGGCTTTCATCACGACCATAACCACACAGCACAAACGCCAAACTTTACTCTCTGAGTAATCCCTACGTGAATTACCAGACTGTCATACTGTATAATGCGTGTGTAACTGAGAAAGTTGAACAAATGTGAGAACGACATTCGCTAATATATGTACGCATTATAACGTTAACATTTTCATAAATATTCAAGTGCATTCAAAACATCACACAATTTACTTTCAATTATGTATACATAAATATTTAAACGAATTTAAAATATTCACACCATTAAAACACAAATTACCTACATACAATTACTTCACTGTCTCGTATACTGTTTAATAGACTCAGCAAGTTGGGCTGAAGTAGTAATATTTGTGACTTGCACTCAGGAGGTGCCCACTTCAAATCTCGGATAAAAACCGCAGACTATCCTGAGTTTCTTTTTTGTAGTTTACCTCAGTTCCTCTAAGTGAATGCCAGGCAATGAATGTTTCCTCTCCTATCCTTTTAAAGTTGTCAAATGAGATATTAACATATAATTTAGCACTGTAGCTGTTACAGCATAAGTAACCTCATGTTTAGCCAATTCATAATGTTTACAGATCACTCAGAATGAGAAGCTGGCGACATTTCTCATCATAGGCATCACAGTACTCATATATTACATCCAAGAAATGTCTCCGTTACATAATGTATGCAAAACAGGTCATACAAACTTAACAATAAATCCTGAATGCCTTTAGTTACTTTCAGGACATTTCACCAAAGCAGCGTTATGCTATTTTGGACCTTACCCTCGTTAAACGAATTACATATTTTTGGGAGAAAAAATCCCATTTTCTTTTACAGAATAATTTTTGGGAAAATTAAACAGACTGCAATAAAATGGATACGGATATGAGAGTACAATGGGGACACAAAAAAAAATTAGGAAACCTCAGACCACACGGCGCTACAACCCAGAAGACAGCCATCTTTGTAATCATAAGACAGCATTCATAAAATATTCCTGGTAAGGCAAGTCACAGATTAAAAGGAGACTTGCTCGAATGGCATAAAGGATCAAATTACATCAGTACACAATTCGGTTACAATTTACACCAAAGTACATGAAAACCACTAAGAATACAAAATTGCGTAACTCCCAGAATGCAGCTACACCGCCTACTCCCAGACATTAACATTGCTTCTGTCAGGTACTGCTGCTGGCTACTTATTGTGTATTCATCTCATTCATCAGGACCATCATGAACTTCCACTGCATTTATAATAACTCCGTACACACCGTCTCAAAAGCCGTGTGTCACACACCATTACTAAACTAACAACTTGTGGTTATTCTTTTCATTTTAAGAGTCTCACCCCACCAATTTTGTTACACGTATACCTATAAAAGTAAAGTAAAGCTGTCCCACTATACGCCATGTAGGCGCTTGGGGGGAGAGACCGTACAGCTCTTACTCATTCTTGACCTCGGCACTAGATGGGGGTGAGTGGTCAGCTCACGCCCCGGCAGCACTTTACTCCCGGGAAAGGATCCCGGTACACATTGGATAGGAGGCCGGGTGCGCCCCAGAGCTGGTCTGGACGGAGAGTCTAGAGGGAAAAATCCTCTGCGCCAGTCGGGGATCGAACCCCGGTCGTCCAGCCCGTAGCTCATCGTTAATACCTATATGTTAATTTATTTTAATCTTAACACTGAGGAAATTTTTTTTCTGTGTTTATATTTGGTATGCACAGTTTTCTTCCATTTTACCTTAACTGTAGACTATTACCTACATGTCAAAAAGCAATTATTGGCCACAAACATAACCATTTCCAATGGGTATACTTCATAGAGTTCAAAGCAATGTCAATATGATAACGGAGGACTCGGCAGTACAAAACTGACAGAAACTGATGAACTATAAGTTAGGTTTTATTACCTATTCTCATGTTCCATCTCTGTCCTATGAAGAAAGTTGAAAGTGCCAAAGAATTTGGATGTCTCTAAACCCAGACTCCGAATACCGACTAGGTGTTCCTGAACACTCGCAAAGCATGATCTAAATATGGACTCCCATGGATCATTTATCATGTCATATAAGAGGCAGACAGAACACTAAATAAAAAAAAATAAAAAATAAGAGGCTCAGAATGTGAGGGATTTTTCTATTCAGGAAACAAACTTGAAATACATGCGACACACATACTCAAATAATTACGACTTCTTTAACGTGTATCCTGAAGGTGTTCATCACACTCTACACGCAAATAATTTTCAAAGTCTACAACTTATGAAATCTGTTTATTTACAGATCCAATGCGCACTCGTCCACAACTTAATTTGTTTATTTAAGGATTCTGTTTCCAATCAGTCAGCTGGTTATGCACTGGAAACACAAACTGCTACATCAAGTTAAACTAAGAGGTCATGTGGCACTGAACTGGACGCATAATTATACGCAGCATAATATTGGACCCCACTTAATGGTACCTGCACCTTGTCGTGGTGGTGGGGCTTGAGTACCTCAGTGTCCCCAAGAGCTACTGGTAGGGCCTCCCTAGCCAGACTGGTCGAGGGGGAGAGGTCAGACTAAGACAGGAAGATGTTTCAAAACCAAAATCAGAGCCTCGGACAGACGGACCAAACAGAGGACCGAATGGAAGAGGAGAATTGAGGAGGCCATGGACCGAATACAGACCGGAGAGCCATAGAAGATGAAGATAATATTGGTATAAACAGAAAAATGGCCAAGGCATATTTGAAAATAAGACTAGTCATTGAGCTGAAAGAATGAAAAATCTACATTAAATATCAACTCTCTTACTTTCGAGAGAACTGCTGATTTTAGAAAATGGAATTTAAAGATGATAAGAAATATTAAGAAATGAATCTTACCTTATTTCAAGGACCTTTCTCATCACCAATAACATATCAGAATAACAAACACAAAGCCTCTTCAATAGACATACTATTCTCAGACTAATCTTTAATTTATAACTCAATGCCACCTGTTTCTCAAGAAGGAACTCCAAATTTAAGGGCAACCTGTACTAGTGATTGCCAAGTATTACTGCCTCCATTGACGTAAAACTGTTGCGACTACTGCGGTGAATGAGTTCTAGAATACTGAAGGCCATTCACCACTGGATTTCTGCCACTAAGCCGATACACAACTGTTTCCCAAACTGAAGAGTTATAAATGTGAATCAAACGGAATTCTACTGGATAACCGGCTATTCTGTTAATTAATTACCTAATTAACTCCAATTAGAAAAGTCCTTCTTGAGAAGCTAACACTATGATCACCTAGTCATGTCTTTGGATACCAGATAAGAAGACAAAAGATTCTGAACTCAATGTACGAAACGTTCCCCAGAGTTAGTCTGCTCCTAATTTCCTCATGAATTAGATTTTTGATTTGTTACCATTTACCCATGAACCAGGGTAGCTCAGTCAGGTTACGGACTGAATAACCGGGGCTCAATCCCCGGTAGGGGCAGAGGATTTTTTCTCTAGTCTCTGTATCCAGACTGGTGCTGGGGGGCCCACCCAGCCTCCCATCCAATGGGTACCAGAGTCCTTTCCCAGGGGTAAAGCACAGCGAGGGTATGACACTGACCACTCACCTCTATCTAGTGTTAAGGTTAAAAGTGCGTAGGAGCTATAACTCTATCCCCAAGTGCCTACATAGCATATAGTGGGCCATCTTTACTTTTTTACTTTACTTACCATTTGCCCAAATATAGTCTATTAGCTGCCTTTATATAACGATCTTGTTTCGTAATTAATTTATAAACGGATATCATAAAGGACACTCATTTGCTTACCAGGTATGATGGCTGCACCCATCTTCTTGTTGGTCCTCGCCAGCGCAATGGCTATCAGAAGACAGTCAAAGAGGGGTTTGGTGATATGAGAGTACAGATGTGCTACAGATGATGTAAATGCGGTTATGTCATCAGTCAGACGGTGGTCTGCATTCTCGATGCGTCCATCAAGATTTGCCACCCTATAGTATGTTTGATTTTTAAAATACAAGCTGTATGCATGGCTCACCAGTCGTGATCTGAAACACAAAAATAAGACACTTTGACCTTAAAATACAATGAAAATGTCTAGGCAGCGAAGTCCTATAAAGTCCACAGTCCAAATTGATGTCCTTTCATGTGGTTTACCTATCAAAATGTTGTGTAATTTGTTGACTTTCCAAGTCTGTTTTATTTTATTCGAGAGTTATTTAACAATGCTGTCAGTAGCTCGGATTGTAGTGTCAAATTATAGGATAATTAATTAATAATGAACTGAAAAGGATATGGAAGAAAGTGCCTCGTGGCCTAATTTAGGTATTATCCTCACATATGACTGGAAGACTTAGGATAACCAGTCTAAAAGGTGAGATCTGACCCTAATACCTCCCAAATATGAAGCAGGCATGCTAATTATTACACCATTATGTTCAGCCCAAATATGCTACAACACGCAACATCAGTCAAGATTTTAATAACCAAAACAATACTATGTGAGAAATTTCTTATGCATTTCTCTTCATTCCTAGTTTAGTTCATTTTTCTTATGTTCACAATCTGTCCTCAGAATTTTGTTTTCCTTGTGAAACAAACAAAATTTGACCCTATGGTATTATGCAATGAGGTTCAAGTTCAGTTTTTATGGAGAAATATAGGATAAATAAGTTCTGAACGGAATGTTAGGAAGAATCTCCAGTGTTTATTCTGGTCATAATTTAATGATAAGCTCTACTATTCTTTATTAATATCCTTAAATACCTGGGATTTTGCAATTTTTTTTTACAAACTATTTGGAAGCTTATTTTTAACTTTTTCTTGACTCCAGTTATGAGAAATTTTGTATTTATAAAAGTTTCAACGTTTATTTACAGCAGTAAAAATGTCAACTAACTTTATTGTAGAAGAAAACACCTGACTTTTTTTCACAAAATAGAGCGTAGTGCAAAAGTCAGTGAATGAAAATCCCACCAAATGTGTCGATATTAAAAAGGGAGGATGCACTTTCAGTTTCACTTTTCATGCTCAGACTCTTTGCCGTCTTGCCCATTCCATTTTCCTTTCTCCTTCTTCAGTGACACAGCTGAAGCTTGCAGTTATTTTGCGTCAACTGTGAACATTTGTAAGTCTTGTTCGAATAATGTTTAAAACGAATGTTTCTTTGTAATACAACTGTTCGGCGAGCCATTTGAAAGTTTTGCGTAGTCCAGGTATACACGTACAATGAATGCTGTGTGTCGCTGTTACTATCACTGGCTATATCATGGTACCGGTCCATTCAAACATTTTCTCAATCTCTGTACTAAAATTAGGGGGCATGTATCAACAGTGAACTTTGTGGTACCATTCTAACATCAATTCAATGATTTCAGTGCAGTTCATATATATTTATTTATTTAATAAAGTACCGGAAGTAATTCTGGTGTCCGTGTCTGTGGAAACTTGAAGAAAAAAAAACTCGCACGTAGGCATTCTAGCTGTATGGCATACTTTGTTATGAAATTCTATTTGAAAATCTAAAAATCTGGTTACTGGGCACCTCATTATCATACCAATTCCCAGCAAACCAGTAATACCAACTTCCTGCCGCGCTAATCTATGAATTGGGAATATACTTCTACTAGTGGCCGGAAATGCTGCATTGAATAATACGCAAATCGTCATCATGTAAACGCTGCAAAGGTTCTTCACAGGACTTCTTTTTACAAGAAAAGGTAAGCTTGGGGCACAATTTTGTTTCTTGTGTAACTTCCAATTTAATAAAGAACTTTCTTAGATAATTGTCACGAAACTTAGTGTAAACACTGTTATATGGGGTTACTCCCACAAAATTTTAATTACTTATAAATAATACCAACATGGCTACGTAACTTACAAAACAGAGTAACATAAATACCATTTAATGCAGGTATGGAGGACCATTAAATTTGATGTAGTAATAAAAAAGACTTTTAAAATTGTTTTTCCTAGAATGCAAAATGATATGGAAACTGCACAAAATTACATTTATTTCTCTGTTAGTGACAGGGCAGGTTTTTTTTAGAAAATACATTCAAGATTATGTTTTTTGCAGAATGCAAAATAATGTGGAAAATGCATAAAATTATATTTATTTCCCTGTTGGTGGTGAACAAGGTTTATGTTATGGCAAATCTTACCAGAACTCTTTAAAACAGAAATAAGTATACAATCAAAATGTATCTTGTAACTTCTACACGTGTAATTCTTCAATTCGTTACAATGCCAATTTAAAGGTTTCTTTGAAAAATGTGACCTTACCTTCACCAACTCCCACACTTCACATCTTTCAAGTTCTAGCACACTGACATTTAATGTTTTATTTCTTGAAAAAAATATCCTCCCAGGAATTGTCCAAAACTGGTTTAAAACGAAGCATCTCTTCTGCGTTAAACTAAGCAATAGCTCCACACACTAACACAGCAAGTGAGCTGTATCAGGCATCTACACCTTTGTCAGTGATTATAGGAAATGCCTCAAATTTCGAAGCTCGGACTTTGACACAAATACAATATCCATTCCTACATGTGTACTATTATTATTATTATTCAGTGTTCTGTCTTACGACAGGTCCATTGCTCTGCCCAAAAAGAGCTCTCCAGTTTTCCCTATTCTCAGCTTCTCGTTTTAATTCCTGGAACTTCATCTTCTTTCCTTGTTTCAGATCGTCACATGTGTGTACACAGACACATATTTATTTTACCTTTAAACCTCAATTTTTTACTTCTCTGTTTGGTGTAAAAGCTCTTCAAAAAATATACTGACGATAAAACATGCCATGGAACAGTTTAAATCATAGCAGCAGTTTACTTTTCCGCATGGCTGCCCCCTAACAGTGAGAGTGTAACCATCTTCAGGTCTTGCGTGTTGGTAACTATCTACAAGTACACATGGTATCACAACCCAGGAAATGACGTTAACCACTGGTTATCAGGATACATTAAGCTTGTTGCTTCATTCTAGCATGAAGATCTAAGATTGTGTGAAGTTTCCAAACCATTCCCCTCTACAACGTACAGTCATCATAGAATAACTTTGACAATTCTTAAAGTCTGAATTGCCAAGATGAACCTAAGTCCAGCAGAAATCTCGTTATATTATTATTTTTATTGTTGTTAATATTACCATTATTCTCAGGATAATACATTACACTTAAGGAATGACATTAAAAAAACGTTACTCTGTTCTGTAACATACAGACGATCTATCAAGATAAGTGGACTTAACCAAAGCATGATTATTTTGCTTGATCAACAATTAAAAATTTAGGTTTCCAATAAACTTTGTGCATTAACAATGGTACAGTGATACTCCATGTAAATTCAGTGTGTGCTACTGTATTACATTGCAAAAATATCAGTGCCGATATAATTATTATATATTGGATTATTAAATTATATGTGGAGTTTCCAGGAAGCTACTGTGAGCTTCACGTTCACATACTTAACAAGTATCTTATCTCAGCTCACATTTTTACCATTATTGTAGCTGGCTAATCAAGTGTAGAACTTTGCACTTTATCATCATTTTGTCAGATACAGAAGTCCATGGACTTTGAGTAGGTTTATTTCTTCAACAGGCTTTCAGTGATGATCTAAGATCTTAAATACTGGTGACTTCATGCCAAATAAAGTAGGATTTGAGGTTCTCACAGTGGCTTCTGGGTTGTTGCGCTGTGTAGTCTGGTAGTTGTCCACCAATGTTTCAGAGGTCTTTCTTACCTCCATCATCAGGGCGACTACATGGCACAACAACCCAGAAGACAATCTTCATGCCAAAATAAGTTCAAATTTGTTTATCGTATTTAGGTTTCTTGAGAATTGCATTCCTCATACTTTTAAGATTGTAATTTATGAACTTAACCGAGAAGAAATGGGGGTAATCATAAATGAAAATGAAAGCAAGTTAAAGCAAACAACTTGGAGAAAGCTCACCTGAAAGCAAGGGCCAGCTTGTTTTCCAAGTACCGAATCATAGAGTTGATGAACGTTGCTGGAACTGCAACACCCAACCATTTCAGCAACATGATAGCAAAATTTTTCACATCTTTCCTCACAATATACTTCACAATTTGTCCTTCCATTGATGCCACATAAATTGACAGAAAAGTCCTTGTTGCCAGTGCAAGTGTGTGCATTGACAATAGAGCAATTTCTTTTGTCCATATACCAGGTACCATTAACTTTACTAACTTCTGAAGTTGTAATATAAATTCCTTGTTAACACCTGGAGACTTCTGTCGCTTGAGCACCACATTGTCATGTTTAACATCATTTATGACAGATTTTCCATTTTGTACCTTATTATTGTTTGTCGATGAGTCCACACAGTTTTCACCATCTGCTGTGCTACTGATAATTGAAGGATGACCATTCTGTTGTGAAACAGTACTTGTACCATTCTTGCATAATGACTGTATATATGGATATCCTAGTTTTAGGCCATATAGAAAAAATACCGCTGCCACTACACTCCTAGTAAAATGTTCTTTGGGAATATTATACTTAGCTACAGTATTATCAATGTATTTTGATATCACAGTCGGCATTTTGAAGGCGTAATTAAAATTCGTGTTATATTTGCAGAATAGGCCTAAAATAATGGAAGTTGACGAACGATAACCTCAAACCAATTAACGGATGTTTAAAGACTATCTAGAATTTGTTATTGAAACCAGTGGGAAATTCTCACGAAAACTACAGATGTGTAAAAGTTGTCATTGAGGCCTTCTACGTTTTGAGTATGTGTAGGTTTTAATGCTCAAGTTGCCATCTTCGTTCCTTTTATTCTCACTCTTCATGGATGATAAATCTCTTCGATTCCGTGCACAATACGCCAGCATATCATTCAGAACGCACAAAACTCTTAATTCATTTTCACAACACCAACTTCTTTTTCGAACTTTTCGTATATACAGCTGACTTTACAGAGTAATGTTTATACCGTTGTAATAAAAAAAAACCACTACTCAGCTATTGACAAAGCGACTCGCTGCATCGAAAGTCATCGTCGCACTGACGGAGTTCAAGTCGGCCGAGTACGCGTAGTTAAACGAGTGGAAGTAGGCGGTTCACACGAGCAACAGATAAAGAACAAGATATGTTATGGTACAGGATAAAATGTATTTACATTCCGCGGATCCTTCGTAGTATATAACCCAAGGTGTGCCGTATGTCACATATGACTACTAACACGAGATACAAATATAATACCAATACAAAAAATTAAAAAGTAAATTCTTCCATAGTAAGAATTTCACTTATATGGGAGAGAATATTTAACGTCTTAGGTAGAGGTGTTTAGAAGAGACTTTTTTAAGACCTGCCATTATTATAATGATTTTTCCTATGGATGTTAAAAACTCAATTGTTGTCTGTTGAATTTTCCCAGAATATAAGTCACGTGACATGATGGAACGGAAACACGTAACGTAAACTGATTTTAAACCATCAATAGATATTTTAATATGGGTTGCGTGACTTGTCTATTATTATTTATTTCTTTTGTATCATTCGGCTTTTGCACGAGGTGTGGAAAACCTAGTAGAACAATTTGTCCTCCGACGTGACCTGCCCGAAAGCAAACCAGTTGATCCTATAACGGCAGTTTAGTTGTACGTATTGACGGAAATGGATACTTTTTTTAAAAAAAAGAGAGAGACAGAGAGAGGAGAGAAAAGAAAAGAAAAGAAAGAAAGAAAACGAAAGCTGTAGAGTCCAGTGCATAAATATAGGGTAATATAAAGATGTGCAAAATAATTATAAAACTAAAAAGAAAAGATTTGTTTATCGAAAAGAGAATATCGATTAACACACTTCGATTTTCCGACTGTGGAAATGGAGTAATCTGTATAAGGTGAAAAGAGATCCTAATTGTTTTAGACAAATAAAAGGGTCAAGGAGTTTGTCTCGTCCGGAGGGCTTCTTAGCTCACGGTGGGCGGACAGTTGTGACAGATAACCTAAAAATTGCATTGTCACAACATTACGGTGATTACAAATCATTGTTTTGATGGCAGTGCAACAACACATTTGTAGAATGCGTTATCGAAGACGCGAGAGGGACATTAGTGAACCACGATAACAGGAAGTTCCACCGTTGACGACCAGTTAGAGGCCAACATTATTTCGCTGTAGACCTGTAAAAATTAATATTCACACCCCTCATTACCCCGTAGTTGCATGTGATCATAACACATCTGACCACTATGAAAATGACGATAAATGGTAATAGTGTCAGACGAAATCTACTATAAAAATTTGTGATTTCGTCGTCGTCAATAAATTACGTCATCAACAATGTCAACTATAAACAAACTCGGCATTGTTGTGGAACACAACAATGCCGAGTTTAGTGTCTTACTCAAGATTTTAAAACGCAACCAAGTGTTTTAACCCTCCATTCGGGGGGTTTAGTTAATTTCTTACACAAGATTTTAAAACGCAACCAACCCCCTAACCCCCCGAAGGGGTTGGTTGCTTTTTAAAAACTTGACCAGCCCCTCCGAGGAGCTCCGAAAGGAGCGTTCTGCCCTAGTTACCAAAAAACATCGCACAAGGAAAAGACTGGTCTCGAAGCCGGTTCTCTTTAGTCATTAATATGTCTGTTAGTGGTGTTTGTTGGTAAGGTAGAAAAATCTGACACGGGAATATTTCTTTCTTATTTTATTTGCATATTCATGTCACGAAAATATGAAGTCTGTTTGACCCGTATGTCACGGCCATAAGTGTTCAGTTGTTTTTTTGTTTGTATCTGCTTGAATCAGGTTTGTAAACAATTTTGTGAATTATATTTACACCGTAAAAATTAATCTATGCCTTCATTTTTAGATTATCTTAACATACGAAAACATGTGTCCTGTTTGGTTACGGATTTTTTTTTCAAAATTATTTAACTTTGACTGTACAAGAGGCATGTTCGTAAACAGTTCATAAAATCTAAAGTTTAAGAAAAATGGAATTGAAAATGATGTCACTGTTATCGCTTCAAACACAACTAACAGTTGATGACTTAAGTGACACATTTAAACATGTGTTGGTTCGTCACGGAACAAATAACATTCCGGTGAGTAATTACGGAAGTTTGCACGTTAAAGGTAGTATTTTGACTGTTGAACGACTACTCTCGCTATTAAAACAAATCTCTTACTCGTGCTTCGTGTTCGAGAAGTCCTGAGTTTAAATCTTTCGTCCAAATACCCATCTGTTTTAGCTGTGGATTTTCTTAATTTTCCTGGAAATTTCGGGATATTAAGTTAGGCCATGATCGGTACGTCTTTGAAATTCATTTTTCAATAACCTCGACTTTCGACGCTGTGAAATATGAGCTGTTAACAGCGTTGTAAAACAAGACATACCTAAAATAGAATTTACTATCATTGCAGTCACTTAGAATTTCAATTTGATGTTACATCAGGTTCTGATAAGGATTAATATTTAAAACATCGGGTTCGAATCTTGGCTGGAAAAGACTAAATAAAGAAGTAAACTTTAATTTTAATCAGATTTAGTTATAATTCCCCGGTCCTATTCCAATTCCTTCACGACTCACAGACCATCGCCTTCTGGCATATCACTCGATTCGTAACTACCGCTGCTGGTGTCAACTCCATTATCTTCAGTTATATATATATATATTAGTGATAAAGAGTGACTAGGCGTGACAAACTGTAACGGCGTGACGAATTGTGTCCATAAGTGTCAAAACGTCACAAAAATACTCAAAACGAAACCGAACAGCAAAGTCTACAAAACGAACCTAACCTAACCTAACCTAACCTATCCCTAACCTAACCTAACCTAACCTATCCCTAACCTAACCTAACTTAACCTAATCCAACATTTCGAAACTTAATCTAACGTATTGCAAAGCAGCCAAAATTACTCGAGACTTGCGTAACATAACGTAAGCGTGCCGAAGCGTGATTAACTGATCACGCGTGCCCAAGCGTGACCAGGTGTGACCTGCTGTGAACTCGTGACAAAGGATCACCATATGTGTCGAAAAGTGACGAATATTTACAAAGTGTGACCTGCTATGAAGGCGTGACGGGAGGTCACCGTAAGTGTTAAAATACGACTAAGATTTAAAGGATGTGACTAAGCGTGACCAAGCATGCTCAAGCTTCAAGACCTCGTCATGCCTCGTGGTTTTCGTCAAACATTTTTGTTTGCAAACGTTGCGGGGGATTGTTACTATGAAGAAATTTACTTCTACGACATTAAGACGTAATATCTTTTGTAAACCAAGAAATGAAAACCGTGGTATGATACAACAGGAAATTAATCGGCAAATATTTTCTTCTTTGACAGCATTATGAATCTTGATCATCATGCGTATAATCATGAAGAATTTGCAGTGGTTTTTTTTCTCTTATGATCTCTCCACGTGTTTATCTCGTGTTCTGTACGCAATACTGTAAAATAATGCAGCAGAAATGTCGATTCATGTAGTGTCTTTCATTCAGTGGTATGAAATACAGCTATAAGGAGGTTAACTTGAACTTTGTTCAAACTATCGAGCACAATATCTGTCAGGTCCAGAGTTCTATAAACATAATCGTATTTCTTCGGGACGTAGAATAGATTAACAAGCCTGCAAGCGAGACGAAGCGTAAGGTTTAAGTGTTACCATAAGCAGGCTTTTTAAAATTGCCCTTCGTCTATATGTACAAGGTCAGGACCTGAAAAGGTTATGATACACCATCGTTAAACAACTGACAGAATATAAGAAGTGAATAGCTAGTTATATAAACTATTCTTCTGCAAAAAAAATTACAGGTGTTTAAGAAATTAATCTGTCAAAATTTTATTGTTCTTAAAGATATATTTAGTGAAATCCCAAAAAAAATGAAACTTTTAATAGTGATTAGGTGGGAATATTTTAGAGGCTAGTTTACAGTCTCTATCTTAAGTCTTTCTGGTTGTAAATCTCGCAAATCGTCCATTTGAAAAACCAAGAAGTAGATATATTTAGGGGAGAATATGTTGTGGGTGTAGGGGAGACCGGAACTTCTTGGTCTGTTACCGGAGAGTTGATTACGTAATTGTACACGCGTAAGACTCCTGATGAAGCATTGTTCGCGACATAAAAGCTCAAACACGTGCAAGAACTAACCTCTGATCTGTCTGGAGTCAAATGCATATCCTTCTGATTTTAATGCAAGTCAGCGCTGAGTTTATCGATACCAATGCCTACATGAGATCTTCACAAATTCATTTCTCATCTCCTCTTAATTAAATTGTGCGACAGAGAATACAGCTGGTTCGAGGAAATACTTTTTTTTTTCTTTCTGGTATTGGGGAGTCTTTATAATGGTTTTATTGCCAGCAGGACGTGACACAAGACAGGTAATTCAAGGTCCAAGGTCAACTGAGAATGTCGTAAAAATACTTAAGGTGATACGTATTCCTAGCCGGTTCCGATAGCGTTTAATGTTTCGTGAAGACATGATTCGATCTGAAGAGTTCACAGCGTAGATCAACTCGGAATATCACATTCTAAATCCACATCGGAGTAAAAACCTCGAATTATCGGCTACACAGTTGCTTTCTCAAGCCAATAGCTTCCACGTAAAGAGTGAAAGTTAGAAATTGTTTTTGTAAAATCTTGAAAAGATCCGCCATGTTTTTTTTTAGGTTACTTAAATGTTGAAAAGTAGGATCATCAACACATTTATATTCGTATGTTATAAGATACAGAATCTTATGATACCTACTTTTTTTTCAGCGAGAAATATATGTTAAAAAGTACAGATATATATAATATTTATAACACGAGAATGTTTCTGATTTCTCACTAAATGACGTCACAAATGTTTAGCTTCATTTGGTTTAGTAGAAGCAAAGGATCTGATCACGTCTTGTCCGCGTGAATCAACTCCATTGTTGGAACCATAGTTGGGTGTCAGTGGGAAACAATTGTGCAACAATGTGGCTTTGAATCACATTACTGAAAGAAATTTTGAAGTCATTGTTGGAAGACAACGGTTTTAACTCACATTAATGCATGAATGACCCATCGAGCGACTGTAAACGGATAGCATTGGTGCAAAAATGACTTACGGCTCAACAATGAAGCGGTTTATTTTAGTTCAACGACCTACGTGTTATAACGTATGAAGTTTCAATCTTGTCTGGTTTTCTTTTTTTTTGGTCAGCTGTAAGCAGACTGTATTTACGGCGCACTGTCGCAATAAATTAACATTTGAAATGTTTAAATAATTACGAGGTTTATTTAAAGTTTAGTCTATCACCACATGCGTCAGAAATGTGATCTTTCAACCTATAAATTAATTTTCAGAAAACTTGTTACAGATGCTTTTATTTTAGCTTAAATGGTAACACAGCTTTATAATTGACGATACAGATTATTATGCATAGTGTAGCCGTGGTGTATTATTATCAGACTTTCTTTTATTTTCAGTTTTATTTTTTGATTTATTACGACTTCAGATGATTTAAAAAGAATGTGAAAGGATACAGCCACATTCTAATGTAAGGTAAGTCTACTGTCCTAGAATTCGCATTAATCGAAATTAGTTTAGCTATTTCGAAACACTCAGACACGCCCTTTAATTCGGTCCTCTGTCAAAAGGAAAGTTCTGGAGGGATATGTAGGAGACATCTCAGATAAATGCATAAGTGAAAGTACCCACTTAGATACTGTTTGTCTGCGCTGAAAATCGACTCGTTCATTAAAGAGAAGTACCCATCTGCGCATGCTCACAGCTGTTCTAATACACAGCAAAGAAATATCGCCTGGCTCTTAGTTCTCCATTAGTCTTCTAGCTTTCTAGTGCTACATCTCAGTTTATACAGGATTCAATATATCATTTGGGTCAGTTGTAACACACACACACACCGTGTCAAATTTCAAGAACATTGCTCCGAACAATTGGAAGATTTTTAGTGAGGGTCGATGTTTTTAGGATAGAATTTAGCACGGTAAACTCGATTCAATTCTCCTCTTATACAGACTTTAGCTCACGTTAGGACGCTGTTTGTTTCTCTGGTTTAATGTGATTGATGGACAAGTCTGTACTTGGTGAATTTAGGAGAGAGCCCGTACTGGCCTCAATAGACGAGATATTCTTCCTGTGATTGCCAACGTAAAGGCGAAACAGGTTTCATTGTGGGTGAGAGCGACTACGGTCTGCAAACGTTAGCTCAATCAGCAGAAATTGCAAGATGAACAGAGAAAGAGGTGTTTACCCTCGGGGGGCTAGAAAAGAAACGAAAGTTTCGCTTAATTTTCTAGGTCATAAAAGTCGACATTGAAACTAAAATTTATGTTGTGCACGTGTTTTACATAACCCGTTTGAACATGTCCTAAGTTTTGTTTCTTAAAGACGACGACACCAGATTCATAACAGAAAGAAACTTCATAGCCTTAAGCCCCATACGATTTTAACTACCTGAATTCAGAACAGACAGGTCGTTGATTTGAATTCACCTTTGGGAGTATTCGCAATTAAACGTTATCTTCGTAAATTGTGAGATCATGGAGTCTTACCAAAATATGTATTCACATTTAAATTTCTGTTAAAATTTGATAAAAAATACAAACGCGTTACACGATAACTTACTTTTCTTCGCGTAGATGTTACTGTGTGGGGGAATCCTTATTAAATGGTTATACCGCCATGAATCGGTCTCCAGTTTGAACACTTTATTATCGAATCTGTCATTAAAATATTTATTTATTCGTGAGAACGTATGAGGGTTTTGAAAAAATGAGTTTGGGTACCACTAACACGCGATGTCTTACCGGCTGCATTTGTTAGTGGTTGAATGACCTCTCAGTCAGGGGCTGGAGAAAGCTGGAAGTCGCTGGAAAAGTGAAAGGATTTTTTTTCTTCTTCAGAATCACAGTCTTTGTTTTGTGTGATTTGAAATCTGTAAATATCTTCTCGATCGTATAATTTTGATTTGATGATTGCCTCGTCACGTGGTTAAAAAAAATGTTTCCGACGTTTAGAACGTCCGTATTTAGTTAAAATGAAATCATATGTAGGGTAAAAATCTGGTTGTGAAATTTGCTATGTCACATTAAGGGAAAATTGTAGGTTGAATGTTGGCTTTCTTGTTATATAACCCATTGAAATCCCTTCATTACCATCATTCTGAGAAAACGTGGTGTAACCGAAACCTGTTTGATCTATATTTAGATTTATTTCTTTGTTAAAATAAAATGTGTTCAGAGATAATTTTATTCTTCGAAATTTTAGCTGTGTAAGATTTAAGTTTTTCACGGCGATAACTCTCAAGATGGCTGTCTTCTGGGTTGTTTGCGCTGTGTAGTCTGGTAGAAGTTTACCCATCGCCCTAATGATGGAGGCAGCAAGGACCTCTGAAACGTAGGTAAATTTGTACCAGGCTACACGGCGTAATAACCCAGAAGACATCCATCTTCTACATTTTATATGCTTATAGAAACGTACTTTTAAAGCGATCAACATTTCCTCTTCGTTAGTTAAAACATGTGACATTTTTTTTAATCTAGGTCAGTAACGTAAAGAATGCGGAAATCGATATTTAAATTCGTACAGTGTCTTAAAAAATTTAGCCTCTCTACTTTTAACATTCCATGTAAAATCGACCTGAGAAATAATATTTAAGTCTTCATCGAAGTTTTTTTTTTCATGCTTTAAGCTGTCAAGGACAACAGTGAACGTCCTACCTCGAGAGTTAAGAATGAAATTGGTGGTAACCGAAGGAGTGCTTCTTAATGTTATTGGGATTGGCAGATTAGGACATGGTTTTTTTATCCTAAGTTTAGAATGACCTCGCGCAATCTTGTAAAAGTTAGAATACTGGGATCACGGGTTTGATTTTAATTCTGGAAATGGATACACGCGTTCATCTGTGTGTGAGCTGTATGTACAGAAGCTTTGCGAAGAGTCAGTCTCCTTTCTGAGAAATCCTGCAAATAAAAAATTCAATGGCGGAAGTGGATAGTCAGAAATGATTCCGAGAAGAAATACATGAAGGAAGTTGTTATTTTTGTTGTAAATGTAAATGTTTAATTCACTTTAACAACTGAATCTGCCTTCTTTGAAAGTAACTGACTCCATTTTTTTTTCAATGTACATTTTTAATGGTTTTCTTTTCTAGAAAATGAGCCCCATCTTCTGGTGTGTTGGAAAAAATCATCTAAATAATTGTGTTTGCTTTTAAGTAGAAAGAACTTTTCGAGATTCCGCTTTAAAAGGGACTAACTGCGGGATTTGGTGCCCTAAAAATATTTGTGAATTGTTGAGATTATTTTAGTACGTGTTACTAAAAAAAATACCTTTCAATAAAAAATAATAGCACCAGCTTTAAATAAATTTTCTACAATAAATTAATCTGAATAATTGTTGGAAGGACCCAAACCAGGAATTTATTTTTTCAGTGAAAAGAAAATTAGAATTGTGTTTAGTGCAGAAGACCAGAACATATTTTTGTGTTTATACATCACGTCCACAAGTAATTCTTAAATTATCTTAATTTCTCTGCACACAATACAGTTTTGTTACTTTTCTTCATAAATATGGAATGATTTTCTTATAAAAATTGTAATTTTATGTACGTAAGTTGGTACAATGCACGAAAACAACTTCGTTAAACACTCGAACAAAACGATGGATAAGCGATCCTCATACTGAAACTGAATTTCAAACTATAAACTTGTCATAAGATGGGAAAGTTGCGTCATATTGTGATGTAATAAGTATATATTAAATTTTGTCCGTCTAATCCATGTTTCAGTTCCTAAAAGAACCATCCTCAGGTGTATATAATGTAAATCGAATATTTCGATAAAGAACATCATTTAATATTTTAAATGTTAATTATTGTAATATTTTAATATTTAATAAGAATTATTATGATTAGACGGACAAAATTTACTATATATATAAACTTGTCATAAACGTATAAGACACTCTTGATTTTAATTCGTTTGTGTACATGATCAGACTCCAGTCACGCTCTGTTAAAGGTTCTGAGAAGTAAAATACGTTTTCGTCGGTCTAGAATTTACGCTCTGTAAACAATACCACACGACAGAGTAGACAGAAAAGCAGTCTTCAAGCCGCGACCTTATAAGAGAAGAAAACGAACTTTTCTCGTTGAAAATGCTGACAGATTCAAGTGCATTCTGTTTCGTCTTACTCGCATTAATCATAAGGCAATTCTCTCTCCAGACTTGAGTTGTTTTGTTTATTTCGTGACTGAAAGACTGGGTTTTGATTCACATGTGTTATTGTGTTCTACTTTTTTTCGAGGATAAGTTTCTAACATGACCTGTTCATTCCTTTGCTTCCTTAATTATCTTATTACTTAAGTGCATAAATTAACTTTCAGGTACGTTTGTGTGTGTCTGCTGTTGTACAAACGTCGTCAAAAATACTTTCACTCATGGTCTTGTCTTTATTTTTGATATAATATCTTAAGCTGTGAGGAAATAGTTTAACAGTATTTTAGGATATCTGTAAAATGTACGTCATGTTTTGTAAAGTATTTGCAAATATCTCATACATTTTCTTCTCCCTTGAAGTATTTCAGTCAAAATTTTGCATTCTTTTCTCAAACAGAATTAAAAGTAATGAGTGAACGGTACAAACGATGAAGTTATTCTACAACGTATTTTTCTCTGTTCTCCCTTGTCATTTCCCTTAGGTTAAAAAATTATCATTATTACTTTGTCTTCGAGAGTCTTCAATATCAATTATATTTTCAGAATTCAAAAGCCTAATTTCGTAATCATAAAACTAAGGGTACAATTATAGATTTGTATTGTGTATGTATGTTGTATTAACCCTTGATTTTTGTAAGAAGTCTAAGTATCAAGAGCTGATAGTGGCTTACATTTCCTGTTCATAATTATTCGTTATATGTTGCGTATTTAATCGATTAATTAACATGTTTGTGCAATACAGGAAGGTGTATATATGTAAAGAAATGTCACACTAACGAAATCATGTTTTATAGTGTCTTAATAAAAACATTTACACCTTATTAAAAACTTGTTTAAAAAATAAATAATTTACAATGTTTTATGTAGTTTGCTTAGTACTAAATACTCGACCTTTGCGTGATCGTATTTTCGTAATGTAAAATACAGCCTCAAGAAATTCACAACAGAAAATTTGTCAGATAATAAAAAGAACTTAGTAGTAGCATCGCCGAAGGTACATTTAATAAGTCTGAAATGGAGACTCGACATTGCTAATGGCGGTAACGAAGTATCGTTAAATGAATCTTGTACGCAAAATATTCAACAAGATTCTTTTGTTTTGGGGGGTTATTTAAACGGCCATTTCCGGCAGATAAATTTATATGTGGTTTGTTTAGTTTGGATCCTCAAATTTATCATATTTCAAACACGTTTTCCTCTATAACTCGTATACGATCATCAATATTAACCATTCTACATGAATTGCTGATTTAACACAGTAACAAAACGGGTTATTAAAGTCTCTGAGGCTAAGTCAGTCCAGGTAATCTGTTAAATATTGTAATATATGGCATACGAGTGTTAGAAATCAACAATTCAAACAAATTATCAACTATTTTAAATAATTAAAAATAGTGTTCTTATTAGATATATGAAAGAAGGTGTTGAAAAATTGTAACGAGGCCAAAAAAAGTCTTCGTCTATTTTAACGTAATAGGCGTATTTTATAATAGTGCTTACGAAATTATTGGCTGTAACCTACAAATGTTATCTGAAAGTTAAACATTTGCATAAATTACTGATTCGCATGATACAAGGTAATATTGTAAACAACAATTATTGGATATTTATGTAAAAGGAATTAAGGCGAATAACAAGTGTAACGTAAGAAAAATTCAAATTTTATGTACTTCATTACGAAATTTTTATTACTTGTTAATGGTCCTTCACTATAAATGTTAATTATTTTTTTATATTAAATTAAGACATACATTCCTCAGGGGCGTTTAACGGCCGAATTGGTCGTAGCGGAGGTACATTAATCAGTAACAACAGAAAAATAACAAGTTTACAGATTTAATTAATTTAATCGGTCAGAACAGTGACGCACAGTTGCTAAAATCAGTGATACTTGTAAAATTTGCGGGTTAGATTCGCGTCCATTCTGTGCTAAAATCGAAAACAGGGAATGGTCTCACTGCTGATTGGTTGAAACATTGCAAATTCATCCCAAGAAATATTTTTACAACTTTTGTGATTGGGCGAAGTCTGGGGTAGAGATTTCGACAAGTTACTTCCGAGACCCGCCTCTACAGCCATTACTGAACATGTGTTTTAAAGTACCTTGGTAGCGTCTCTCTGTCCTTTGTCCAGTTTGTCTGAAAATGCTGACAAAGGATAACCATAAATGGTTGTAAATGCACTTAGGATTTTAACTAAATCCTGCAATACAATAACCCCTTCTGTTTTGCAGTAGGTATTTACTAGCCACAAACCATTTGTGTTTTGTATATTCCTTAACCCGATACAGCATTAGCTAAACAAGTAACATTAGTACAAAATTTAATACACGAATACTTTGAAATATGTCGAGCTGCCATGTTTGACCAGCTAGATTGAAGATTTCTGTCTTCTGGGTTGTTGCGCTGTGTAGTCTGGTCGATGTTAACCAACGTTTCAGAGGTCATACTGCCTCCATCATCAGAGTATGAAGATTTCTGTCTTCTGGGTTGTTGCGCTGTGTAGTCTGGTCGATGTTTACCAACGTTTCAGAGGTCAT
>NW_019059991.1:5715-68800 GCF_000696155.1 Zootermopsis nevadensis | reverse complement strand
GGAGGCAGTATGACCTCTGAAACGTTGGTTAACATCGACCAGACTACACAGCGCAAGAACCCAGAAGACGGAAATCTTCGATGTCTATATGTCGGAACAAAAGTTCTCTGTGTCGTAATTCATCATCACCGAATTACGTAGTGGCCACGTGATCAAATAAGTTTGAAAATTATATATGTAGTTTTTTTCCAACTTCACTCACTCACATTCTATCGACTTAATGACACGAAACCTTCTGACGAAAACACTTATTAGAACCAGTTTCTTACATCTTAAAACCTCAAATCCTATTCCGAAGTGCTTTGTGGGTTATTTAATATGAGATAATTTATCAAGAATTACAATAATACATCAAGATGAATAGTGTAA
Organism: Zootermopsis nevadensis; assembly: GCF_000696155.1. Next base: position 68,431 of record NW_019059991.1, on the reverse strand, counting down.
TATGAAATCAACTAAACCTATGCATATTACTTAAATTTAATAGATTTGTTAAAAATTTCTTATTTGGCTACTTAGCTGCTACGTTAAATTAGAAAAAAAATTAAAACAAACATTGACAAAACTTATCCAATTAGAAAGTCTGCATCGTCATGTTACTGAAAATGAAAGCCTTTTTAGAAACGGCAGCAATGGATGATTCAAGGTGTTCACCGAAGTGCTGGCACGTGACAGATGTGTGACTGCAGGTGGACCGAGAGACAGAACTGTGAAATGGTTTGTCACTGTGCAGGAAAAAAAAAACATTCTGCCATGATGATACAGTTCCACCTTTGAAAGCCAAGTCACTCGGAAATAGGTCCTGAGGGATAAAACACTTTCTTTTTCTATTCGACGCTGATTATTCTCTGCAGCTGGTACAGTTTCTTAAAATAACCTACTGTAAAAAACCATAGTTTGCCATGAAGACGTGTGTATCAAGTGTTTTACTCTCTGAAACCAATAGAGAGAGAGAGAGAGAAAGAGGAAATTGGTGGGGGAAGAAATGAGAGACACTTCGATATCTGGGGGGGAGAAAGAGCATCTTATAGCTAGAAGGTCCCCAGGCAATGTCCGCTCGTCCTTCTGTTAAGGATAAAGTAAGAGTGAAGGCGTTAGTGTCATAAAAGACGGAATTTTGAAATTTTGTATTAGCGAAAGCTGAGACTATTAATTTGGAAGTTTAGGACATAATTTAGAAGTTCCTACTGAGGGGAGGGGGCTGAAACCAATCCTCGCGTAAATAATACTAAAGATTTCAGTCCGTACCGCAAAGAAAACAACCCTTCACCATTACAAACATCAATCTCTTAATGTTGTTTGAAGAAATAGTCCCTCTTCATGGCGAGAAAAATACGGACCACACAATATATTTAATAGTTACTGATTATTGAAGAAGGTGGTACATATAATTACCAATGGGGGTTGAACGGTTAATGATATCGACATAGCATCTGAAGGAAAAACATTCTTTCTTTATCAGTCTGCTTTAGCTGCAGGTTTCAGGATCTTGAAGACGTGTATCTGTGTATAGGAGTTTGTTGAAGGACAACGGCTCTAAAAATGTGTTGTATTTTTTTTTAGGAGCAAGGACATTTGCTAATTCAATCTAGGAATTTGGTAGTCCATATGACGTTACACTCCAGAAGAACTACATCGGCGTAGTTATCGTAACATCTACTACGAAAAAAAAAAGCTGGGGACGATTAATGGCTCTTAATTCTCCTAAAATACTTCAATCTACAAGATAAAGCTAGTCTGTTTGTTATTCTAGGCCATAGTAGCAAATAAGGTTTAAAGGTATGGCCTAAAATTCTCGTAACCCATATTAAATTTGTATCTTATATGCGTCATGTTTGTGTTTGATTACAGAACACCTCTTATGTTCCTCGTTTACTATTTTAATATATATTTATACGATTATTTATTTATTTCCTATGTCAATTCATACTCATTCCAAGAAAATAATTAAACATTAATTCCACAGATAAATATAACGTCTGACTACAATAAGCAACTTACCATGAAAATGGAAAGCTACAAACAGAACTACGGATCATTATAATATATTGCATCAAATATCTAATAGTTTTTAAAATATTTTAAATTGATAAAAACCTGAAGACGACGGTATTACCCGTCGAAACATGTCGTTTTAATAAAAAGCGCTAAAAAATATAATGTAAAATCGTATTTACGATTAAGAGCGCTAATATAATATTTTACACAACAAAATGTTTTAATATTATATAATTTTTACAACACCAATAAAATTCAAACGTTTGTGTATAGACTGTACAAAAAATAAATATATTTAAATATATATTTATCACAATATGACGCAACTTTATCATCTTATGTCTTTCTTATAGTTCCTGACAGTGTATGACCCGTCAAAGTTGACGGGAATGAGTCTTTTTGTGTGTGTTGAAAAGTAATAAAGTTCGTGTTTCTTTGGTGTTTTCAACCGAGTTATTAAACCTAAATCAAGCCGTTTGTTGTTTAGTTTCGGAAATTGAAGTGGATTAATTTGTTACCTGTTTATCCAGAGGTAACCTGGCGAACAGTTAAACTCTTTTTTCCCTTCTGTCAATATTTTCAGTCTTTTGCGTAAAGCGATCGGAATTTTGGTGTTTAACTGTTCGCTAAAGTTCCTAAGCACACTTCTTAAGGATGTAGTAGCTGTTTCGATCGTCAAATTCCACGGCTTTTACAGTACCCAATGGTTCATTACTGCGCTCACAAGATCTCGCCACTCCTCCTTATCAATGATATATAACACAACAATAAATGTTGATACAATGTGAAATGAAGAAATGATACGAAAATTAAAAATTAGTAATTGAATTAAGAGTTTATAACATACACCTGATGACGGCTCTATGAAAGCCGAAACATGTCGAGAATGTTCCATATGTAAATCGAGTACTCGATACGGAACAAAGGATAATATTTTAACCATCTAATTATCTTATATTACTTTATTGTGATTGACGGACAATTTTAATATATTTTAATACTATTTTTAAATAATCTTGTTTATTGTCGGACTTTTTCCGAGATTATTTTTGACCTGTTATTTTTCCTTAATAGGCGATTATTTATTTTACGATGCACTAATAGATCAGCAATTTAGTTGTGGTGGTGATGAAGATGATAAAAAAATTATAGTAATTCTAGTGACTTATGTTGTAATGTTGTAACTTACTTGTGTTATGGTATTCTAGTTTGTTTTTGTATTAATCTGTATGGAGTAATTTTCTTTTTACAACCTAAGCTTTCAAAGATAATTTTCTTCTGAGTTACCCCTCTTACCCAGCCTTTAAAGTTATCGATACCTGAAATATTCTTTCATCAGACATCTTAAAAGTGTAGACATTTTTTCTGCATCACCGCTTGCAATGTTCGTATCCAGCCTGAAAATTTTGTAACACAGGTACATATTTTGGTTTCAGATCCAAGTGCAATAATCTGTTTCTTCATCTCGTAACTAACAAAAGTCTTAGATATTTAAATAGACCTATTTTTCTTTCTTCCCTCAGAAACCATAAGACACGTTTGCCTTGTTTGTAATTCTGACGAGGCTGAAATTAAGCTACCCAAACATAACGTTTGCTCCAAAATAATTATAATTAGAAATGTTGGCTCACTAGTTAGGCATCTTGAAGCAGCGTCCCACTTACATAATAATATTAACTCAAATATTATCGTAGTTTGTGTGTGTTAACAGTATGTAGCCAACATTTTTATGAATACGTGTGAATATAATGTGTAGATGATGAGTCATTCAAAGGACGTGTTTGTAAATCAGCGTCTGCGTTGTACGAAATGTGAAAACGAAGAATTTTCACTTGTAGCATTGTCATCATGATATCCTGTTAACCAAAAAATACACCAGTTAAGGAAGTAGTTTGTCGACCCTTGTTTGGCATGGCGAGGAATGAGATAAGCTTCAAAGTTGGATTATCTTTGCTGGTATAGTCGACGCAGTAGTTTACGGTCGGTGGAAGAAGCCTAGGAGCGAGTCTCTTGTGCGGCACCGAGGAGCTTATTGGACTGAACGCCCAAACAAAAGAAATGCACTGGCCGTGCCAACTCAGGTACACAGAGTAGGCCCGTCCGCCAGCTCCTCTACCGGCCACAAACTACTACGCCGACTATACCTTACTTGGTGTCTAAACAACAAACGTAAAGAACATTGAGCCAGTCAGGAAAGCATTTAGCATATTTCCATCCATTTGTAGGAAGAGTTTCGCTGCTATTCATAAATATATTGCGATAATTTTAAGAAATATACATTTTGACACTTACGTGATGTTAAAACGACTTAAAAAAATTCTTTGTAAAATCGATTTCATTGATGATAGCGCCTTATGTTTGAATTTCATGATATTATAATATGAAAATTTTATTTTTATGTTGTATATAAACCCACCAGAAAAGTAACGCATGATCTACCAACTCATATCAGTTTTCTTTCCAGTTAGAAGATACCTGTGTAGACCACAGAACAGACATTTTAAAAAACAGCTTCGTGTCAGGAAGTCTATTTAGGAATCAGTATACTATCGCCAGTTCTAAAATTACATTTCTTGCCGTAAGTAATTACCAAGCCTACAAAAATTACTTTCCGAAGTATCCTTGTTTTTGTCTTGCGTTAGTTAAACAGCTGACGATATACTTTCGATTCGAACATGCCTGCAGTATTTACTGTCGATTTCAGATTAAGGTCACAAAAAATAATGGACCTGCTCCCTCGGTCACGTGTGCGATTGTTAAAGGCTATGTGGTCTATGCACAGGCGCAGACAGACATGGACTAACGCGCATGCGTGGATTCAATTGTCTGCCCTGAGGCCTGATCGGCTATCTTGACAGATATTCAGGCTAATGTTGGGCAATAACGTATAATAGACTAACATACATCCTTCCCAAATGGACAACAAACAATCTGCCGTTACTTTGCGTAGCAAAATGGTATTTTAAAACACCGTAGCTCTGAAGAACGTACTATATGTTTATTATTTGTGTCATCAGAATTAGAATTATCGCAGTGTTTGTTACGTTAAACATACACGATTAACTTGCTAGTGTTGTGGCCTATATCAGTGGTATTCGACATTTTTTTGTTCGCGTACCCCCAGATATAATTTCTCTTCAACTTTGTACCCCCAAAGTTGTTGGTGTATAATTCAAGTTATACATAGTATATAATCTACATCTAAAATAAATTAAATAAATTACATTACTGATTATTCAGTGTTTATCAAATTTTTTTTTAAATTTCACGTACCCCTTAAGATATTTTCGCGTACCCCAGGTTGAATACCACTGGCCTATAGCATCCTTCAACACACTGACTGAGAAATCGTCGTAAAATAAATACACGGATTAAGTTTTAGGTTCTCATGTTGGTAGGTGAACCAGTTCAACATAGTTTAACCTTGTTTTGCCGAAAACCTTCTGAATCCTAATATTCATATTCGATGCCATGGGTTCGTATCCCGGACTATCGTATGATAGGGTGCAAGGAATAAAATGTAAAACGTCATTTATCTGGCGTTCGAACCACGTAACAACTCAGGACAGTCTGTCGGTAGACTTTTCATTCGTGTCTCCAGTTACAGTAATTAAATAAAAGAAGTCGAAGCAGATTCTGTCGATTTCTCCTGCACAGAGAATAAGGTTTGAATTTTGCTTTGAGAATTGTCGCTTATATGCTTTATACTTTAGCGGTCTCTTCACGTCAGTGTTTTTGGCTAAAATTTCTTATGCAACATGGATCAGTATCTATCATATTACTCGGAAATCTCACAGAAAGAAAGATCCTGTTTCGCCTCTTGATGGCTTGTAGCCACTTTTTAAGCGTTGTCCTTGAACCGGTTCGTAATGACGTCAGTACCTGACGTCACTGCCGCGAATGTGTTTTTTTTTAGTGTCCGTGTGTCCTCGTGTATATAATAACACGAAAGTACGTTATCGTAAGATGTGTCAGACACAAAAGCTTAGTGTTGAACCTCCGTAGTCGTCTATTGTGTGACTGACGGAGAAGAAAATGTGTCATTGCTTACAGTTATGGCGTCTGTTTACTGTGGCTTGTTCTAATAATATTTTATTCATATTTATTCACTCATTAAATCATATATTTGGTTGTTATTTGAGTTAATAATGTATTTTATTGAAGATTTATGTCTTCTGGGTTGTTGCGCTGTGTAGTCTGATCGATGTTTACCAACGTTTCAGAGGTCTTTTTTACCTCCATCATCAGGGCGATGAGTCATTATACATGGTACATAATTAAGATAATTTGAATGATTTTTATCATGTGAATCGTGAATTATAATCAGTTTCACACTGAGAAGTCATTAACAGAAACTGTGTATTTTATTTGATCCATAACCTAAAATCATACATTTACAAACAGTTTACCCTGAAATTATAATGAATATTTTGAGGACTACGCCCTTAATTAAAGATAATACGAAAAATAATGTGACGAAATGATAACCAACGCCCTTTCTCACATCAGACAATCTCAGATATGATATGTTTTGCAAAGTCGTGTGTTGGAAGAAAATTCAGATGTGCGTATCTTTTTTCTTGGAACAGGAAATTTTCAGGAATTTTCCTTCAGTAGCTTCGAGGAATATATAAGCCCACTGATGAAGAAATATTGCGGTAATAGGAATAAATATACTTGCAAAATCAAAAACGTTAAATTCATGGGAGTTTCCACTGCGAGATTCTGTTTCGTCACGTGACACTTTCATTTTCATTTTAAACACGAAACCGATCTTGGACTATATTTCCAGGCATCTTGGAGTTGCGTCGAAGAACCTATTCTGTCTTCCACCCTCTGGCTTGTTCCCACGCATGGTTTTAACACATTACCAGTGTAATTTTGCATATTTAAACTATGCATTCTAAACGAATTGATTGTTTCTATATTAAATATTTTGCTGTGTAAATTGGAAGCCTGTAATTACTGTATGTTGCATTTTTCACTGTGTTTTATTAGCGAACCGCACCTTGGTAAAAGTTAACTTGAAGATAGACGCACATAAAAACACAGATGTCGCAGACTAATTGAACTGGGCTGTTATCACCAGTGCCCGACATTCGAAAGTTGCCTAGACTAGTCGTTAGACTTTGGATAAAGCTTTCTTTGACTTTCGCGACGCTCAAGGTACTGAGTAATACATATACTCTTACAAAGCCAAGCATCCCGAGGTCAGGTAAATAACACGAATATTTACAAAAATTTGAAACAAAATATTGCATTCTGCTATTTTAAATGGTCTAATAAAAATGTTAACACGTAATGTCACTGCTGACAGACACAAAACTAACGTGTAAACTTTGATTGTTGCAGGAATTCAGTGGTAAAACGCGTTTTTTAATGTTCACAATAATGACGAACGTTTAACACTTGCATAATACCGTACCTTATGTAAAATGAATCACTCAGGTAAAAGGTTAATGTTATGGCTGTGCCATTGTTTTTGGCTCTACAACCCGGTTGTGGGTTTTCACCGCCTTCTTTTAGGAGGTTTCGTGGTCTTGAAGTGTGCATTTATGAGTAGTGAGTGACCAGCACAATTTCTACTCACTCCTGATTAGACTTCCAGAGCCATCTAACATTTAATCAGGAGACTTGATTGAGAAATGGCCGCTGAATTATGCTTACGAAACATCTAGTATCGTGCTCGTAAGGTTCTTTTATATGACGTAAATCTACGACATGTGACCACCGGCTTTATTTCCCCCTCTGAAGGAAGTTGTGCTTCTGATTTATCACCCTTAAAAATCCATCGACCTCGGGCCGGGACTGAATCCGCTAACCTTGGATTCAGTGGCGAGCACGCTAACCACTAGTCCACCAAGGGCGATTATGGGTGTATTTGACTAAATTAAAGAACCCTGAGTTGACGGCAATTATAAATATATTAACAAATTGTACAACTACAAAGATAAATCCTTGAAATTTTAAAACATTTCCTCATTTCTCAAAACACGCAACGGATTACGATTATGCGTATCTTTTGATGTTAATATTTTACGCCTACATCTGTGACCAACCTGTGATTGTGTTAAGTTACTCGAAAAAAAGCAGACGGAGAACATTTTCTTCACGAAAGGTTACATTAACCTGTCGAAGAAAAATAAACTGATTGGTCTCTTAGCTGTTTTTTTCTAAAATTCCTCCCAGTGCAAGGTTTGTTTACTGTAACTGTCTTTGGGATTTCGCCATTTACACGGCTGACCACAAATAACAGCCAATTTCCCTCTTAATTCCTTACCTGAGTGGTCTTGTTAACTCTGGCTTTGTTGGTGTACAGTACATTTTTATAACTCGATGTTCAATGGAGAATAGTCGGTGTAAACAAAATTGCACTGCGCTGAATCAGACTTGATAACAATGCCTAACGGTATATCCTTATTGTCACAGATGTTTCCGGATAGTGAACAACAAGGCGGTGATTACCTGAAAATTTCCTTTGAAATTACACATGGAGTTTCTTTTCAGAGGCTTTCATTGTAGCAAAGCCACCAGAGTGAAGGGATCTTTTATCTGGGTTTGACGGTATATGTATTTTAAGTGGGTAAAACAGCCCATAAATATTCGATTCCCTGTTGAAATTGTTATTTATTTATTTTTTAAAGAACGAAGGACAATAATTTACCGCTGTGCTTAACCTATGGTTCTCTGAAGCGTTTTCTAGGTGATTTCAAGCTATCACGGCGACGAATATGAGGATAATTATTTAGGGCGGTGAAACACTAATTAGTTTCCATCAGATTAGACTGTATGGTCGGCGCAGTAGTTTTTGGCCTGTGGAGAAGCTAGCGGAGCTGGCGGACGAGCCTACTCTGTGTACCTGAGGTGGCACGGTCAGTGTATTTCTTTTGTTTGGGCGTTCAGTCCGATAAGCTCCTCGGTGCAGTCAGCACAAGTGACTCGCTCCTAGCCTTCCCCTTGAAAATTCCACCGGCCAAAAACTACATCCCAGATGACAGTCTTTTGAATTCCTGCAAATCACAGCCGGTTTAACTGCTAGACAAACAAAGTGTTCGCCTAGGACGGCAGAAAATTAAATGAACAAAAAAGAAAGAGAAATAGCGTAAAGCAGAACTCTATAGATTCTAAAAACAGAAAGAGAAAAGATAAGGAAGTAATTAATGTGTGTTTACGTTTGTAATATGCCGCCAACAATGTTTGAAATCGCATACAAATGGTTGATGTTTGTGTAGTGAAGTCAACAATGTGACAAGTGGACAGATTTCCTTACAAACAGATTGTCTCGCGAATTGACACATTTAGTCAACATTGTCAGTTGCACTGAAGTCTTGTGCTGATGGTTTGTCTCGGTTCTGTTCAATAATTATTTGTGCACGTTCTCTTTGAAGGTTCTGGTATAAATTTTTATATATGTTATGTGTAAAGTGTTGAACAGCCTTAGTTTACATTCAGTACTAGTATCGTATTATTATCATTTATCCTGCAAACTAAATAATAAATTACACACGCAAAATTGTTGTTTGTACTCATGCACAGTTTATTTTCGGAAGTTATTTGGGGTCGCGGGGCAAAGTCGAAGGCTCGCTTAGGGCGCCAATTATCTTTTGCGCCGGTCCCTTTTGTTTTAGTGTTTTGAATGAACCTAAGTGGGCTTATAGTTTGTTTCACCTCCAATAATGGCTAGGTTCTGTAATTTTGACTTGATTTAGGTAGTCTGGTTGAAATTGTAATATATTTTTAAAATTTCATTCATGTCTCATAGGCAGAGAATAAAATTTGTTGTTCCTTCGGGTTTAAATCAAATTTCTCTATTTTTTTTAAAATAGTCTGTGCTCCCAACACCATTAATGCATAGGTAAATGTATGAACGCAATTGGTTTCAATTACAAAATACGAACAGAGCCATCTGTTCGGTATACTCCTCGTTAGAATTAACAGGGCAGCGAGTTTGTTTTACCGGAGTGTCTGGTCAGCAGGCCAAATATCATCTGGTTTTGCGTGTTGGTGGTCCACGTATGGGCGGGGGGGAGGGGATTAATATGGAATTGTAAATAGCTACTTTTCCGAATGTTCTCCGAAGTCTGTGCCAGAATGCTTTGCTTTCGGCTCTGTAGGTGGCAGTGTTGTACGTTTGTGTAGTATATAGTAAACGATACCATCTTGCACAATAAACGAATATTCTCTGTGAGAAAGCAAAGAGGCTTAAACATGAACATTGTGCTCATATGAGTTATCGAATCCATCTTGTATTGTCTACCTTCTTTCCCCACCATGGGAAGCTGTGTGACCAGAGATGAACAACCAGACGACCAATTGGAGTGGAGTGGCTGTCCTGCCTTGCGTGAAGTTGGTTGCGGAGAAGGAATCGTAGTTTAGTTTGCTTGGTTCCACCTTAGAATTCTCTGAAAATATCAAATGAGTGGTAATACTTTGAGGCTTGGAAAATGTGTTTATATGTATTAATTCAAAACTTGAAATTATACGCAGCTATATCTGACTTCAGTAATGATTTCGCATTACTCTGCATGTTTAGCAACATTTTATAGTAAACAAAGAACAGCTGACTGTCGCAAAAGGTGTAAGAAACTGGGCAGGAAAAAGTAAAATCACACTCCAAGTGAACAAAGAAGAAGAATTACAGTGGAGAATAACATTAAACATTCTGTAACTATATTAAAAGTCATGAATTACCAATCGGGAAGGGAGCCCGGAAACTTAAAACATGAACGCGAGGTCACAGATTTTTGAATTGGTAAGTTTATGGCACGTGAACTAAGGATGACGACTGAGTGACCGCTTATACTTATCTCTAAACAAAAATATATTGTTCCACTTTATGATATATGAAATGTTGGAGAAGGGGACGCTTTGATCTGTGTTGTACACATTTGAGGCAGCTATTTTAGTTGTTAATCTACTTATATATCCCTCATATTAAACTTTGTGTTCTTACAAGTATTTTGTGTGTGTTAAATACGTTTATAATATCAACAGAAACAGCACTATGATCCATATTTTGTTTACTGTACATTTTCATTCATATAGCAAATTATACCAGGATTGCAATACAGGTGAGTAATACTTAGGCATATTGAATAAATCTTTTGCAGTTGCATATGAAATGTCATTTTCGATGATTTTCAAAATTAGAACAATTTAGTGCAGCATGCAGAAAATTAGATCTATTTACCACAGGAAGAATGCTGAAGAAATTGTTTTTCTTGTTCAATTACAGTTTTGGTACACTATTTTGGTTCTTCATTGTGTACGTTTCAAATGCGTATAGAAACCAGAGACATTATTTTTTGTAATCGTTGTAGAATCTCCAGGCTATGGTGTTCCATAAGATTTCTTAATTTCACCTATTAATTATTAATTATTTGGGTGTAACTTTAGCATGGGTAAGTTGGATTAATTTGTGTTTATGCTAGTTATCTTAAATGAAACCCAAATTCAGTGATGGGCCTTAGGTTAGAACTTGTGTGTTAGGGTGAGTAACTGTAAATGAAAACAAATTCAGAAATGTTTATAAATAGTTACTTATCATATGATTGTTTTGGAATTTTGGGTTTTTTATTTTTATTTTTATAAACTACATAGCACAACAACCTAGAAGACAGCCATCTTCCTGCTCACCACCTCAAGTCCTACAGTTTTGTTACTTTTCATTGTTTTATACTTTTATTTCTACATTAGAAACTTCTCTGTCAGTAATGATTGTAAAATCTGAAATAATGCTTAAAAAACATTTTTATTAAAAGTGAAAGATCACTACGCGGTCTGATAGTCACACATGGACATACAGAATGACAAGAAATAGTGTTTTTGATTAAATTTTCTGATTAAAGAATATCTTTGAGAACCACATGTTTAGTGGTTTGCCTATAATTTTCCTTGTTCTTTATATTTTAGCATAATTATCTTGTTTGTTATATGGCTTCAAGTCTTCCAATTGAAAAAACGTTCTTAAAAATGTATATAATTCAACATATTACATAGTCAATACATTGCATTTCTTAATCAGTTTGTATTACAGTGTCAAGGCCCTCTGAATGTATGCTGTTCTGTGGATAATCAGTTTCAGATAAACAATTGAATTTATAGAAAAGAATGAAAACGTTGTGTTCAACATATGTTCTTAAACTTGTACAAAGTATATATTTTAGGTTACAATTCACTCTTTTGTTTTGTTTAGATAATACGAAGGTACATAGGTATGGGAGTGTATAAATGTTATGTTGGAAACATATGCTTATGTTCTTATACTGCCTGTAGTGATTTTAAAAAATGATCATCAGCACTTTTTAGAGAGATTTCAAATATATGTCGTCATTCGTTAATGTAAATTATGCAATATTATTTCTCTCACATCTTTTTTAAAGTGAAGTGTGATGACAGCAATTGTATACATAATGGATGATAGCAATTTGTGTTGGTAAAAATGACCAAAGAGTGATATCACAGGGTAACACAATACTCTGATATTTTTGTTATAAGGCAGGGTTCTTCCCCATTTCCTGACCAAAGGCCACATTCACCATTGTTTATTGACTTTCAGGCTGCAAACTTGTAAATAAGAGCAGTGTACTGAAACTTCATCACACTTTATTAAAAATCCTCCTAATTTTTTATTACAAACAGGTAGGTTCACATTACATAGTAATTTTCCTTAAAAAATAAATCATTAGTGAGATATTTGACACTCCTTAATTGTTCCAAGTGTTCATAATTGAGACATGTCCTAATTCTTGATTTGACATTCTTCATCAAGCTGAACAATTGCTGATAGTCATAGTTGTTGCCAAAATACCGAAGTTATTAACAAGACATGCTTTCTCATATCAGGTAACTATTTTACATGAAGCACAAAACACTGCATTGTGGAATGTAAATGAGCTGCAGTTAAGAACCCCTGTTTTATATTATTGCTCATTTCCCATTAGCTGTAATTTAGAGTTAATGTAATTCCAGCTTGTATGGAAATAATGCTCTCTGCTAATTGCAATATCTGCCTTCATTACAATAGGCACAAAGTAAACTTGTCAGAAACGAGAGGAATAATGCTCTGGTGTATGTATTTAGCTGGCATAAATATGTGGAATTATTAATCCCTGTAAGAAACTTTATAAATGTTTGGTGATTATATACGTTAAAACTTATTCCTTCTTTTTCCTCTTCTGCAGACTGTCGAAGGTCGTCAGGTTGATGAAGCAGTTGCAAGTATTTTTCACACTGTACTTTTTCATCGTTCAGTGGGTAAATTTCAATACAAACAAGAAGGCAGCTATTCTGTGGGGACTATTGGATATGCAGATGTTGACTGCGACTTCATCGATTTTACCTATGTAAGAATTTTACACTTTTTTCCATTACGTACGTGAATATTGCATTTATTTCTGCCTCAAACATCAGGATGATTGCACTGATGATTGAGGCATTGAACTCCTCTGAAATGCTGGTAAACTTCTACCAGCCTACTTGGCACAACAATACTGAAGACAAGTCATCTTTAGACCTCAGATCTCATTAGATTGCTTTTCACATTTTGTCAGAAATATTTAATGAAGTGAGCTGTACAGAATACAAGAGAGATACTAATAATATTGAATTGCCCTCTGTTTACTGTTAAAATTTTTAAAATTTCACAGAATCTAATTTTATTGGTTATTTAATCTTATAATTGTGGCAGGGTTAACAAACCCTTCCACAAAACTAAACATAACCTGACATTTTTATTAATAATCAAATTCTTGCACCCTCGGCATAAGTAAGTAAGTGCACAAAACATGAAATGTATTTTCACCTCCAAAATTACTTGGTTGAATGCATGTTACATAATAATAAATTTCACATCAATCTAATGACAGTATCCACATAATTGTTTCTTGTAAGGTATTGTTAGCTTCTATTCTCAACGAGAAGAGGGCCAGAACTCGACACTGATGTCTCTTCATCTAGTGCCAAATTTTAAACTGTGGATCCTCACACTTATATTCCTGAAACATGCGGATCTACTAGGAACATTATTTGGTATCTTCCAGAAATAATTTTATCTCTGGAAGCTCATATTATTTTGCTTATGAAAGTAATTTCTATTATCATTAAAAATCTTATAAATATGCTTTCTCTTCTAGGTTTGTTGTTCCTCTGATGACCTGGACAGGAATTTAAAAAGGGAGATATCAGTATTTTCTGAAGCTTTGCGTGGAAATGATGGACCTGGGTCAGGTCAAATTTCACTTGAATTCTTCCAGAAGAAAAAGAATAGATGGCCCTTTCAGCCAGAACGTATTCCATGGGAAGTTTGGACTGTGAGACTTGAGCTTATTAAACTTAATAATGAACATGGTAAGGAGCATGTAATTACAATCAATCACTGGAGGAATGATTTTTGTAATTTAATATGTTGATATGTTTCTGCTTATGAGTTATTAGAGAATACTAGAGAGGAATGTAATGTTTGACCTTGTTGGTTCGTATTTTGCCCATTACATGTTTTTGTATTTAATTTATCACATGAGACCTGGTGATTTGAGGATAAGACAGTGGATTTTCAATCCCTCGTCAGTTCTTTGTCTTTTATTTAGTTTAGAATGACAAATGTCTATAGCGAAAGTTAATGCAAATTGAAAGTAATCCTTTATCTTGTATGTACTTGTAGTAATTCACAGGCAGTTTTGGAAGCAATTATAAAACTACATGTTCGTTAAAACATGTACAATCAAATAATGTGACACCATATTGAAGAAAGTCTTATTAATTTTTCTTTTCTATTTAGAACGGCAGGTATGCAGGGAGAGGGTAGGTGATATGCTGACTGAAAAAATCCTCTATATTGCTGAAGTGATGAATAGGCATGACTATGTTCCAAAAATGCCAAATCAGTCAGAGTTGGACCTCATTTTTGACACATCTTATGCAGATGTGCAGCCATATTTATTTAGGGTAAGGTAATATTGATAAAGAAATAAATTTAGTAAATCATAACATGTGAACTCTTTAGGTCGTCTGTCAGACTCAGTTTGACATTTGTAGAACTAATTTTTCATGCCAGTGATATATGTTATGAATACCATTTGAAAGTATCAGACTAATTAATTGAAGATGAAATAATAAGAAAGTGTAATTTACTAAATATTTATTAAACTGTTAGGGATTAGCTCTATTGGGCCCAACAGAGTAAGTACCTGAAGACGGAGATAGTGCCCCTTCTCCAAAATGTTGTTTTCTATTTTATTTTATTTACTAGATGATGGAAAATATCCAAGAGTATATATCATTTAGAATAATATGAAGATGGGAGGAAACTACATGCATTGTTTCCTAGCATAAGAGAAAAGTAAAATACAAAAGTATTTGTTTGTTTGTTTGTTCCAAAAGAAATTACATTTTTTAATAATGAAACATTTCTTGCTTTCCATATTCTGGCGTGAGGAGTGGAATAGACTGTATCGACATTTAGATTTTCAGAACTGAAGTGTGAGCGCACATAGCACGTGTTTTTATGTGACGTCTTATTTTTTAGCACTGCCATTTTCTTGGTCATGTCTCTGTTCGTAAAATCCTTTCTTTCCTACAAGCTGCTTTATGAAATTGTACATAAATTCCATCTGCCTTTTACTGTGTACAATGCATATTGGCCTGCTGGAGGTGTATAGTATAAGGAATTTGTGACCAGTTCATCCCTACCATACTGACGTACAATTTATATTATTTGAGGTTAATGTGTACGACCATTCGGTTCCAGGTCGGATTTGCAACGTCTACTCCCACAAATACATCCGTAGGCACAACTGTGAAGAAATTAATCAAGGAGACATTATCTCTCTGAATTCAGGCGTGGGTCAGAATGCACTACAAAGTTCTGAGCTAGTTTGGCCTTCTATAAACACTTTGAGTATCTTGCTCATAGTATGAACTGTGAATTTGTGTGTGTGTGTGTGTGGAGGAATTTATCTGTTATAATAATTAAATTTTAATTATTTTATTTTCCTAGCATTGTTTTCTAGAACTGTAAATAATGTATGATGATTTTTGTTAGTGTATATGTGAGTGTTTTTTGAAGACCATTATAAAATAAAGTAGTTGTGGATGATAATGGGTAATAGCAGGATTAGAACTAGTTTATCTTTCAGATTTATAATGCATTTTAATGCGCTTTTAAATATTAGTCCTGTATAAGGTAATAACTTCTAGTCCCAAATACATTTTTTGTTACATTGCAGCTGTTGGTCCTCAGTGATCCATTTCTTGACTACTTAGTTTCTCTCTTATTGTTTTTAAAATAATGCAACTTATAACATTTTAAATTTTTTTATTAATCCACGTCACTGAAAGAGTTTCTCCGATGCATTATGGATTGTATTATTGCATTTTGCACTTCTCATATGCTTTTCATACGCACACATTTACAAATGAAAATCACTTACATTACTTTTAAACCATTTTGAATAATGGGCCACACCAATGATGATTAGTTTTGCAAGAAACATTGTCGTAAGGAAGGTTACTATAAATTGTGTTAAAATTTAATTGTGACATTATTTCTTTCAGATTAATGAGTTTTTATTGCATCATCCAGGTATCTTTATATAGTACTGGAGTTGGCTTATGATACTGTACTTATCTTGCCACAATGAAGTATTACATATGAATATCTGGACAGGCCTTGTGCTTAGAAAAATATTTCTGTCACTTGTAAAATTAATTGTTTGGGTTTCAAAAGCAGGTGGCCTAATAAAAGGGGGGGAACATTTAGAGGTTAGTATGGTATAGAAACTGAATAAATTACAAACTTCAGTTATGTGCAAAACAACAGCATATTATAAAACTAAGTAGCAATTAGTATCTTATATTTATTAGTTTAATGTCATATGTATGTATGTACATATGTTAACTGTGTGAAATCAATTAGTGAAAAGATGTTTCATATTGCAAACAGAACATTTCCCAGATATGATGGAAATTATTTTTTGGAAATATGTTTTATGGTGCACTCTGAAAATAATTAAGAAATTATTATGATTATGATAGTGAATTCTCAAGGGAAATAGTACCTCTGAAATATTGGAAGATGTCTTGCTTCTGACATGGTGTACTGTAAAAGTCTTACTTACTGTTATGACGTCTGTGGGCGTGTATTTATTCGCTACACTCTTTATAATTTATCCAGCCAAAAAGAAAAACTGGTTTTAATTCCATTTCATGTATTTATTTAGACAGATTACCTGGTCAAATTCAGGCCCAGAAGCTTTGAAATATGGTCCGTTTGGACACAGAAAATGTAGGAATGCATCATTCCTTCAGTATTAAGAGGTTTAGAATTATTGTATCAGTTTTTGGCTTGCACCATAGAATATAAAACAGCATTAACATGAATTTACATTATGACTGATAACTGATTAATAATACCAAAACATGCACAGCCATTAAGCCAGGCAGTTATATTAGTAGAAAAGTTGAGTATGAAAGATTTACTGATGTAACGCAGAACCAATAATTATATTTTCTCAGGTTCCAGGTGGACAAATTACATGTTGCATTATGGACAGTACCGTGATATTCTTTACGTCTTGAACAGTGCATTTTATATGAAAAGTTTGTAGAGCAAACATTCATTTTTTGAGGGAGTACAAGAAAATAGTGCAGTGTCCATTTATTTTTTGAATAACCTGTCAGAACTATGGAACACCTCCATAAATTTTAGTAATTCAAATACCATTTTCAACTTTTATTTGTAGAACAATTCTTTTGCGTTGAAATAACACATAGGAAACTGAAGTATGGGTTTGTATGATCCTGGGGAATAAATTATGTAAACATAAAAATGTTTATTTTATTTATGTGAAACTTTGTTGTAATACAATCAGATATGTATTTACTGTTGCAATGCTTCTCAGTATCCTGACAGTTAGAGTGGTACCGCTTAGTAGGTCTGTGAAAATAGTAGGATTATTTTCATTGACAAACGACAAACTTCTCTATTGCACTGTCAAGTACACATCTGTTAATTGTATCACGTGTCAAGTTCCTGTGAACTTTTGCCATTCTTTAACTGATCCACATAATTTTACATTTTGTCTTTGTCAGCATTATGTGGTACTGACCTGTTGGCTAACTGTGGCAGTTGATTTCGTCTTCAGTTTCAAGATTCATTTTGTATGGAATTACATATAACTTGACCAATGCTGATGTGAAAGTAGAACAAATGTATTCTTGATCTTAGACATTTGCTGCTGGTGTTTAATCTTTACGCTTGAGCTGTGTCGCTTGTTAAGTGATATGAAATGTTTTGGTTAAACAGTAGCCATTTGCGGTCAGAATTTTACATTGGTAAATTCTGTTTTCCTACTTGATCTTTCATTATTTGCACCTGGTAATTTACCAGATGGTAAATCAGGTTTTACACGTAAAGTATATAACTGAGATATGTCTTATCACAACCTTGTAATTGCAGTTGCCCATCTAATCTCTTATTAAGATGTGTGAGAGAACTGTTCAGCATTGTGCAAAAGAAAAGGAATAATCCACTTCCTTTTGTTCCTTGTTTCCAGGTTGTGAAAATGTGTTTCTACTTTGTATACCATACATGTTCTGTTATACTGGTACATACATATTAATTTATTTCATGTTCATAATGGATATGTAATGTTGATATTTGGCTAACTATTTGTGTACCAAGTGCACTGTCCAGAAACCTGTAACTAATATTTAAAATCTGCTTTGAGAGTACAAAGAATTATTCAGTTATATTGTCTCTAATAACTGAAAATGTTCTTCTGTAGCTAAACGTAATGTGTATTGAGCTTTCCAGTTGTTTCCTTCTTGATAATACTGGAAAACTGCATACTCTAATTATAAGCTAAAGCTGACTTCAGGATGTTAAATTTGTTATCTTGTGGTCTTATCTGAAAATACATAATTTCTACATAATTTTTTAAAAATAGTGTGATACCTCACTGTCTTATGCTGTTGTTACAGAGCTTTTTCTGTGTTCTGTTTTATACTGTTCTTGATAATGCTCTGTAGCAAGCATATAGTGTTTTCCTGTGTTTAGTGTAATGTCTTTTATTGTAATAAACCATACTTAACTTATTTTTGTCAAGTAAGTTATATTTGTTTTAAAATTAGCAAGTTCACATTTCTTAATTTATGTACTTCTTGTAATGTATAGAGTTTTGTAGAATTAGCATAGTGATGAAAATTTGTAAATAATGCTGTTTGTAAATATATTGCAAAGAACTGTCCAACACATCTAACTTGTTATTTTAGAAACACGTGTGTGTGGAAGTTTTTGCATGTATGCATATGTTATTTAAATGTAACTAAATGGCTTAAACAGCATGTTCCATGTAAAACACAACCCTAAGTGCTATACATGAGCCCGTTCATAAAACAACAAAACCAGTGGCAATATTGAATTCTTCAGGCATATCCTATGTACTGCTTTATATTGTTATGACCATAATTTCAGTTGTTTTTTGTTCAATGAGCATTTGTGCCAGGCAGACGTATTTTGTATGGTACATTGTATTTTGCATCATTACACTTAATTCTTTCCTGCTATCTATTCCATATGAAAATTTGGTAACTCCCTGATGTTGGAATCTGCATTGGCAATTGCCAGTAATTTAATTTGCAATTCTGAGATATGTGACAAAGATACGTTTTGTAAGAGAAATTTGGTTTCCCATTTTATAAATTTGTAAGAAATGCACATTGTTCCAGTAATTACTTGTAATTTCAAGTGATAAATTCAAGTTTATTAATATCTGTTAATGTGGTGTCTGGCTGGACATATGGATTAATTCCACTGGAATTAAATTATCATTAGGATCATATTTTAGGTCTTTATTGTCTTTCTTGTTTATCAAATGTTAAGTTCTGGAACTAGTGAAGTATGTAGAATGTGGTCCATTCTGTCCAACTTTTCAGTTTTACCACTGAGAAAGTTGTTGAAATATTCTTTAATCTAGACAGAGTAACTTGGGAATCTGCATGATCTCCATTCTCATTTATTATAGGTTGGTATCCCATTTTAAAATTATTTATGCATCTGTGAAGATTTTGCTTCTAGAATTTGATTCCATATTTGTACTGTGGGTATAAATACCTGTTCTTCATTTTTTAGCAAGAGCCTGCTGTCAGAATACAGCAAGTGGTTTTAGTTATTCGTTCATTTGGTGCTCAGAGAGGTAATGCCAGCCCAAAAAATTACGACAAGGCGTAGTTAGGGGCGTAAAATGTGTATTACACCTTACAAAAGGCAATGTGATAAAATCATTCCACTAGCATCAATTCGGACTTTTGTTCCGAACTGACGGTTGATCGTGTGAGAGAATTTTAGTTGTCATGAGAACTTGAAGTGTTATATGATTTGTGTTCTGTTTAAAAATTGTTTACGCATACGGTCTGTATATGATATAATCTACTTAAACGGGAACGAAATCCCAGATTTTCATGGATCCTACATGGATTGGGCGATATTTTCCGTTCCCATAGATATTCCGCGGCATATGTTCCGTAGTCAGTTTCGTAGTGTCAGTGCTTGTAGTTTGTTTATAAGGATTTAGAATGGCGAGGCAACTCGTCCCTGGTCAACAAAAGTTGGCAGAAAAGTTATCCCTTATTAATGACAGGGGTACTGGCATGCTGACAAGGATTTACAACATCAAAAAGGTAAGTTTTGTTTCAGTTTTATGTTTTTTCTAGAAGGAGGTTATGGCCTTTTGAAGACATCTTATTTGACGGTGAATCACGCAAGAAACCCAGTGTAGTTGATATCTATTAAATTTGTTGAGGATGAATGTTGCCAGTTGTAAAGAAATGATTTTCAAAGTAACTGCTCTTGTACAGATTAATTTCACTTCTTACTCTATGGAAGACGAATTCTAACCTCATTCATGTAAGGTCCATACGTTCACTAAGGTAATGCCATTTTCTTTAATGAAATATTTAAAGAATAAAATTGGATTTATTTACATTCCATAGATACTTCATAGTGGATACCAGGGATGTGAAACTCAAAACATATTTTTATAGTTTTAATTAAATATTGTGTTTTTGGGGGTATTTTTTTGTGAAAGGGGCTATATTTTAGACATTTTTTGTAATTTATATATATATAGACAATGTATGCAGCTTGTCACTGCAGTACGTTCTTGCTAAATATTGTATTTTATAATTTTTAAATGAAGCGTGGAGAAAGAAACTACTGTTTTAACTCTTTGCTGCACCATTTAAATTCACTGCTGTCCTGAAGTTGTCAGATCAGATACTTTAAATTTTCTGTATATGTTTTGTGTTTATGTTCACTGATTTCTTCTTTATTAGGCGTGGTTAATTATGAAATACATTTGATAGTTTATTACAGTTGTAGGCACTACTTCTTACAGTTTGTACTGTATTTGTTTCAGGCATGTGGTGATGCAAAATCAAAACCAGGATTTTTATCTGACAAGACATTGGAATCTTCAATAAAATATATTGTTAGACGATTTCCTAACATTGACATAAAGGGAGTAAGTTCACTATTATTTTTTTTAATTGCAGAGTGTTGTTTACTACGTGGATGGACATAGTATATGTGTGCACATGCTCACACAGACGTACGTGCTCCAGGTATTTAGTGGCAAGAATTCTGAACGTGTGTTTCACTGATTGTAATGAAGAGTGTTGAAGATTTTGTAGGGATTTTTTGTGTGTTGTTTGTTTTGGGTCTTGTGGACTAGTTTGTTGGTTGATTGATTGGTTTAGAGTCAATTGATACTTGCTTTTTAATTCAAATTTTGTTGTTTTCCAGTTGCAGGCAATCACACAAATCCGCAGTGAAATCATCAAGTCGTTATCACTCTACTATTACACATTTGTTGATTTATTGGATTTTAAAGACAATGTGTGTGAACTCCTGACTACTATGGATGCTTGTCAAGTTCAACTTGATATTGTAAGTTGCCATCCACTCACCTTCTGTTGGTAATTTATATCGCTAGCTCTACATACATTGCTATATCCAATTATACCATGAAAAGATTCACTTGGGGATACATTTTTAGAGTTGCAGGTCACAGCCAAGTGATTAACACTCCCACTTCATATTCAGGAGATCCTGGGTTTTTATCTCAACCTGGGACTGGTTATTGTGACTGAGATTTTTTATTTTATTCCTTAGTCCTTGTAGGCAAATGCCCTTATGTGAGGCTGAGTTTGCTTTGTACCATATCCCTTCAGATTCAATATTCATTAATCATCATATTATTTGATGTGAGAAAACTAACAGAAAGCTTGCCTTGCTGATTTTGAATTCACAAAGGAAATGGTATTAGTCTACATTTGACAAGGATTATGTTTGTATTAGATTTTAGCTTTGCCTGGAAACATTTTATGTTAAGACATCATATTAATAAATAGTTATTTCTTTTGCAGACTTTAAATTTTGAGTTAACAAGGGCTTACCTTGAATTGGTAGTCACATATGTAACTCTTATGATGCTTCTGTCAAGGGTTGAAGACAGAAAGGCTGTTCTGGGCCTTTTTAACGCTGCCCATGAAATGGTACATAATCAAAGGTGTGTCCGTTTGTCATTTGTTAATGAATTATTGAATTCACATACTAATTTAGGCAGTTTGTTTCCATATACTTCTCTTAGCTGCTATTTTATGCTTGATGTTCCCTGGTAGAGTTGTTTATGTAATGGAGACTATTTCCTGACTTGTCCAAAGTTTGTTTATCATTTACATTCAGTACCTTATTTGAATTCTTTCTTGTAATTCCATTTAATAGTCATTGAATATTATGAAACTTTCTAGATGTATGTTGCTTGTTAGAAAAGGATATAATTTAGAGGTACTCTAGTATTTTTATGTGTATGTGTGTTCTCTTACAAGTTTGTGTCTAGTTTGAGGTTAGGGAGATAAGGAGAGAGATTAAACTTTGTTTAATCCTTTCACAGGCATGGCTACCACTTTACAACATGACACTGCCATGTAAAAGTTGGTACAACTTGACAAATCTATATCTTGTGACATTTTACAAGAAGTGTTATATATTCAATATAGGTGAAACCTTCTACATGCTCAATATATGCCTTACCCTTCCAGGAAAAAGTCTGCCACATAAACTTGAGATATTCAGGACAGTTAAACTTAAACTTGCAGTAATGAAAATTCCACAAAAAATTGTTACTAGGGCACCTTATATTATTGCATTCTTTGCAGCAAAATATTTAAAAATTTAAGATTTGTATTAAGTATGAATTACGTACTTGAGTAATTTGCATGACTGTTTATGACAGTGATCAGAGTTTTCCTCGCCTGGGTCAGATGATAATGGACTATGATCCACCCATCAAGAAGCTCTCAGAAGAATTTGTGCCTCATGCCAAACTGCTTGTTACAGCGCTTGTGTCCTTATGTCCAATTTATGGCAACAGAAATCTTTCTGCAGAAAAATGGAGGTAAGCGATAGGAAGTTATGCAGAGAATTTGGTATTACAGTACCAAAAATATTGGTACATATTGCTTTTAAAATATGGCATGATACTTTTTCTGGAGGCCTCAGACTTTCAGCAATAAACCAATTGTTTATTCACTGATGCTAATTTATTTAACATTGCTTTCAGTGGCCCAGATTATGTAGTTTGGAATGTGGGGATGATAGTAAGCAATGGATTGGAAAGAATGTGGAAGGAAGTGGTTGTGGCCTAATTTGATACTGCTAGAACTTAACATTCTTTAGAACATAAAAAATTCACCATGCCAATCATGTATGCTTTTTTTATATTCATAGGTCAGACCAAAGACTTAGTTTGGTTGGGAACCCAGGCCAATTGTTGAAACCTTCACAAACTGCTACAATGTCTTGTGAATACCTCTCACTTGATACAATGGAACGGTGGATTATTTGTAAGTGTTTATATTTGTTTGAAGCTTGTAAGTTGCATGCTCCTTGTGTTAGTATGCCTAGATCTGATTTTGTTTAATCTGCTCTGAAGAGGCATTATTTATGACCTGGTACATTTAAAAAAAAAAATGTAATTAATTCCTCAAGCGATGATTGTTATGAAATGTTCATTTTCTGTTTAAATCCTTATGAAATGTCAAGGATTTTCAATTTTGTTGCTCTGGCTTGGTGTGGTACCTGTCTGCAACATAAAAGCTTACACATTTCGTGTATAATATTATTTTTATCCACAAGTTATTCATTAAGATGATTCAAGGTACCTGTGAGATCACACACCACATTCTGCATGAATTATTGCATATTTGTGCTTTCGAAGAACATTTTCTGATGACACAGGATAAGCCATCACAGTTTTATGATTTGCAAGCCCGAATAACTCTGATGCAAATATTCATGACAACCTGAAAGTTAATGTTTGTGGTGGTTTCGTGCAAGATAAAGCATCTAGTCATTTTACGTTTTCCATGAAAACAGGGATAAGACCACTTTGCCTGTTTTCTGAATGTCCGTCTAGGTTAAGGTGCTGTGTAGATTCATCAGTAGGTGCCAGTGTCGACATCTGCCGACAAGTGTACATGTGCGAAAACCCAGAAGCACATTATCTTTGCCTCTGTTAAAACCTCACATTTCACATTTATTTCTTAATGTTTCTATATCATTAAAACTTTAAAGAAATAATGAATATAATAGTAACTGATACGGTGTTCTGTTTCAGTTGGCTTTATGCTTTGCCACCAATTTCTAGGGCAAGATAAGCCACAGGATTGGCCCAATAAACTGTGGCTTAGCGCTCTGGAATCAAGCTGGGTCATTGCTCTTTTCCGTGATGAAGTTCTATTTATACATTCATATATTCAAAACTTCTTTGATGGCATTAAAGGATATGGGAAAAGGATTTCAGAAGTAAAAGATTGCTACAATCAAGCCATACAGAAAGCGTAAGTGTTAATTTTTATGGAAGGTTTTATAATAATAAATAACGTTTCTTACGGGGATGGGAATATGAGGTAGCCCTAGGAATTATTTTCAAAAGCCTCTGAATGAGAAGTGATGTATTAAAATGCACATTTGAATCCAGGACCATCCAAATATGAAGTAGAGTAATAAGCACCTGTCCATAACATTGGTCAAAAATACCTATTTCCTTGGTTTTAGTTCATTAGGTTAGAGCGAATGAAATGTATAAGTTTGTTGTATTATATTCATAATATGGTGCATTTTGGTTACCTAACCAGTGCACACCGTCATCGGGAAAGGAGAAAATTTTTAAGGACAACACTGAAAGAGCTTGGTTTAATCCTGACTGATCAACCTGGACTCCTAGGACCAAAGGTACATCTTTGTGTATCTCTGTCTTGGAGTTTGTATCTCTTCTGTTGTTACTTACACACTGCTGTGACCTCATTTACGAGATGTATGAGTTAAGTGTTTATGGTATGTAACATTGACTTATATTTTATTATTTTTTGAAGGAACACAGTTGTTTATAATAATCTAAACATGAACGTAGTTCCTTATAATATGAAATGCAATTGGGAATATAATGTAAAATTGTTGCACATTGACTTTATGACCTTTGTTCGGGTTGCATTGGAAAGTGGGCTGTTGGGTGATATTTCTTCTTTATTTTTCACTATCGAATCACTTAATATTTATAGTTACTGAAATATAACATTATAAATTTTAAAGATTTTATTCCAGGTCAATGGTTAACATAAGGAGGAATTATACATAATGACCCAAAAATGTCTGCATGTTCCCAGAGGGAGCCAAAATGAAAAATAATCTAATTGTGACAAGTTATATGGAACCTTTAAGATATTCCCATATATTTCAGACTCACAAAATATTAATACTGTTGTTTTATTATTGCTACTGTTATAATTATACCTTACAGTTTGCCACAATTTTTTCTTCTCACCGTGTTTTGTCATTTCTTCCTGTGAGTACATGTTTCATCCAATATTTTGAACACATGTTGACTTTAAAATTTTTTTGGCAGGCATTATTGATATTTATTGGTCTTTGTTGTGCAAGAGATGAAGTATATTGGCTCTTGCGACATAATGATAATCCACCTCAGCAGAAGAGCAAAGGGAAGACGGCAGAAGATCTGGTTGATCGGCAGTTGCCGGAATTGCTCTTTCACATGGAGGAATTGCGAGGTAAGATGTTGGTTGGCTTGTTTATCAATGCAGGAAAGGAATTGTTATATAGTAACATAAGCCATTATTGTGCTTCTGTGGCCTTTAAATTCACCGTAGACTGAAAACAACCGATTTCTATTTATGTAATTTAATATGCGCAGTTCTGGTGCGGAAGTACAGTCAAGTTATGCAGCGGTACTATGTTCAGTACCTTACCGGATATGACGCCATTTCTCTAAACCAGATGGTTCAGAATCTCCAAGTGTGCCCTGAAGATGAGAGTATAATTCTGTCCTCTATCTGCAGCACCATTCAAAGTGTCTCTGTGAAACAAGGTAATTGTTTAATTTCAATGATCCTGTCCTATCTAAAGACGCAAATATTTGGTGAGGTGGTGTGTATGGTCAGTAATAATACTTCATGTAATCTGTACAATTTCTGTACAGAACTTCTTTTATCCCATTCCAGAAAATTACCTATCAATAATAATTTACGAGCTTACGTTTCAAAGTGAGGCGAGATTCAAATTTAAAATATCTTCTGGTATGTTACCCTGTTGCGCCATATGGTCTCATAGAAATTGACTGTTGTTTCGCAGGTGCTTACTGCCTCTGAACTTTTAAATACTACTTAGAAGATCTGCAGCATCAAAGGGTTAATGTGATTCTGTATTTGAATTTGATAACTGTGGAGATTAGTGACATAGAATTGAGTGTCACTTGCCTTTTTTTCAGTCGAAGAGAATGAGGTGTTTGATTTCCGAGCAATTAGAATTGATTGGATCAGACTTCAGGCATACACTTCTGTGAGCAAGGCACAACTTATTCTGTCAGAAAATCGTGATCTGGCCTCCCTTCTTGACACAGTAGTTTTCCATACCAAAATGGTAGATTATTTAGATGAGATTCTGGTGGAGACATCAGATTTATCCATATTCTGGTAAGTACTGTTATGTATACATAAACTGTTCTTTATGGTAATATGAACGAAACAGAAAACTGTAAAGAAAAAGCATATTCATTACAAGGATTGTTAAAACACGATAAACCCATCTGCAACATTTCATATTACAGTAATACTGTTACAAATGACCTCTTATTCACAAAAAAGTCAGAAAACTGAAGTATTAGTTTGTCACATGTACATGTTGTGGAGTTATTATGCTTTAAATCAGTGTTGGTCTTCTGAGGTTTGATGCCATCTGGACTAGTAGGTAGCAGGAATCCTGCCTCCATCTTTAGCCCTGAAGATGGAGGCATTATGTTCCTCTGAAATGTTGATATCTGCAAGTCTACACAGTGTCACCACCCAGAAGACTGTTCTTAACAGCTTTGAATGCCGTGAAAATCTCAAGAATGGTACACTGTTTAGCGCAGAGATATTGAATGCGAATGCCTTGAAGTCCCTAGCGAAGCTTTGCATTCTTTTCACATTGGTATATTTATGAGAGGTCCTGTAGGATGTAATATGCAGGTTTATTAAGTTTGTTTCTGTTCCCACATCAGCTTTTACAACAAGATATTTGAAGATCAGTTCCACATGTGTCTGGAATTTCCTGCTCAGAATCGTTACATTGTTGCTTTTCCTCTGATATGTGGTCACTTCCAGAGCTGCACCCACGATCTGTGCCCAGAAGAGGTAAGTAACGTAATACACGGTGATTATCTTGGAACTATTAAAGAATGTTGGTAAAGTATATTACATCAACAAAATGTTAAAATTTTTAAACTGTTTAATTTTATGTCCCTTTGAAATAGGTGACAACTTTATCATTATGAAATTCAACTAACAAAAATGTTATTTTAATAAATGGAAACCAGGTTTTATTGATATTTTATTGTATACATGCCTTATATCTGTTGTGATAATTTATTGTTCAGGTGGTGGTTCGTTGTTGAAATAAATTCCATGAATTTTGGTTGTATAAATTTTGTCTTTTAAGGAATTTCTCACATAAATCATATTTCTGTTCGGATTTTTGCATTAGACCCCCATTTCAAAAACATTGATTGTGGTCATAGTCATGATCATATGCACAAAAGGGACGGTTGTAAAGTCAAGAGCACTGAAAAGGTCGTATAAAGGGTTTTTAGAAGAAGGATAGTGAACTACTGATTTTGGACTGAAAATTCTGAATAAAAGAATGTTACTTATGTGCAGGTAATTAAATAATGGGAATGGAAAATATGTTCGTATATTGAGGAAATTATCAAATATTTATATTTCACGCAGTAATTAATTTCACTCTTATTTCAGAGGCATCACATACGAGAGCGAAGTTTGTCTGTAGTGAATATGTTCCTTGATGAAATGGCCAAGGAGGCAAAAAATATAATCACAACAATATGTGATGAACAATGCACAATGAGTGATAAGGTATGTGCTTTGAAGTTATGTAATGTATTTGAATGTAATGACAAAAATTTTGACTGTTGGGGTAATATAAAAATTTTATCATTAATTTGTGATTTTTCTAATTGTAATTTAGCTGCTTCCAAAACACTGTGCCATTTTGATTTCTCAAGTGGTAAACAGAAAGAAGAAGGACAAAAATAAGAAAAATGCTCCTGAAATAGCAAAGCCTGGTGTAGAGAGCTACAGGAAAACTCGAGAAGATCTCACTACGTAAGTTTGCGCTATGGACTAGCTTTTCTTTTACAAAATATGTTACTTCAAACTAATGCGAATTACATCTGTACATGGTCCAGCTTTTTGTGTAGTTCCATGGTGCCTGTTGATACGTATATTAGGAATCATAATATGAAAGGTAATTTGAATCTTTAGAATCAGGGAATCATTAAACAATAAAACAATATTTGTATTACATGTACAGTAGTTACATATTCCATATTTATTTTACAGTGTTTCCAGTAATAACAGTTAAGAGTATCTGCTACCATTTACAGGTGACCATTTATACGCAGTTTCATTCTTGTGAATTGCCACATATTACAAAAATATATAAAACTGGGAACATAACAGTAGTCATTTTGATCTTAAATGGTTGATGGATTTTTAAGGGTGATAAGAATCCGTTGCACAACTTCCTTCGGAGGGGAAGTGAAGCCGGCGGTCCCCTGTCGTAGATTTACGGCATGTAAAAGAACCTTACGAGCATGAACAAGATGTTTTGTAAGCAAAATTCAGTGGTGATTTTTCACCCAAGTCTCTCCTGATTCACTACTAGACGGCTCTAGCAGACAAATCAGGATTAAGTAGAGATTGTCTAGAGGCAGTGGGCTGGTCACTTACTACTCATAAATGCACACTTCAAAGACTAAGCGACCTCCCACATGGGCGGAGACCAAGGCTGTTGCACCATAGATTCAGTCAGTTTTATCTTGGCTATGTAAGAAAATAATTGCTTTTTACATATGAAACCCACAAATATAAAATGAAGAATTGATTGTGGTGATTGTGGTGGCAGTGTGACTATAAGTTACCATAAAGCATTAAAGGATTAAGTGAGATTTTTAATATTTAATTAACTTTCTTTTTGTTAAGGATGGACAAACTGCACATGGCATTAACAGAGCTCTGTTTTGCAATAAATTACTGCTCCACTATCAATGTATGGGAATATACGTTTGCTCCGCGGGAATATCTTACGCAGCACCTGGAGAACAGATTTGCACGAGCTTTAGTCGGGATGGTGATGTACAATTCTGACACTAGCGAGATTGCCAAACCATCAGAGCTGTTGGCAAGTGTGCGAGCATATATGAATGTATTGCAGACTGTTGAGAATTATGGTAATTAAAGTGTAACTGATACTGAAATTTCTTTTTTACATTCATGTCAAGACTTGTCTCTGTTGTTTACTACATTTTGTGAACCTGTTGGAAGCGGTTGAAGCAAATTATGAAATTAGACTCGTTTATTTCTAAGATTGTATATGGACCAGTTTGCAGAATGAGGGTTTACTTTATACTGATTAGTGTATTATGATTTGCAGTTCATATTGACATCACTAGAGTATTTAACAACGCTTTACTTCAGCAAACACAGTCAGTGGACAGCCATGGAGAGAAAACGGTAGCAGCCTTGTACACTCAGTGGTAAGTCATGGTCTTCATTGTTTATTTAAGCGAAAAGTACATTTCAGGTTTATGCTATTTAGTACATTCTTCATTCTGCATGGGATGTCTTGTCTGTAGTGATTTGTGTGAAAGATTATTTATAGAACACAAATTGCTTGATAGAAGTCATAGTTTTGCTTTTGAGTTTGATTAAAGAAGTTCTTTCAGTATTGAGAAAGATATAAAAGTATATTGTTAACTGGTATAACGTAATTTCATTTTGTGAACTAAAATATTTTTGTATTAATTATAACTAAGGAACAATATATTTTATGTTTGCAGGCATATATAAATTATTTTCTTGCATTTATTGTAACTAATACACTTATATACTAATGTCTTTTACTTGCGTGTTAGTGGTCCCTTTCTCCCTCATTACTTAGATCAACAGGAATAATAGGTAAATATTAATAAGTGTTTCTGTAATAAATATGGATCCAGTGAGGCACGTCTTGCTGTTCAGGTATTCGGAAGTGTTGCTTCGCCGTGTGAGTGCAGGGAACATCTGCTTCTCCAATAACCAGAGGGCTTTTGTGAGTCTCACAGCTGAAGGAGCAATCCCTTTTAACGCTGAAGAATTTTCAGACATCAATGAATTACGAGCATTGGCCGAACTGATTGGACCGTATGGTATGAAGCTTCTCAATGAGACCCTCATGTGGCATATTGCAAGTCAGGTACAGGAATTGAAGGTATGTTTTAATATGGCGCAAATAAAATATGCATGTGCATATTACTTGCTTCACTTTTGATGAAAAATATTTAATCAAATTAAATGTTTTAAAAGATTTTGTTATTTTAATACTGTATAATTGTTTTTTAATTTGGTGCATTACTTGCATGTACTTGGAAGGTAATATTTTCATAGGTATACCAAATTGACACATTGACCTTGGTTAACTTTTTTATAACACCACTGCTTCATTTGTTACTTATTTGATTGCCCTGCTGGCATCGTCACCTGTGATGTGTAAGAACACATTTTGGCTTGTAGTGTGCTCCAAAGAGTACACATTTCCAGCCTTGTTCATATTAATTATTTTCCTATATATAAACATTAAAATAATTTGTTTCAGATTTTAGACTTATTTTCTTTATAAGGAGTATAATGTAAAATTAGAATATCCAAGGTACAATCGTAGAGAACCATAAAATACACTTTGTTGTTGGTGAGTGCTTTTGATACTTTTTTTATTTGCCGATTTACAGAAACTGGTTGCAGGAAACAAGGATGTGCTAGTCGCACTGCGAACCAACTTTGATAAACCAGAAATAATGAAAGAGCAGTTCAAGAAACTTCAACGTAAGTATGGGCATTTCTTTCCAGCAGTTGGCCAGTGCATGGTGTGAATTGTAGTTTGAGGACAGAGAACTTGCGGAGGAATCTTAGTTGACTCTCTTCTTCAATTTGTGTGTGGATGGTTCTTTAGAGAAGTTTGTTTTTGTTTTTCCATTGCAATCACAGGACCAAAAGTGGCTCTGAGTAAGCAAATGGATTTCTTGTTCTGCATGAAAATTCACCGTCCAGCGGCCAACATTGTTTCACATGTTCTTCGTGAATACTGACCTTCTTTTATGTAGTTTCTTATAATATGCACGATCATATGTTGTAGAATTGTCTTGCATTTGTTGCTACAGAACACAAAAGCTGAAACGTCGGTTTTATCGTTTAGCCATTTGACGCGGCTGATCGCCCGAGAAGATTTTAGTGTTTTTTTTTTTCAAAAATTAACAGGGTAAGAGACATTTCAACATATATTACAGGCTATACATTAAATTTGTTGATCAGTCTGTAATACAAAGTCATGGCCCTCTATTTCAAACTGTGTTGTTCTCCAAGCAGTTTTCGATCAGTACCGAGTCAGTGGAGAAGAAAGAAAATAACATTTAAAAGACATGTTCTTGTATTTTTGTGATAATAGTGTCGTTACATGAATTGGATTGCAATTCATTCCTCTTTTTTTATACGAAGATAAGTAGGTATGAGTGCATGAATAAGTATTGCATTAAAAACATATGCTTATGTCTGCGATTTGTTTCTGTGCTGATGTGTACTTATGGTAACGCTTGCATTATATATGAATAATATGTTATTTCTTTTATGTCAGCTATGAGAATTCAAAATGCAAAAGCGCAAAAGAACGCATGTAAAAACGCAGTGTTTCGTTGCGGATTTCACCTCTCCAGTGTTATGACATTCTGATTTGTTTGATTTCTTTTGATTCACTTCTATAAAGTGACAATCTGTCCCAATAATGGCACAGTGATTATCAACTAAAAATGTTTCAATTTTCTCTGAAGATGAAATATTCACTTATCCAGTGGGTTATTGTCTCTGTCGTAGTGAATACATGGGTGTTCTGACATTGGCTAACCTACCATGCAGACAAATCTTGGCAAGTGATTTTCAATATTGAGTGATACCCAGTAAATAGTTTGTTCTGAGAAAGAAAATACCATTTACTTACGTTGTGTGTGTTATAAATATTGAGATTTTGGGTTCTCGCAGTGGCAAGTGTGAAGATG
Organism: Zootermopsis nevadensis; assembly: GCF_000696155.1. Next base: position 36,164 of record NW_019059991.1, on the reverse strand, counting down.
GCTATGATCTGGTCTGTGCCATGTAATCTGGTAGACGTTAGATGTTTACTGATGTTTCGGAGGTGCTTGTTACCTCCGTTATCAGGTTAATGGATGATGGAGGCAATAAACATATCTTCTACTAGACTACCCGGCGTAACAATCCACAAGATAGCTATCTTCATAAATATTTCTTCTGAAAAGTTATATATCTGTGCTGTTTTTTTATAATGTGAGTATCTTTGCCAAGGTTCTCACTCATTCCACTTGTAAATTATATATTTTATTTATTTACTTATTTATTTTGCAGCGTAATTGTGTGCTTTATGAAAACAGTGTTAATTTATTTACATTTTAAAATTTTAATACACACTGACTATACACAAAAATTATTTTAAAAGTAAATACTTTCTTAAAGTGATAAGTTCTGTATTAAGTTTCATTATAAAGTTTTATATTCAGATTGGTCTCAGTATTGACAGAGACAATGAATTAAATAGAATATATGTCCTTTCTCCATTTACTTTTTTAAGAATGGGCGCAGGATGTAAGTTCTTTGAAACCTGTGTTTTGTCCAGCTTGCTATGCATGCTATGCTGTGTTATCAGTAAACATAAGCCACGTTAGCAAGAAAATTATCAGTAAGCATTTTGACTACAATAGTGAATAAAAATAAAATAAGGCAATATTGTTGCCCTGTAAGAAAAGCATTAATTTACAGTTCTGTGAAATAAGCCTGTAATTGCAGAAATTAACTTTAATGGATAAATAACTCAAAGTCAGCCACATTTTAGAAACTTGTTCCATTGTTCATGTTTCGTTGCTTATCTTATGACTCTCCCTGTTCAGATGTGGATAATGTGCTGCAGAGGATGACAATCGTTGGAGTAATTCTGAGTTTTCGTCAGTTGGCCCAGGGCGCCTTGGTTGATGTGTTAGAGGAACGCATCCCATTTCTTCTGAGCTCTATTCTTGATTTTTGTCATCACTTGCCCAGTGGAGATGCAATGGTAAGTTGTAGTTCAGACATTCTAAATTGGGTAAATAACAAAGGTGGTTTCTTACAGAAGTCACATCTGACATGGTCTGAGAGCATTAATTTATATTTTACGCTGAATGGTCTTTTTTTATCTGTGACGGAGTCAAGATCTCACATTCCCGTTTCTGATGTCTTTGTATAAGATTACAAATTCCAGTAGGCTGACTGCCTTATTTTTAGTGATATTTGTGTAGGTAAAGACTTTGCCGTTACTTACAACTGCCTGATGCGTAGTAAATATGATTTGTACCTGATACACATTTATCTCATACTTGAAGTTGATACAGAAGTTAAGAAACTGAACTAAACGTATTGAATGCTATTTTATAAAAAAAAAAACATAATATTTTATTCCATAATTGTTTTTGCTTTTTATCATGTAAGTTGACTGTTTGCAGTTAAGTTGCAAGAGGCCTATGTTGGTTTTGCTGCATAACTTTAGTAGCCGAAGGTTCATCACCGAACTAACCAGAGCCCTCCACCGGACCCTGTCCTGTCCTGTTAAAGTACTTATAAATTTGAATTGACTAATGAAGTGTGTTGGGGTTTGTTTTGTTAGCAAGTAATATGGTAGATTTTTTAATAACAGGCTTCAGGATAAGTCAAGATTTTAATGAGATTCAGAAATTCTGGGACCCAAAAGCATTGTGGACTTTAAAAAACTTATTCAATACTAAGTAGGATTTGAGGTTCTCATGGCTATGAGTATGAAGACAGCTGTCTTCTGGGTTGTAGCACCCTGATGATAGAGGCAGTAAGAACCTATGAAACGCTGGTAAACATATACCAGAATACATGGCAATCAACTAGAAGACGATCATCATCGAAGTGGCAAATTAATCTTGGTTTTTGTGAGACTGAAAAAATCATATTTATTTTGTATGTAGGTAGACCCATTACATCAAGATTTCTTGAAGGTTTGGGTGTATGAAAATGCACCAAATAATTTGATTTTCTTTGGTCACGACTGTAGTGGTGATATGTATTTCAGATGGTGAGTGAAATGGCTTCAGCAGCAGGCCTTGTCTGCAAAGTGGACCCAACACTTGTCGCTGCTTTGCGCAATCAAAAGAATGGTAATAGAATTACAGTTCGCACAATACTTTCATAAATTTATATTGAATGAATACGACACCTCTCTATAGGCCATATATGCCTGCATTTTATTTCAAGATCTAAATGAACTTTTATACAGATGGTGTTTATTTACAAGTAATAGATCCACTGCATGTGCCATCTTTATGAATGCATCTGGTTGTCTTAGAGAAGGATTATATGAACACGTGAGAATGTGCTTCTTTGAACACAGACTTCATTTATTTTCAGAAACGGATGAGGATGAACATTTGTTGGCATGTTTGCTCATGGTTTTCGTGGCTGTATCAATTCCTAAACTTGCAAGAAATGAAAATTCATTCTATCGAGCATCTCTAGAAGGTCATGCGAATAATATACATTGCATGGCAACTGCAGTAAACAACATTTTTGGGGCATTATTTACGATTTGTGGACAAGGTGATATTGAAGATAGGATGAAGGAATTTCTGGCTGTAAGTACTGATGCACTTACTACTGTGTACCTATATGAAACAGGCTGTAAGTACTGATGCACTTACTACTATTTGAAACTGCTTCAGAACTGGTTGTGTGAAAGTTTCTTATTCAGATTAAATATCTATTTGGTGTATACCAGTTGTTCTCAAGTGTGGCCGTGAGCTGTTTTCGTAAATATGTTTAAAAAATGGAAGTCAACAGATTTAGGACTTAATCCTTTTGATTTCTCACTGCCTGAACAGTGATTGAAGATCTTTGTATATTTACGAACATACGCGTCACAATGTTTTTAAAATATAATATGCATTAAACAAATTACAATGGCCGCATGACCCAAGGTGTTCATTCAAACATTGGGATTGAATGTTTGAATCATGCTTGGGACATGAAAGTCCACGTTTTTCTGTGTTGTCCTGAGTAAGTAGAGACCTTGCAGTAGGCTGATACCCCATCTGATGAATCTTACCATATGTTCAACAGATTAAATGCATTAAAAGGTCGTACAACACTACCTAAAATAATAGACAATTATTAACAAGGAATGAAACAAAGATATGACTTAATTGTTTAGCGTAACTTACAAATTATAACAGTTACTCTAGTTCGGTGCTAGTGGGGAAATACCCGACAGTACTATGGAAGATTTTTTAGTTCATTCCAGAAACATTTATTTACATACCCAAATGCATATAACATAATAAATACACTTAAGATTAGGTCAAATAATTAGTTATATTATTTTTGTTCATTTTAGTTGGCATCATCAAGTTTGTTACGACTTGGCCAAGAAGCAGACAAGGAGGTAATTAGGAACAGGGAGTCGGTTTACCTTCTGCTTGACCAGGTACTATTTAAGTTTGGACTTGCTGTGTGCTGAACCTTTTAAATAAATTCTGTATATAGAGGTATTGCTTTTATATTTTTAATATGGGTCCATATTATGTTAGAATATAGAGGTATTGCTTTTATATTTTTATTATGGGGCCATATTATGTTAGGAGTTGAATAATAAATAATTGTAAGATTTGAGGTTTTCACAGCGGTGAGTATGAAGATTTCTGTCTTCTGAAGAAGACAGAAATCTTAATAAATAATTTTTTGGTGTTTTCAGTTATATTTTGATGGTCTGTGGAATAAAAGAGAGTAAAATGTATTATATTATTATAGTAAAACAGGGTTTGCCAAGACAGTTTAACAGACATTTTTATGTAATTTTAGTAAGCAAGTGGTAAAGTAGTCTCTCGTCTTAATTCCAAGACACCAGACAACAGCTTTATTGTGACACGTGTGAGGTCCAGTAGTTTTTAGTCATCATTAAATAACAGATTATTAATGTATATATTCCAGATTGTTCAGGAGTCTCCATTCCTCACAATGGATCTGTTGGAATCGTGCTTTCCGTATGCTCTGATTCGAAATGCCTACCATGCTGTGAACAAGCAAGAACATGCCCAGGCATAATGGGGGAGCAGCTTCAGACCAAGCAGGATGCATGGGAGACTTAGCATATGGACCACTACCTGTTGGAAATCACCCTGCAGTAGCTGTTTGTAGTCTGTCTGAGGAGGTACTGTGTACAAGCGTTAGATGTGTGGTATACTACGTAAGTCGAAAGTAAGTAGACATTGCCAACAATAATTATTCAGATGAATGGGACAAGATCTGAACTTGATGTCAGTGCACGTTCTTGAATAATTGTAGTGTAGTATATTTGTGTAAGAGAAATTTCCTTACATGCAGTATAACAGCAAAGACGACTGGCTTCTGGGTTGTTGCACCGTTTAGTCTCTTAGAAGTTTACTGATGTTTCAGAGGTGCTTACTACCTCCATCATCAGGGCAATGAGTGATGGGGCAGAAAACACCTCTGAAACATCTGTGAACTTCCGTCAGAGTACTCGACACAACACAGAAGACAGCCGTCTTCATACTCGCTGCATAAGAACACGAGATCTCAAAATTTATTAATGTCTGACAAGACATAATTACAGATGACAGTATTATAAACTCGTGGCTGATTTTATAAGGCCATTACCAAAGTATTTTTGTCATTCTAAGCTTAAGTAGAATGGTAGTTTTTCATAAAATGACAATTTCTGCTATAGAAAATTTAGCTCTTCCCAAGCACAATAAGTAAACAAATAAATTAATAAAGAATATTATTACATAGAGGCTGCTTAAATCAGCATATATTATCTTATATAAAAGCATTGATCAAGCGCACATGATTTTATGTGAGTTGCTCTCCCTTGATCTGGTCTAGTAAGCTTGAACTTCACAGTCTTGTTGTGTGGACTGTATTTACTGTATACTTTTCTTAACATGTGTATAAGCTTCAGTTCATCTTTTGGTTACAGCATAGCCTGTTATATAAATAAGCATTTTTATGTAACATTGAGTTTCATCAACTGTTGCTTGTATAATGGCATCATAAAATGTGCCCTATTTGCTCATGCTCACACGCGTGCTTATTTTTTAATTAGAAAATTTAAAAAATCAAGCTTTTGTATATAATTTGCTTCAAAATAAATATAATATAGGAAATGAAAGAAAGAATAAAAAATATGTGGTAGTTTGTAATGAAACTGACCCAGATGCACTCATATATTAAATGAGTCAGATGACAGTGTGGTCGAGAGGGAAGGGGGGAAAAAAGAGAGAGAAAGAGCCACCATTTCTTCGCTTCATGTTTTGCCTTACACTCACGCTAATTTTAATAACAGATAATTTAAAAAATACGTGTTTTATACACAAGTAAATATGGTGTATAATTTCTTCTAGGTAAAGTTATTTTAGAATCTCTCGAGAAAATAGATTCAGTTGTCTGTTTAAGACGCTGATAGCAAAGCTGTTTCCCGAGGTCATGAATGTGAACAAAAGCCGAAATGAATACAGAGCTACCACAGCACTGAAAAGGTTATTGCCCCCCCCCTTTTTTTTTTACAAGAAACAAAAAGAAAATGAGCAAGAAAGCATTTGTTTTCGTGAGTTAATATAACATCCAATTTATAGATATAAAACTTATTATATTTTATACTTGTAATGATATTAAATGTAGTATCTCTAATCTCGTGACCTGGGACAAGTAAGACAGAAGTTACGGATATAAAATTGTAGGAATAAAAGTTTAATTTAATAATCGACTCACAGAAGTGGACTTTCAAAATTCATTTTAGTGTAATTCCTCTAAGAAACATACAGAGTAAATATCACTTCAGCCTCTTCAAGATGTTGTTCAACATTGTTTAACATTTTTAGTATGAAATAATTCATGTTTTATGTTATATGTAATATCTACTCTTAGTTTCCACCTGCTTCACTATATGACGGTTGTTCCACACAAAAATGAGATTTCAGTATTCGCTTGAATTCCCATAACTTCTGATATACTATAAAGAAAATATACCTCAACCAAGCCCCTGTGTTGTACATACTACGTTTCCTTTGAAATACTTTCAAACCTCAATCAGGCTTTTTTGAATATTTGTATCAGATACATTAACACACCTATATTAGCGTATTCTCCTGTGTGGATAAATATATTTTGACTATCCAGCACTGAATGTACTGGTACATTCTTGTCAAATGATTAAACATCACTTTGTGATATAACTAAATGACTATGTGACTATATCTTATCACAGACGCACCAATAAAATACTATTTTAAAGAATTCAGTCTCAAAATTACTTTCATATTATTTTTTCAATTCTGTATGATGTACAAATTCTAATTAGTTTTCTACGGTATTATCCGGTTCATTTCTACATATGATTGATATGCGCCGTCCTCTGGGTATAATCTGTTCACCAAATTTCGAATTGGCACTTCCAAGAATTTCGTGAGTGAATTCATATCTTGCTGTTTTTCTGAAAATAAAAACGTCTGTTAATGATTCATATTCACTACAAGAAAGGAAACAAAGTAAATGAATGTATTTGTGATATTTTACAACACTGCATTAATTATGCTAATGAGAGAATGGTCTAGAAACGTGCTGGAATTACCACAGAGCCTCACAAGATGCTGTCCATAGCAAACTACAGAATCTGTTTCTGAAAGAAATATTGATATAAAAGTTGGTTCGGTGCATTCAAAGTTCAACGAATACCAGTTACTAATTAAGACACACCTTTGGAATGTTTGTGTACTCCAAAGAGCACATCTTTATAATCTTGTTTAAAATAAGATAATAAACAGCTGTTTTCTTCAAGTAATGATGCTTGCTTAACCTTTTATTGTTTCTACTCGTGTAACTCACAAAGGTACAAATAAATACATTATGTTCCATCTACAGGATTTATGCTGAACTATCGTGGAAGATACAGATAGGTTCATTACAGAATCAACATTTTGCAATGAAATGTATATTTATGAATGTGACTATTTCATGACTAGCTGCAAGCATAAAATAACAGCAGAATTGACGCACTATATTTTATTTGGAAATACATCACAAAAACGTTGTTCTTCATTTCATGTATAACATAAAATTAGGATTTATAACAGTTATATATGGATTTGTGTAACATTAAACAAAAAAACTGGACTTAATATCCACATTTATACTGTTCCATTAAATTACACTCACTTCATTATGTAAAGAGAACGTCTCTTCAGAAGTATATCTACGACTTGTTCTTTATTCCTTTCATGAACTAGTCGCATAACAGAATCAGACAACAGACTCAGACCAGCTATGGTATTACCACAGAACTGAAATAAGAAACATAACTTTAATTATAAATATTGTAACACATGATATGTTTACAACGACCCCCATTCATTAAAAATTACCTTCATTGATAACTTAACATCAGGGATAGCCTAGATCATTTATATCTGCATTCAGAGAGAATTTAGATAAATGTGTCATTGAGAAATTAAGGCAGAAGATGGGGAGGGAGGTGGAAAAGGTAAAATGATGTAATTACAGAAAAAAAGTTAGGAAACGTATACACAGCATAACAATTCTGTCATGTTAGCTAAACTTTGATATTTTAAATGGTCACAGTTATGTTAAGAGTTATCTGGGGTTAATCTCTGTGTGGTCAAGGTGCCTGCATGGCTAAATGAGACACCAGGGAAGATTCCCTGCATGGTTATGCAGCTGATTGGGGATTTTCCAGGTAAGCACAGAAACCAAAGTAGCCTGGGGATTCCCTACCCAGCCTTTAAAGTATAATGTTGGATATTCTTAAAGACTTTAAAGTTTAGTAGTAGTATCTTCCATGTTTTCCTAATTGTTCTCAATTGCATAAAATGAATATGTATGTGTGTATCATCATTCCCAGACGAGTCGTGGAGGGCCTTCGGTGCATAAAGGATGTACGTTCCCCAAGATGAATACTGCAATCAGAAGATTCTGTCACCTCTTAACAAAATTTTACAAAGTCACATAATGATCTGCCGAAGTCAAAATGAAGACTTACACGAGCACTGTCAATGTGAGGCTTGATAACCCCTTTTTCAGCAAGGTCCAGTATGTGAACGAGACTTAATTGGGGTGTTCCTGGTGGAAACGCTGCATCACGGACACGCTGCAGAATTCCTGTATTCTGTGGATTCCAGTTCAATCTTTCTGTCTCTCTGTAACCATGGATAGCCTGTGCAAAATGTTAATCTTCCTTAGTTAAGCTGATAATTCCAGAACTTATCTCCAGAATTATTCATTTTAGCATACAGCTGCATGACCTTGCCTAGTGACACATTTAAAATACAAAACTTTTACTTTTTGCAGCATAAAAAAGATGGGAATACTTGATGATTATCTTGACTCCTCTTAATTCTCCAATTTTCTGCTGTTCACTCCCTTCCTTTAGTGACCTGACATTTAATAATGAGAGACAGAATAGCTCAATCAGTATAGTGGGCTGGATAACTAGGGTTCAGTTCCCAGTAGGGCAGGAGTTCTTTCTTCACTACAATGTCCAGACTGTCTAAGGTTTATCCACTAACAACTCCTACCCTAATGCCCAATGGAGTTAAAGCGGCCAGGGTATGAAACTAACTACTTGGTTCCATCTAGTGTCAAGGTTTTAAAATGTGTGAAGCTTTACCTTCATTCATCCAATACAAAGTTAAAAAAAATTAATACTGCATTTAATACAACAAAAACATTGGAACACAACTCTGTTACATAAATCACCACTAAATAACTACAACTAAGACACTACAGAAAAACTTCCCTTTCCTTTACCTTCTGAATATGTGGCAGAATGTTGGTTTCATTCAGTGATGTAACTTAATACATCATTCTGGAAACTCTAATTTCAAGAACAGAACCCTGGTACCATTGGAAAGTTGGCTGAGTGAGTTCCAGGGTCTGTCTGAATGATGTGGCAAAAATTATTGGCCCCTGAGGGAAATCAAATCCCTGTCGTCCATACCATAATTACTTTACTGATTGACCTAATGCATTATAAACATACATATATTTGCACTTCATATGAGGCGCCGTTTGAAATCTGAATCATAACTTGGAGAACTTAGAATGGCAATACAAGTTCGCTTACATCATCCCAGTGATCAAATTCGTATCTCAGTCTTCGCATATACGGTTCTATTTCTTCAAATAACGATCTTTCGTCTTCTTCGGTCAAGAAGTCTGCTACAACTCTCATATCGTGCATCATTGTTTCTTTTGAAGCATTATAACCTTCACCAAAACGCATGTACTCTTTTGAACACGATTCTTCAGCATTTTGTGCATGGTTATAGGAGATTAGCACTTTCCTCGACTTCTTACACGTTGTGTATTTTACTGTTACTGAATTATATTGGCGAATATATGTCCTAAAAGGCTCAACCAAACAGTTTAACCTCATTATACGTGATATGAAAAAAATTTTAAACGCTGTTTGTTTACATATCCATTCTTACGTTGTCATTGCAATGAAACAAATTTCCCTTTAACACACAAGAATTTTCCCTTTTGATGAGATCTATTGAACATTCCGCAAGGTTATGTATGCTACAGAAATAAGCCAGTAACCTATGTTATCTGTAATTTTAAGGTACGTTTAGACTACTCGATTTTCGTTATCATCATGTCAGTGTAGATTTGCACTCTATATCGATATAACCATGATCAGATTTTGTCAAAAATCTAGTAGACAAATCTAAAAACCGAAGGAACCAAGTTTAGTGAACTGTTAACTATGGACGAAGCCGGTGCAGCGTTTGTAATGAGTGTGCTACATATGAGGAAGAGAAGGAAGTGTAGTTGTTGGGTATGTCAATTTTTTTTTGAAAAAAATAGGAACAAGTGGATAGTCTCATTACTGAATGATGCAGGATTAGGAAAGGGGTCTTGTAGAGATTCCTACAGTACTGTCATGTATGTGCACAAGATATCAAAACCATTAGTCATGGATACCCACAAAGCCCATATTTCTATTTTATACTTTTTGCAAGTTAATTATTACAGAACAGACTTTGAATCATTTGTTCAATCAGTATTATTACTTTGGGTTTCCTCCATTACATTTTGAAACACAAAATAAAGCATAATAGTTTTGTACATATGACTCTCTCTCAACTGTCTGTTTCTGAAATGCAAGGATACTTTATTGAAACCGAGTGCACGACCTGTTTGTATCACTGCATCAATCCTCTCTTGTGTAAATACTGAAACAGTAAATTCAAAACATACTGCCAAGACAGTTTTTGTCTAGTAGAATATATGTAGCTAGTCATGTCTAGGGGAAAGATCGAGTAGTCTAAACCAAAGATAATCTGGTCTAATGTACCTTTAGTCAGCCTTTTGTTGCTGTGGCAAAAGTTCCAGACCTGGGGTCCGTGAAACATTTTTAATACTTGAAATTCATATTACGTATCCTATTTTACAATCTAATTTTCAGAGATTTGGATTATTGACAAGCATTCTCTTAATGCATTCACAAACTGTAGATAGCATGTTACACTGTGAACTTCCCGACAAGAATTTAAAATGTAAATGTTGATAATGATGATAATTTTTCATTAGAACCAGTGATAAATGAACTGTCTGACCATGATTCATCAGCTGATAGTGATTACAGTTGCAGGCAGCAAATTAGATTAACAAATGATCGTACTATAACAGAATTTATAACCCATCTAAGAAGTTAAAATTTAAAATCAGTATACAACAGTCATGGTGGCAGTTTGAAGCTTATGACCATGAATAATAGCAGGAGTCAAAAAAGAATCTCTTGCAGAAAATTGTTTAAGACATTTAATATACTTTTCCCTGCATGTGAATTCTTACTGTTATTAATGTTATTTGTTGTGGACAACATGGAGAAGTTTCAAGGAAATTCTGAAATACTTTATATAGTATAAACACGGCATAAACATGACCTTCGTATGCTGAATGCTAACCTCACTAGTTATCAGAAAACTGCTTACTATGCAGGGATCATGTTATTAAATTCTCTTCCAGTGTACATCATGATATAAAAGTATTTAAACCAGCATTATTTTTTATCTCGCTTTTACACTATAGAAGTTGTTTTGATTGAAAGTTATTAAATGTATTTAGGTATGTTGTAACAACTGTGTAGTTATATATTTATTGGTACTTTATTTGTACTAAATCTTGGTATTTGTGTTCTACATACCTGTCTTGTGCTGCGAAGGATCTACAGACTGTAAATAAATTATTTTCTATTCAAAGAGGCACTTCGTATGTACCGCTCATCTGTGGAATTACATAATTTGAGTTATGATGATCACGAGGTCAGATCAGCTGTTGAAGACATCATAAGTATTTCTGAACAGGGTTGGCGAACCAGAGCTATATGTCACACATTTACATATTTACAGAATCCAAACTGAATGCATTGATCATTCTCGAATAACATGATACTGTTACCAGTCCAGAGTGAAGAAAAAAGCTATATGACCATTACCAGTCAACAGTGCCCCCTACATCCAGAATACCGAAAGAGACAGCAGCAGAACATTTTATTTAATTCCTTTATCAAAGGCAAATATAAAGTGGAAAGTTGAGGACCGGCCTAATAATGTTAAAATTCGGCTCATGAGAAAAGTTTGTTTTTCTTCAGACAGATGAAAGTACAGATGTTTATAATAGCTCTGGTTTACTTAATTTCACATGATATTAATCAAATGGCAGAATTAATGAGGATCTTTTGTTCTGCTGATCATTGTAAACACAATACCGGCGATGCCATTTTTTATAGTTCAAATGAATTCATAATTGGTGATGAAATTAGGCGGTTAAAATGTGATGGGGCTTCTGAAATGCGAGGAAACTATCACGTACATATACAGGCTATCAGTACAAATATAGAAAATCATTTGCAACATGAAAGATGCCACAAAAACTGAATATTGCACTGGTTGAAGCAGTGAAGGTGAATAATTTTATCAAAGATCATCCTTTAAATTCATACACATTCCTCTGATTTTAGGACACTTTTTTCACTTTTTAAAATTTCTGAAATCAGGGCACGTCTTATATTTGATGGTGTGTAAGAATCGATACAGCATCTTCTTTTCATTAAACCTATTACCAAATCAAGAGTACATATTACAGTTGATGGTGTCTTAAAATTGATTAAATGTATTTTTAATGTCCAAATACATTGGCTGTCGCATAGAAGAGTTCTTCCTGCTTATATGAGTTGTGTGATGAAATAAAAACATTTCTCAGTGATAAGAAATTTCAGAGAAGTGAATTTTGAATGATTTTTCGTTTTCTGATGGTGGCATATTTTTCTGATATTACCTACTCATTTGAATTATGTGTATTTCAGAATACTATCTTTTTAAAGTGTAGAATAAACTGAACACTACAATTGTGAAATTAGTCTTGCAGTTGGAGCATTTTGTAAAGGGTTTGTCTGAATTGTTTCAAGGACAGTTATTTTCGTACAGCAACCAATGATGACTTCTCTCAAGAAATAATAAATCTTATTTTCAGCACTTGCAGTCTGAAGAAAAATATTTTGTTGGGCAGATGGAATCTGTAAAGAAACAAAGGTTTTGTGTGAAATGAATGATGGAAAGGCTGTCAACCACTGCGCTAGAGTCTATTGTAAATAAAATAACTGAATTATGAAAAAAAATGTTATATGAAAGCATGGGAAAATTTTACTGTTACATGTTATTAAACATCGGATTTGTGACAGGAAAATGTACAGATAGTTGATAATTGTAAAGGGTACAGTTGTACTACAAAGTATGTGAACAGCACTCAACATTTATCAAGGCATAACCTTATAATTTTTTTATTCCTTCTTTACAGGAAGTGCATAAAATGGCAGTATAATGTGGATTTTATATTTATCTACTTGTTTCATCACTAAAATACTGAATTATTTGTGATGAAATCTGATACTGGAGATCTGCATAAGAAGTTCCCAGAAGAATGTAAGTTAATGTCAGTCAATATAAACCCTACCTTACAGAGACCCAAATGAAATGTTATAAGTTTTCTAAACAATAATTCATCGTATAAAATGTTGGTACATAACAAAATACTGATCATCTCATGGAAATCTACAAACTCATTTCATTATTGACACACATTGACTTGAACTGGCACTTCATTAATTAATAGCTAAACACCATTACTAATATACTAATATGAATGCCAGCCATTAGACACAATCTAAGTGAACATTTTTCAGGGTGTTTCCCAACCAAAATTCTGTATTCATTGATGGCCGCACCCCATCCCAACTTGTCGTAGCCCCCAAGATATCACAATCCAACAACACTAAGTCATTCTATAATTATATATGTCCTTCCCAAATACTAGGAAGATCATATCAAAGAGGAAGAGATGGGCAGGGCATGTAGTTCGATTGGTAGATAAGAAATGCTTACAAAATGTTGGTTGGAAAGCCTGTGGTAGAGAGACCACTCGGAAGACGTAGGTGTTGATGGGAAGACAATATTAAAATGGATCTTGGGAAATATGGGTGGAGGATGTAGATTGTATTCATTTAGCGAAGGATATGAACTGATGGCGATTATTGTGAAGATGATAATGAATTATCCAGTTTGATAAAGGGAAAGGCAGCGAATTTCTTGGCTAGCTGAGGGTACTGTACTATCAATTTCTCAAGATGGGCTCTACTCCATGGAGTTACTTAACAACCTGACCTATGTAAATCACGATGCTTTTTGTAATGTCCTAAATTGCTCACTTTATCAGTTTTAATATACAATAGGTTTTTAGACACCTGAAATTTTTATTATTTCCTCAAAACAACACGTTTGACACCTATGAAGATTTATTATTTTGTCTCCCAATATCTTAAGCGTTTTGGAAACTAAGTGGGATTAAAACAATTGAATTTTTAGGCATTATATCCTTATCTTAGTTTCATCATGAACATTCTGTTTGTCAGTGAATCAACAGTATTAAAGTCCATGGTCATTATTAGGTTATACACCACCAACCCTTATGCTAACACATGAATAAAGATAGTCCAGGGGTCGTATTATCTAGAAGATTATACCGATCAGCGGAAAAGAAACTACTTTCTCTTAGCAGATGGAAATCCACTCTTTTTATCTTTTTTTTAAGTTTTCGTTGATTGGAGATACTTTCCCTATACCATTACTCAACTGTCATTAAGTCTAGCTTAAACCATATTTCACGACAAGACGGAAAACCTTCTTCTGTTTTAAGGATCAGAGATGTGGGGAGAATTGGAAGAATTGCCATGAAATGTAGATTAACCAAAATACGGGCATGCATAATTCAGATGTTCTTTCGTCTCACAAGGTTTAGCACATCCACGTTGCAGAACTACGCTTATATCGGTTCTAATTTATGTCATGAACTAAGACCTACTGGCACATGCAAAATCTATGGTTTTGAAATGCATTTTATCTCAATTTCGTAAAGCAGTGGTATAAAATGTTAAACCGATTTCTTCTTTCTTTCAGCGTCTGTGAGAATAAACAAATAAATGTCGACATAGCGTTATTATGCTGTTCCGTGTGGTCTATCTTGGTCATTAATGGTGTAATTAAAATTCGCCCCTGTTCATAAACTATGAAGGCGGATAGAGGACGTGGAGATAAAGCTTCGTGCATTCTGAACCTAGGCACTGAATGTGTCTGAGCAAAGTTCTTGGAGTATCGAATTCGTTAGAGACGTGATTCTCCGACAATCCCCCTTTGATTTCCGCTGTTGTTTGTTTTAGACGATCTTCCGATTAGTTTCGCGCCGTTCTGTTGGTCCAATTGGTGCTCCAGTGAAAGATGGCGTATTATTAGAGCGCGGTTTTGAAGCTTCGTGTGCAAAATTATGTTTTCTGGTGTTTCTCTTTCGATTATAATCATGTTTTATCAACAGTGGCATTATAAAATTTGTTATCAGTTTAGTTACGCATATATCCAGTGAACAGTTAATTATTATTAATATAAATTTCTGCTATCAGTGTTGTTTTTAGATTATGATTTGGAAACCAACTGCAGCCAAGGTTTGTGTGTGAACTTCGTACATAGATCTAATAACACAGAGTATTTTCCTTTGTTAATCGATATACTGACCTGCTAATTCTTAATTTAGTGTTTTCAAACTTTATTATAAAATATTGACATTTGCTTTACTTGGTATTTTCGTATTCTTTTACAATGCCTGTGTATGTCAGGCAACCTTGTTTTGACAAAAAAAAAAGTTTTGTTACAGGTTGGTTTTGGCTTTAAAACAACCTGTCTTAATTCAGTAATCTTACATGCCTATAGTTCTTCTTGTATTATAACATTACAGAATGACCATCTATATAAGCTAATTAACTTCTGAGTGGATTATCAGAATTTTAAACACATTTCTTAAATTTTTTATATATCCTGAAGTTTTGAAATACTTCTTAATAAAATTTCATTTTTAAATCTCCAGTATATCTTGAATAATCAGGTAAAAATTTCAAAACTGGTCACAAACTTATGTATTTTCACATATCGCTTTTTAATTTAAATAACCACTGTATGCCACAAGCTTTGCCAGGTACATTGTTATCAACATGAAGTTTTGTAAACAGTTCAGTTTCATTTGGTTTCAGCCCAAATAAATGTATAAATATGTGATCAGTTAAAAATGTACAGAATTTAAATTATTGAATGCAGACGAGCTTGCCTCAGCTACATATTAAATTCTGATAATTAATGCATGATCCACAGACACATTACTTTTCCAAACAGAGATTATACCAGCACTTAACTGAACAATGTGTTTAATTCCTTTATTGTCTCAACAAGATTCATTGTTTTCATAGTAGGTGAATCATATTCATCTGTTGGAACAAAAATTCTGACAATGTCTCCAAACCAGATGTTATATGACCCTCACTCATAGTTTCACAACTTATGTCATCACATCATAACTCGATAGTTTTTCTCTCCCTTAATTTTTCACTCTCTGAGAACTACTCGTGTTGCTGACGAAATTTTTTTCGTCCGATTTAGCATATCCTCAAAAGAGCAAATAACATCACCATACTTAAATCAACACATATCACTGGATCTGTCCACAATGTTTATTCATAATATATTTTTCCTTGCTTATATTTAAATTATGGTCTACAAATGGCTTGTAATTGGGTGTTCCCTCGACAGGTTCTCATGGTTTCCAACTTTTATCTACTTGTATTTTCAGGTAATGTTTCAGCATATTCAAATTTGTGGACATCCTGAACTGTCAAGATGCTGTCATTACCACAAAAATTTCTTTAATAATCTACTTAATAAGCTTTGTTTTATCAACAAGTGCAGTTATTTCCATAATTTTGGTAAAATTGGATAATCCTGGTTCTCCTGGTGTCCTGCAAGTACAAAATTACGTTTGCATATGATTACTTGTACAACACAACATAAACAAAGCTGCAGAACAAATGGAGAATAGTCATCATACCATATGACAATGTATAGGAAATATAATTAGGCAAATCAACATAGTACAAAAGACAATAATGTTTAATGCTATATGTATGATAAAAACCTTAGAATGCTCATCACACATCTGAGAAATGGTTTGGTCAGCACAAAAAAGTTTTCTCTTAATATTTTTAGATAGATAATTTCATCATAACAAAACAAATTTGGTAATCAAACACCAAAATGCTAACAGAAAAATAAACTAGGATTGAGGTCAATGCAATGGTCACGCTTTTTATAACAGATATACGTCTAAAACAGTTCCAGAATAACAGTTACGTTATTTTTGCCCTATCTCTAATGTGTGGTGCTGTTAACGGTGGATGTGGTCATAAATGTAAAAATATTATATGATTACTTTCCCAACACAGCTGCTTAGATGGGTTACTCACTTCTCGTCTGCTTGGTATTGACAAGATTCTTTATCTTGAATTTCTTCTGTGGTTGCCCCTCTGTCATGTTTAATGCTACAATAAAAAAAAGTTACACGTATAAGATAAATACCCCGACCATTACACAAACCGGATTTCAATCAAAACAGACCGATACGAAACTTTGGAAGCATTTGTAATACGTACTTTCCAAAACAGCTGTTAAGTGCACACAAAATTGTCCAGCTGTTCTGTGCGAGGGAAGCGGGGAATTCAAGATCCAATATGACTTCTGGTTCCTGTTTTGTAGCCAACTTCACAGAATCAAATTACCAAACCTTTATTTCAGGGAGGCATTAAAATTCCTCTACACACGGGGAACATTTTTTACACGAGAGGATGCAAAATATAACGCTGTTTCACTGTGGGACCTGTCGTAAACGCGAGTGTAGTAATTCAATTGTTTGATGACATTGTTTCCATACGATATTATGAAGATTTAGATAATATCTGATACGAGTGTGTTTTGAATGAATTTTATTGGAATTCCAAAATATCTCAGATGACCAGTGAAATTTAATTTTTTGGGAGAGGGGGGGGGACAGAGACCAGTTGATTTTTTTTGTGAATTTTGAATGTGTTTTAAATTAATTTTATTTGAATTCCAGTATCTCCCAATTCCCAGTGCCATAGAAATGGCAATCTCTAAACCTTTTGAGTACTATTTGGAGGAGCTACAGAGAGTTAACTCTTCTTTGTCTTCACAGGTCTGACGTGGACCATCCCTCACCAGAGGATCTTCGCGTTATCCCTGCGGCGATACAAGCAGGCTCGCTTATGGTGAGTCGGCAACAATCCCTTACATTTATGAATTACGTCATTGTTGTGCTGGCAGAAGCAGGAATAGGGTGACGGTGTATATGAGCTTGTTGAAGGGACTTCACAAAGTTAGTGAATGCATGTAATCTGGTCCCGGGTTGAGATCTTCGTCCGGAGACCGGATATCCTGACTTACGTTTTCGTGGTTTTCCTCAGTCCCTCTCGGGCGAATGCCGGGACCACGACAATTCATTATTCACTGTCATCCTCTCATCCGACGCTAAGTAGTCTAGATACTGAAAGTGTCGTTAAATAAACACGCGGTACACGAATAACAAATAAATAAATAAATAACCTTTAGGAGACAGTGAGCAAAGTAAGTTCCTCGTGGTTCTTTTCGATCACTTCAGAGTAATTATAATGCTTAAAGGAAATGACAGAACTTTAATCTGTGTCCGGTTTTCGTAATTTGTCAACACCTGATCCAACCGGTTTTTCTCGGTGGTAGGCCAAATGGATTGTCCTCCTGGCTGAAGAATTTTTTTTTCCTTTTCGTAGCAACTTGTGATATAAATATCATTTAAGTCTACTCGTTTATTGTCTTGGGAGACTTAATGTGGGTAGTGCAGGTCTGTCATCGAGAAAAATTTGAATATTCATTCTGTGTTTCAACCTTCGTATAAAGAACCGTTAGTTTTTAAATAAGTTGTGCCCAAACTGTTGTCGTCGTCTGTATAAAACTTTCGGTCACTTCTGCATTATTAAATATATATTTTGATTATCTTTTACGATCCTAATTTAAATCGCGTTATGAGGTTATTTGGCTCACATCGTGACGTAGGAAGAAGCTACTTTGCAGTAAAATGCATTAATACAGTCAACCATTTAAACCGAAATATTCCTACGTAACCAAGACTCGGTGGTATGTCTTAAGGTTGGGCACTGGACAGACCGAAAAGGACTGAATCAACCTCCCAACTTCCTAAATTTTAACACGTAAAACATGACTGCGTTCAAGAATGTTAAATTACGTTACAGCATTTAGGCCTAGTTGGATTTATTATCGACATCATCTAGCAATCAAAAGAGTGAGGCCACTTGCTGACCCGTTCCGGCTTCATTCGATCAAAGGTCTCTTTAAAGGTCGTCATCGGTTTCTTAACCCACGTGGTTAATATATATTTTTTTTTTTAATAATTTGGAAGTCTGTCTCATTGCATTCTGTCAACACGTCGAGTCCAAGTTTTTGATTTCAACATTTTGTGCTGGAGGCTTATGGATTCTGTTTTTAATTATATTAATAACTTAGGCCTCTGTCTTCCCTTCTTAAAAAGTAACCTGTCCTTAATATCTACTGTGGTTTAACCTCAAAAGACCAGTGGTAATTATATGTACCACATGATCTTGACAATAAATAACTCTAGCAGGTTTTGTTTATGGGGTTTTGTGTTATTATAAGTGTAAGCAGAGATTATTTCTTTAAAAACAATTAACCATTTGATAATTTCAGTGATAATGTATGGTTTTCTTTGAGGTACGGACAGAATTATTAAATGTTGTTTAGACGTTACGTATTATGTTCTCGTCTTCTTAACGTGCTTATGAGAAATTTCACAGGCCCCAGTTGGTAATTGTGCTTGTCTTAAACCCTCTTATGTCCAAGAAAAAAGGTCGTCTACAAATGTGTAAGTTATTTTCTAGCAAACGAGGCTTTGGCGACCGAATAGTGGCCGAATGACTATAATATCAGCATTAGAATAAACGCCTATGAATAAACCTATCTGGAGGCTTAAAGATAGGATCTCTAGGCTATCACTGGGTTACTCACAGATAGGATCGTAACTTCTAGTGAAGATTTTACTTTAAAACCCCAGAGAAGAAATTTGGGCAAAATATTAGAATTTTCGGATGTAAGGAAGAATAATTTGACAAGGTATTAAATTGAAATAATATTTTAGTGGCCTGGATTCGTACAACTACGAAAGAAATTTATACACTTAGGCTATATTATGATTACAAGACGAACAAGTTTCTCATATGCGTCAGTCATGGAGGCCCTTTAATTTTAATCGAGACGAAATTAGATTTTGACGTAAACATTAGCAGCTCCCAGACTATCAGAATAGTTTATTTTGTAAAAGCTTTTGTTTAATGCTGAAGAACGAGACGGCAGTTTTATTTAATCGTCTCGGTTATTGTCTTCGATTTCATTTCTTAATTTTTTTTATGGATATTGTAGGTATTCGAATTAAGTATTTTAAGGTTATGTGTGTTAGACAGAATTAATTTTTTTTTTAAAAAAATAAAAAAAATAAAGTGTCGACAGTCAGCGTCTTTCTGTGCCAGGTGACGAATCTGGTCAGTTTTTAGAATTCCCCGTTTATACTGAAATGTAGAAACAATGAAACAGACGTAATTACTATAGACAGGTAAAGAACGGAACTCAGACCATTCGTCGAAACGAGCACACAGCTGCATAACCTAAAAAGAACTGCAATTTATAAAACAACTCTGCATGATGCAAAAAAAAAAGTAAAATAGTATTTTAAGTACGAAGTATTTTCTACAAAGTATTTAAATACATTTTACTTGTCGAATATTCAGATTCTGTTTCTATCTGATAATTAACAAAGTATAAATGCCCTAACTTTTCACACATGCCCGCCATTTATGTCGTCATTACATTATAGCCAACTGATGAATACTAAATATACCTACCTGCATTCTGGGCTACTAGTCACTGAAACATAGGACCAAATTTTTAATGCATTTAACTCACTACGTATGACTGTAAATTATTATATTTATTTTGATTATGAGTCTTATTAGGAAGACCGATAATGATATGTGAAAGGTTTTAGGGTGATAAACTTGCGATATGTTGCTGAGATGCTTGTAGTGCGTCATTCATGCCTTTTGGCCTACGTAAATGCCATTGGTAAGTCCATCCCACCAATGAATGTCTTCAGATGGAAGTAATATAGTTCGGATTTGCAGTTGGCTTTCCAGATGGTTTATTTATAACCATGACTGATTCTCAGTGGATAAACAAAGATACTTTCATAAATTAAATACGTAATTTGCAGGCAACCATTTATGTCTCAGAATTTTATTTATAATGTGTCCTTGTATCATGCATATAGAAGTCGCAGAGTTCCAAAATATGCTCAAATTCCACTCAGCCACTAATATCAGAATTGAAACAAGCAGGCTTAAAGCCCTCTCTGAAAAATCCCACAAAGACGCGAGGAGAAACATCATCATTAATGTAATCGTCATAATCTTTAGAAGATTTATTGCCGTCCCTCGTAGAGTTAAATCTAACATTCAGTTTGAAGGGGGGGGGGGCAAAAGAAAATAGTAAATACATATTCTCACTTCTTCTGAGGAGAGTAGGCTAACGTGAGAAAAGTCGACAAATCTGGGAAGAAATTCCATCATCTTCTCTCTTGTCAGAGGAAAGTATTCACGCGAAAAATCGATGTTATTACAAACCGTGTTTATTTTACAACAGTTATATTGATTCATACCCTGAAAGTTGCTACCAAATGTTCTACAGCATGCGAACCCCTTATCAATACGCGAACTTGATCTTGCCATTTTATTGGCTCAAGCTTCAAGGACGAAATGTTATCAATCATTTAATTATATAAGTGGTCGCTACTCCGGAGCAACATCACTGATACGTCTTATCTGTATGGGACTGCTTTTCGATGTAGGTAGCGATCGACGGAATTTAGAGAAAGAACTTTATGCTGTGTGATCTTTAGAAGATGTAATTACGTACTGTTAATTTACATTATATTCATTTCCCGCGTTTTTACATCAAGGAGGAGTAATATGCTAAGCTCCGCCTATAATATCACCTACCTTTCCTAATATGGAGGACCGTGACTTGGATTGTGGCTTGGGATTGGTCCGTTGGAAGCTTGATTGATGGCATCATAAATACACTACGCTGGATAGGAAATGTTTATTAAATTTTTGGCATCGCGGTTATATTTAAAAGTTGTGGACATGCACTGTATGGTCGGGAAGAAAGGTTGGCTTTCAGTGTTTTGATTTTCATCGAGCGTTAAACTGTATGAAACGCCATTGAGCGAGAGATGTCGCGCAAAGCGTACAGTTACTGATTTGACTCAGTAGCAAACATTGCAACAGCGTCTAAACTACTACTGCGCCACACTAAACCGAGCGACAATTTTTAGAAGAATTCCACTCGTAGTGAAAGACGAAGGACGATTGTGCCGGGAGTGGGGAACTGTTTAACGAGAATACGGCGTGCTTGTGACCGTGGCTGGTTCCTGCGATGAAGTGGTGGAAGTAATCGGTAGATTATGGCCTAAAATGACCATGGTAAGTGTTATCTCTTTGCCTTAGTATATATTTCATTCATATGAGCCGGGAAATCTCCTGGTTTGGCACTGTCATTCTTATTGACGTTTGCAGTGTCTCTTCAATGTTGGCCCTACTAGTGTATGGTTTGGCACCCTGTTGTCAGCATGTTGGCCACAGTTCTTGGGCTGTCGCCATAAAACTTGTTTCAATCGAATCATGAGGTTAAAATTCCATCGACCGACAACATAACGCATTGACAGTGATCATATGAGTTATAGAGTACGATCTTGTGGAAGATTATCTATTAAAATATTGTTTTATCAGCATCAAGATGTGAGTGGTGTATTTTTACGTGGGGATAAATCGTGTGCAATTAACAGGAAAGTGTCATGAAACTAGTTTTCATAATGTCAAACGAAAGTGTAGGCTATCAGTTGCACCGTGATGAACGATTGTCAAGGTCGTATGGGCTGTTGTGTTTGGAGGCCAGCTGTACACATCATTGCTAATCACATGACCTTGCCGATGTGGAGCGTTTATGCAGTGAAGTGACACACCTACATGGCTAATTAAAGGATGAATTTTATCTCGGCTTCAGATGCTCCGTGACTTGTGAACAGGCTTGGATATTTCGTTAAATTGCCATATGGCCGTGTGGGAAGGTTTTAGAACGTGTTGAAACAGTTCAATTTTCTGTTTGATCTCATTGTGGTTTCGAAACCTCTAGTTACGGCCTACAGTAGTACAATAATAATGGTTCCGAGATCAGCTGATCAGCTCCGTAGACAAATCCATAATTTCGTGTAGTTCCAGTTCCAATCACTAGATGGCTCGCCTTGAACAGTTGAGAACCGAAATTCGTTCAAAGCAAGACGAAGTAACAGCGTAAACACATAACCTCAAATTACAATATTTTGTGACTAAAGTAACGTAAATTTGTTATGAAATGTTCTGTTACACTTAACTGAACGTAATTAAAGTGAAAGATGGTGTTGGTTGATTGTCAGGAATATCGTAATCAGCATTTAATAAACCAGGTGCAAGAGTATGACGTAAGATTTGGCGTCAAGCGTTGGACAATCCCAAAGTACGGGTAACACGTTTTTTTTCAAGGCCAACATAAAACTTTGCCCCAGAATCACTTTTAGTGCACGACATAGAACTGCTTATACCATGGTGGAGTACAAAACTGTGAACTCTTACGGTGATCTCAGCCAACGAGTTAGCTACAGTTCCAATTACCTCCTGTTATAAACTAACACATTCCAGCAGATACAAGGTGCTATAAATTGGTGTAGTTGTGGGTTTTTTCTTATTATTATTATTATTAATAATAATGGGCATGAAGGCCCAAGCTACGGCGACTAGTTTATTTGTCATTTTACCCGCATTAATTTATGTGAATTAATCGGATATAGTAATTCGGAATGTGGGCCTAATAATAGTTTTTCCAGGATGTGAACTGCTCTACATTATCTTTAGCTGAAGCGCAATTGTGCGTTGAAACTATCGAAGGTTAGCCTGGAAGTAAATGTCGATTGATTGCTTGAAATTCAGCATGTGTTCCGCTTCGAGACACATTTGTTGGCAACGTATTGTTTGTAAATATTTACATTTTCGTTCACATAGGCAAAATATTTTGGACTTCAAAGTTTTAAATTTTGTTTCAGTGTTAGAAAAATAACGAAACGGTAAACTTCGATGTTCCGTACGATTTGCAGATCTGCAGGTGCGCTTGAGAATCTGGTGGTTGCTTATCTCCTCGGTGTTGCACTATTTTTGCCCAATAGAAGACCGGCGATAAAGTCTGTGGCAAATCACAGTTTTATCTATTCAAATGCAGCTCATGTACATAGATAAGTGGTTACGTTACTGATCTAATTGTTCATAAAATTACTGACATGTTAGTAACAGCTGTGTCGAAACAGGTCCTACGTATTTTTACCGGGGCGAGGAGACTGAAAAAGATATTTATCTTAACACACTTTGGACTATTTTGAATGTGTTGTCGGAATCGATTTTCGGTGCTTCCCTTAGGGAATCAGAAATTATTTGCTTGTTTTATTATTCTGCACATACTAACTACACTCTTCGTGGCTTTCATTAAATTTTAAGTGGTAGTTCTTGATGTAGTTCAAGCCGAGACTGGCGTTACTGAATTTTTTTAAATTTACTGTTACATATTTATGAAAGATGGTGCTATAAGGAAAAAATTGTCTTTACCATCTTGTAACACGTTCTATTATTTCAAAGGCATTTATGTCATTTTTGATGTTTCCAGAGTTTAAAGAGAAATATTTTGTTGTTCTGGTATATATTATAAAGTCTGTTGAATGAAAATTAATGTATCTATACAGTTTTATTTCTTAAGTGTCTGTTACATTTTCCCATTAATTAACCTTGAGATACATTTAGTTTAACGTATCTGTTTTAGAGTACACAGTCACATTGTTACAAAGGGTGTCACACTACAGATGGAGAAGACATATCTGCCCTATCTAATTGTATTATTTCGTGGAATTTACTCGCATTAATTTTCTGTAGTCTTGTAAAATTCCTTGTAATTTGAGTAGCCTCGGAACTGCGGTCTGTTTATCGTCACTTAGGTCACTCTTTCACGGTCGCTCGTGCGCAGGCGCACGGAGTAACAGCAGCTCGCAACTGCCCTCCTGTCTCAGTAGCTACGTAGACGTCGTGACACAATGAGTGTATTTCAAATGTACTTTTCGAAATTTTTAGAACTGATTGTTGCCTGCCACCCTGTGAGCTTTCAGCCAGGAACGCTAATATTTTTATGGTTTAGTCTTTAATTACGTATATGAAGTATAATGTCTCGCGTGTTTTTGGCTCCCCTATCCCAATTTACCCCAGAAGGTCGAGATTTTGGCGTTTACGGGCGAATTTCAAGAACCCCCACGGACGGCGAGCGCCTTGAAATAGGCTTCCTGCTATGAAACATTGCTTACCATTCGCGAATGTATTCGAACAGCGTCTCTGGAAGCAGTTGAAAGAGTTTGGTGACCGTTGAAGAAATTCAAGCGATTTCTTTTGTGTCAGAAAGAAGGATTAAGAATTGCCAAGTACACAGAGATCACGCCGTACAGGATTCAAACGTCAGTGTTTTACGATGTTACTAGAAATGCCCGTAAATTGATTAATGTTCTGACACGCGCTGTTTTGCGTTCAGGGTCTGTGAAAGGCTTACGAAGACAGTAGGATCTACTGACGGAATTACCTAGACAAAGTACTATTTTTAATCTCTCATGTTAGCAGTAACAAGGGGGGGAATAAGAGAAGCTTTGAGACGGCAGGCGTGCTGCTACGCTCTGCGATGTGCAGGTATTTAAAAATACTGTAGCCGTGCAAGTTATTTAGGGATGTTTCTGTAAAAAGGAAAATAAAAACGAACAACTTGAAGACCACGTGAAATAGGCTCCATCGTTGTGAAATTTATTATGTACATTTCGCAGACAAGATTCGCCTTTCCATTAGATTAAATTTGTTTACTTTTTTTTTTAAAAAATTTGCATATACTTTTTAGTCTAAAACAGGAAGTGTAATGTGGCTAAGTATTCATGGTCCATGGCAGAACGTATAGGTAATTTTATTAATATATTTCAAACCAAATTTAATAATAATGATGTCTGTGAGTATTTACGAAGCGTAGCACACATAATTAATAAAATATGCAGGAAGATAGCCATTCTGGTCACGACGTTAGACCAGTAAATGACCTGTTTTCGCCTAGTAGACGATTTGATGGTCGTCCAAGTCTCTCCCAACTGGTAGACGGTCCAGTTGTTTTGGATTTCAAATGTTTTCCGTCTCTCTGACATGATTTAACCGGTTTTATTTATACTGCGATAATTTTTGTTTTTCGATTTGGTCCACATCGAATTATTCCAAAAAAAAAAAGTTATTTATTATCCGGTTTTATAAACTGTATTCCGCTGTACGTCTCATGGATTTCTTCTCCGCAACATTTAGTCCTCTAATTTACAGTATTACAATTTGGTTGAAATTTAATATAACTAATTTGAGTAGAGATGGTATTTGAACTACAACTGCTTGTTAACGTGGAAGAATTAAATCAAAGCGGATTTTGATATACCGTGTTTTCTCGATTTAAATACACCATCAGGTGTAAGACGCAGCCTTTAATTAGTAATGGGTTTCTTTCCTTGTGCATAAGTACCACGCCGTCAGGACGACAGAAGTCACTTTCACAAACCTCGAACTCTTGAACCGTTTTTACACTAAGGAAGAACTGGTTTACGCGATAGGAGATGGTTGGAATCCAGAAACGGTGCTGGAGGAATAATATCTAGGCTTTTGCGATGTGTAGACCAGTGGAATTTTACCGACGTTTCAGAGGTAATTGCTGCTTCCGTCATCAGGGCTATGAGTAATCTACCTGATGATAGAGGCAGCAAGTACCGCTAGACTACGCGACGCAACACCCCACAAGACATTTTCATACTCGTCGTCGCCCTGAGAACCTTAGATCTCATCGAAGAATGCCCTGTCCTGTTGTTGGTTTACCTGAGTGACGTCATATGGATTCGTTGAAACAAAAATTTGCATGTTGAAACGTTGCGAGGACTGAGCCCCCGTCAGGATTTTGCTCACAGGGACCGGTGACTTATTTATGGCAGAGGGCTGAATCATTGGCACGTGGGGGCTACAGAACACAAGGTACTCATTTGTCGTTTCCGGTGGCTGAGAAATAGTTTCTACTAGGCGGGGACACGCGGCTAAGAGTCTGGACTATTGGATACCACGGGAACAGAAGATTGCAGTCGCATGTTATCTTGTAACCTCGTGTTCAAGCCCCGATACTCCCTGGATGGATCGAGGGCGAAATAGAACCACGCATGCGTACTGATATCTGACTGACGTCACCGATGATACTAGTTATAGTAAGCCTTACGTATTTAACTGACTGAATATCTTGGTTCATGTAATGACATAACACATCTGATTTTTGATACGTGGCAAGGGTACATATCATTAACTAGCAAATCGTTCTGCATGTAACGTAACGGGGAATTATACCCTGAGAACGATTACACCAGTTTGGTCGCTTTCCTTATCGTGATCGTAAGGCCTCCTCGAGAGTTAATGCCCCTCAAGACCTTCTTATCTCGTTCAGAGAGCTTTTAATCGAATCTGTGTCAAAACAGTCAAGGGCAGTGTAACAGAAGAAAAACACACATCAAATCAAAAATATAATTCAAAGTGGCTAAGTTACGTGGCTAGAACACTTTTATACCACCGTAAAAATTTAAAGGACTTAGGACGTTTGTAAAGTCAGGTTTTAAATTTTACGCCGAAAGACTTCTAGGACCAGTTTGTTTTACAAAGAACGGTGGGCGGGGATTTTGATTTTGATAATTTAATAAGGAGAAAATGAATTTTAGGATAATTTTTTAGGTACTGAAAAAATTCTCGGTTTATATGCAGTTTTTTTTTCTTAGGGAAAAATTATTATTGTGGTAATGTTGTATAGAGGCTTTGTTTCTTCAAACATTGAATGAAACATTTTTTTAAATACAGGCGCTGTGAATTCGTGTGCATATTGTGTAAATTCTTGGTTAGAAATATTTTTTATCGTCGTAAATTTGTAAAATGTATTTTATTGTTCATATGCTGCGTATAATCTAAGAAATAACCTTACAGACCTTTATCAATGTTAGGAAAGGTTGGAATCTACAGATACAAATTAGACAGCGGTAGAGTTGCATTGCAAAATTCAGAAAAAATGAAAATGTATTTTATTTTTTTTGTGAATGCTTAATGTAACGTGAGATTGCTGTTGGAGGGACTGTACTGGCCGTTGTGACCTGTAAAATACTGGGCTGTGTGGAATGTCCGTCCGTCCACCCGCCGCTGGTCTGTGTCTACGTTACCGTGTGATGTGAACGCACGGATTATCGTTGTGGTTCTGTTACACTGGCTATGTTGTTCTTCCATAGGCCATATACCAAACTGGTTTTCAAGTAACTAACCATTAGAAAGCTCGTTTCACGCATGCGCGGCGTAACGTTTTACCCCAAACACGATCCCTTAACCTCACACTGTCCGTGTTAATATATTTTACACAAATTTTTACAACAAGTTCTCTTTTCTAAACACATCAGGAAAATTGTAGTCCATATTATAATACGGATGATACGTGTATAGATCAGAGTCGGGGTGTTGGACCTGCTAACACTTTTTAAGAACGAAAAAATATGAAGTCTTAGTTTTGTGGTTTACTGATACGCCATTATACTGGAACGGCGGAACAGATAACCAAATGTGTCATGTCCACGTGTTCGTAATTCTACGAGTAACATCTCTATGCAGCGAAGAAGAAGAATAAGAATAAGGATTAACGTTTACGTGTCAGTGAAATTTATTTCTCATTGGACTGTAAATGTAAGGTCAGGTAACAATGTGGAGGGTTTTAGAATGACAATAGAGGAGTAAAATATTTGAAATGGGTTATTATTTTTCTTTCTGTTGTAAATACTCTTGGGTCATTATAGGCCCATATCAGTGGACTATAACTTTAGTACAGCTGTAATGAAGTCGTCACGTATTGTGTGTGCCTGATACACGCAGAATTGGAAGCTCTTTCGTGTCTTATTTACGAATGTAATATTATTCACGCCTTATTTGACACGCACTGAATTTAATGTTGTTTGAGATTAAGAAATCGGACCTAAATTTAAATACTGGGATAGTGGCTGAGCACTGCGGGTCCCAAATTTTCGTTGGCTTGATCTATAGACATTTTGGTAGGAATCCTTGGACGAGAAATTTAATTTTTTATTTTATTTAGTGTTCTGTCTGAGGACAGGTCCATATGAACAGGATCCTTCCCTCCTTTTCTCGGCCTGGGACCTGTTCATATACGTTCTTGGCAGATGATCCAGGAGTGGTTTGCCATTGCCTTCTTCTGTTTGTGAATGGAGTAATTGTTGGGATGCCATGGAGGAAAACTCCGTGTTGCCTAGACCACGGCCTTGCCCAACACAAGTTATAAATTCGGGCACCGCCGGGAATCGAACCCGAGACCCCAGGATTACAAGGCGAAAGGGATAAGTTTGGTGAAAATATCTGTATTTGGTGGACTGAAAACTTTGGGAAGTGGCCGTGGCTTATTTTAACGTTATATAACTCCGTTCACTTGGAAAGTCTAAGGATAACCACAGAAATTTTGGGCCAAGATGTTCCCCGATAGATATTCGAACCCGGTACCTTCTGAATACGATGCCCTTGTGTAGTCCTTTGTTTATTGATTTATGAACACAATTTATACTCAGCCTTCCTTCTTCTGTTCCGTTTTAACACAAACATCCTTGCGTGAAATGTCTTTCAAATGGCAAAGTATAAGCTCGGTACAGATGCACTTAAACTAAATCCTTTTAGCCATTAAAACCAGAATTCCGTCTCGGGACAGCCAGCGAACAAACATTAAATGCTAATATTCAGTTTTAGTTAATTTAAATGGATTTATCGTCTTCTTAGGCGTTTGGTGGAGGTTTTAATTTTTCCTAAATGCTGCAGTTGATTTTACTACATCGGGAATCGGCAACCTTCGGTCCTCGTGCCGCATATGATCGTATGAATATTTTTAATTCGACACTTCACATCATTCGAGAATTAGCCGATGCAAATATGGCGGACATTTTATGCAACCGAAGAACAAATTATCGCAAAAACTATATTTTAATTAAAGAAATAGTTTGTGGTTTTAGATATTATCTATGCTCTGTGGTTTCGATTGGTTTTCACGATATTATTTTTTTTCTGTTGTCTTCGGAAAAGGTATGGATATCCAATGCGGCCCGCGGTAATGAAAAGTTTGCCAACCCCTGTTCTAAAATATTCTGCCCATATTTAATAATAATTTATTTATATATTGCGAATACGAGCGGTTAAGATGGCAACACTGCGGTCGTGCCAGTGTGAACTCGGCCCTATCCGCCTGGATTTGTGAGGGTGTCATTACAGGATGACTAACAATTTAACTGGACCGTGCCTTTGTTATTGGCGGGTAACCGCAAGTACGCTGCTGGTTGGATTCTGTGGAGTTGCTACGTTCAATGCAAGTAGCAAGCGAAAAGTACACACCACAATCAAGTGTGTGGTAATATGGACCATAGCTTAGTATCACGTACTCACAGGCTTTTTTTTGACGTAAATACGTCTATAAGGAAGGGTCGTTCGGCAAAAATGTGTTACGAAAAAGTGTAACCTGGTTACCTAGGGAACGTCGTGTTTACTCGGAATTGTTGTTACCTATAAAACATTTCATTACATTACATTAGCCACGGTGGTCTAGCGGTTAGAACGCTGGCCTTGTAATCCTGGGGTCTCGGGTTCGATTCCCGGCGGTGCCCGAATTTATAACTTGTGTTGGGCAAGGCCGTGGTCTAGGCAACACGGAGTTTTCCTCCG